>VXBZ01004938.1:71955-110301 GCA_013399135.1 Heliornis fulica | reverse complement strand
GGGGGCTGCGTGTCTCGGCGCGGTTGGCAGGACCGGATCCGGCCGGTGTCCCGCGGCTGCAGCGCTGGCAGCGGGGGTGGCCTTAAGCAGATGAGTGGTTTGGGGAGGGGGCCGGCTGGGAGCTTTCCCCTTCCAGGGCTGTATGGCCGAGGAGCGGGGCAGGCGGGCATGGTCTGCAACGAGGTTAGACGGCGAGGACAGAGCTCGGCTGCATCACCGGCTCCCCAGCCCGGCTGGGGCCACAGGACGGGGATCGGGGTCCGTGTCCAGGCTGGGGGGATGTCGGCACTGCCGACGATGTGTGCGGGGGCGGGGGAGATGCCTTTGCAGGCTGCTCCTGCGACCAAAGTGTCGGTCTTGTTCTCCGGATGAAGATTTTTTAGCGCTTGAAAGCCAAATCCTGTGGGACTGAGCAACTTTGTCACTAGTGGAAGGTGGGATTTTTCCAAAGTGGTGGAGAACTTGGGTGCTCAGAGTGGAAGGGGCGGCCGCCCGTCACCCATTGCTCAGCCGCAGCGAATCCGTTAAAATAAACCTCCCACGCCCACCCAAACAGTCCCCTCAGGAGACCTGCGCACCCCTGGGAGTGCCCAGCACCAACCTTCCCGTCACCTCTCCACGCACCAGCTCCAAACTAGTCCCGCTTTGTTGCTGAGCTGAGGGAATTCGGCATCCAGCCACCAAAACTGTAAATCTTGGGAGAAAGAGGGGAGAGAAGCGTGCTTGGCTCCTTCCTCCTGGCAAGCACAGGCGTGTTCCCTGCAGCACGGGCTCTGGCTCCTCCGCACTCGTGTGAGCGGTCCCGTCGCACGCATTAGCCAGCAAGTGGGAGTTCAGAGTGCTCCGTGGGGGTGGGGGGGGGGAGATGGGCCAGCAGCTGAAACGGGCCCCCTGGCCTCAAACTGTGCTCAAGCCCCTGTTTCTGTACATGCCTGCACGCCCCACCGCAACGCCGCCGAGCCAAACTCGGCTCCAGAGGCACCGGCTCTGTCTCACGCAGGTTTGCCCAGTCTGGTTTCAAGGGATGCATCTGTCCTTCCCTCCTTAAAAACACCCACTCGCTCCTCTGCTGCTTCCACCCCGCTGTGACACCACTGTCTGTCACAGCAGGCTGCTGCATGCCGCGTCCAGAGCCAGTGCCATCCCTGACTGCAACCCCAGAGGACTAAAACATCTGGACCAACATCAGTACATTCCTCACTAATGAGGCTATTTCAGGCTGCCTTGACTCTGTGGGTCGAGTGCTGGCGCTGCTTTCAGAGCAGGAGCCACCATGCTCAGGACTCGGCGAACACAGAGCGAGGAGGGGCTTGTCCCCAAGGATCTGACCTGCTGTTAAGAGACCATCTTCTGTTTTGGGTTTGTAGGTCTGAGATCTCTGTAACTCTGGATAAACCCTCTGACTCGTTCCCCAACAGGAGAGCGGTGAAAGGGGGGTGGGGTGGGGGGGGGGTTGGGGAGGTGTCCACATACGACACCTGAGCTTCTCCATGAATGTAGGAAAGCAAAAACACCTCAGCTCCAGTTCTTAAAACCATGTCAAAAGCAGCTTTTAAGCATGGGAGAAGTATCTGAAACTCTAATCACGGAGAAGAGTAGCCTGTTATGAAGCCTGTTTTGTCTGAGAGCTGTGGATTCCAAACAGTGGAGGAAGCCCAAAGAGAAGAGCACCTCACTGTGCTTCTGAGACACTTCTCTTCTTGGAAAGGTGCATCATCCAGATGGAGCAGGGCTCTGAAAAACATCTGCTGAGCATGTGCTATCATCTGGTGATGGAACACTGCTGCTCCAGGGAGTGAGGCAAGTTCACGTGGAAGCTCCTCTGTACCAACCAGAGGTGTTGGATGGCGACTGTCCAGGCCAGCTAGCAAAGAAGGTGAAAAAGTGAGGATGAACACAGCAGAGCCCTCGAGGTTTTGCTGGAGAGCTGGCATCACCAAATTGCACGGTGCTGCCTGTTGAGGGGTTCTAAAGCCACCCAGCGTCCCCAGCTCAATCTCCATGCACGTGTGACTAGCAGTAGTCACCGTCTAAATAAAAGCAGGCACCACAATAGATTTGAAAAATGTGTGTACAAACAAGATTAGCACCAGACTGTGCTGGAAGTACTGTAAGACTTGATGGGCTGTATAAACACCAGGTAAAAAAATGTGGATTTCTCTTTGCATATATTCCATGGATCACTTAAATTTTTTACAGTGCTTCAGCTTGAATTTCTGGAATAAATAATGAGAATTTAAGAGGAAGAGTGTTTTGTGTATCACTTTAACGGGTTCAGCATCACCCCAACAATCACCTCATGGGCTCTGCCACCATCCATCCAGCATACACATGCACCATCCTCTTCCCAGTGTTAGCCTTGGGCCAGTTGAATGAAACCACTCCCAGAACAAACACTTTCAAACTCCACAAAAAAAGACATGATCTTCTGTGCACCTCTTCTCATGGATGAACTCATTTAACCCCAAAATTTTGCTCTATCATCACAATTTTAGAGACTTTCTTCCTGTTCCCTACCCTGGAAAACCATTAGCAACAGAGGGTTTGAAATGCAAAGGGGAAGAGGCAGAAATCTGGGCTGCCATCAGCGAGCCTGTGGCACGTGGGGCTGGGAAATAACTATCTAAATTAGTATCTCCACATCTGCCACTAGCAGTGAGAGCTGCCAGCATCTTGCCCTTTCTCCAGCACATGGAGGGATGTGCACTGAGCATGGCTGGGTCTCAGCTGAGCATCCAGGGAGGAGGTGGGTGCCATGCCCTGGGTTACTGAGCCGCATGGCTGTCCCACAGCAGGACAGCGAGAGAGGATGGTCCTTTTCTCCATCATAATAGACTGTATGGATCAAAATGTACTGAGTGGTGTGTGTTACATTTTCTGATGAAACTGGCAGAAGGGGTAGCTGGAAAGCCATTTCAAAGAGAAAAAAAAGTGGAAGAGGAAACATTTGAATTCATCAAACTTCCAAAACAAGAGGCCTAACACATCTTGGAGACATTTACTTACTTGTTCTGACATTTGTTTGCCACCAAACCAAGAAGAATTTAAAAAATATTTTAGTCCTGTCTGCATTTATGCCCAAGACCCAACTTCATCCAAATTTTCACTTTCAACTCCCAGCCAGTTGTCATCACCAATAGAGTCAGGCTGAAATCACTGGAGAGAATCCCACTGGCCTCAACAAAGCCAAAACTTACCCACTGATTCTAAAAGCCAAAAAATCCAACCAAGGTTCCCAGCTAGGATATGGCTCCATTTTGGGACATCCTGAAATAGTTTCAGGAACTGTGATTTGTGCTCATCTCCTGTATGCTGGTGGCATATAAAAGGAGCCAACCCTCTGTGTTGAACCTATAAAGAACAGAGATCTAAACCAGCTTTGAGCCACCATTTGCCCAGACTATTGAGTTTTAGACTTTTGGTTTCAGCAGTCCCAGGTCCATCCCCTTTTCCAGCTCCATGAGTAGCCACCAACACTATGAGTGTGATGATGCTCCATCCCCTGCAGCTCCCTGCTGAGGGACACAGTGGATGCTGCAAGCCTACATGGCTCGAAGAACAACTGGAACAAAATCATGTGAAATAAATCCATGGGGGGATATTAAATTCAAGGACAGCCCTGTCAGTTCAGGAAGTCCTTGAGATACTAATTGCTGGAAGCTGGGAAAGTGGACTGGGACAGAATCACAGAGAGCTTGCCTTGTTCTGTTACTTTTATCTGAGCATCTCCTGTTGGCTGGATCTGGGGTTGACTGGACTTTGGTCTGAGCTAGCACAGCCATTCCTGCACTCCTACATAGCCCAAATTTTCCTTAGCATTTTTCCAGTGTTGTATCTTTCTTTTTTTTTTTTCTTTTTGTGATAGGAATGAGTTTTTTGTTTTAGGTTGGGGTTTTTTTCTGGCTAGTGATGCTTTCTTGGGAATTCTCTCTCCCTCGAGCATAATAATCTGCTTTAGTTATGCAACATACTGTTACCATATTTTTTGGCAAGCTTTTCATTTCACCCAAATTCATTTCAGACTCCTCCAGGACATTCACTGATTTATTTTTTCTCTTCTTTCATAGGCATCAAAACCACCCTCCTTTCTGAACAGCTTCTTCATTGACAGGCCTTGACTGTTCAACTGGATGACACAAAGCTTATCTGGCATAAAGCAACTTACTTTCTTTCCTCCAGCCAGTAAACAATTAGCTTACAAACCCAGCTCTGCAGGGTTTATTGGAGTGATGCAGGAGGCTGGGAATATGGCTGTGGGATGCAAAGGAATTTCCACTAACTTTCTCAGCAGCCTGGCTGATAACACCAGCGGTAAAGCAGCAATAAAGAGCAATGAAAGCAGGAATGTTCTTCTTCAGACCAAAGGCATTTAAATAAAAGAAATTTTATTTAAATATAATAAATAANATGGATATTTATTCCTGCATGGCGGTGCAGGAAGGCAGCTGAGGCAGGTAGGGATAATATTGACAAGTGATCAGTGAAAGCAAGTCATTTAATGGCGTGAAAGCAAAGGTGTCTCATGCATCAGAAGCAGGAAGGCAGGATGGTTGCTTAATGTACCTAGATCATGGAGAGAGGCTGAATGCCCCAGAATAACCCTTCAGTGATAGAACTGAGCAGCTTTACTCACCAGCATCTCGGTCATGGAAGGCAACTCCACGCCAGTGCAATCCATCCTACTACAAGATATGTCTGTTGGGAGTTTCACCCAAAAAACTCTCTCTAGAGACCCATTTTACAGGAGTTTGTGCCTGGGTTGGCTCCTGTCATGGAATTCATGTAAGACACAGCATGAGATGGGGGAAATAAAGAGCCAGGCTGAAGCAAGTGTAGGATTCGATGATCAGAGCACTTGGGGTGGGATTTTAGAGCTTCCAGAAGTGACATCAGTATTGTCAACTTACAAAAAACTGGTGTGGAGAGAATGAACCCCCAAAGGGATCAGGAATTCTATGATGTCTGGGAAATCTGTTGCAGGAAAGCAGAGACAAATTAAAGAAGCTGCAACTGAAATTCATCCAGTCACATAAAAAAAAAAAATGAGGGAAAGAAATGTGTTGGTAATATTGTGTGAAGGGGCATCAAGAGGAGAATGTGGCAAGGTGAAACAGTCAGATAACCGGGGTACCATAGAAACACTGTCAGTACAGAAACACTGCCAAGGGAAAGCTTTAAAGGAGTTGGGGTACAGGGAAAGATGAGTGTTTGGGGTGCTCTGAAAACAAAACTGAAGAAGACAGAACACTTCGGGTGCTGACAGGTATGGGTGTGCTCTTGTGGTAAAACAGCTCAGGTTTGGGGGTTTTTTACTCAAAAATGAAAGTTGAAGTGAAATTAATGTGCAACTGATGCCAGGGCTTCACTCAAGTCACTTAAAACATGAATCTTTCAGAAAGGGCCCATGGGTGCTCAGTTGGGCATGAATCCACAAGGCCCATTTGTCCAAAAAGAAAACAGGCGGCTCTGCCTGAAAACCAGCCACCTGGAGAGGGGCTGCCAAGCAGCAGAGCAACCCAGAGCACCAGGTTTTGTGGAAGTTCTCAGGGAAGGAATGTGGGCAGAGAAACAGCTCAGAGCAGCACAGAGGCAAGAGAGGATGCAGACAAAACCCGTGGGTACGTGCGAGTTCAGCATGACATCAGCTTATATCAGGGAGAGACATAAGTGGAGAAAGGAAAGGTGTGATGAGCTGTTTTCCCTGGTTATGGTGGTATCTTCTCTTCTGAAATGATGGCTGCTGTCTCTGATGGACTATGGCTCTGAAATACACACAAAATTGAGGAAATTGTCCATGAGACAAAAGTGCTAGTTAAAAAAAAGAAGTTAAAAAGACAGATGCTTCCTGTTCAGGGCTGATGATGTGAAGAGAGATCCTGTCAAGATGCTGAGGCCAGGGCAGGATCTTGGTGCAGGTAACAGCTCTTGGGGGACAGCAGAACCACCACTGTTGGGAGACACAGGGAGGGTGAGCGGGCTGACGTGAGATGGAGTCATCTGGGGATGCAAGGCAAGACAAGATGCTCTCAGCTCCCCAGAGCCCTCAGCCAGGCCAGAAGGTCCCTGGCCTGGATGCGCAAGGGAGGGGAAGGGACCTGAGCCTCTGCTCCTTTGGGACATTGGTGTCTTGTCATTAGGCTGAGCTCAACTCTGCTTAGGTTAAAAGACTGAGGAGTATCTGACACAGGAGTCAAAAGAGACTATTTGTGACTTTCACATCAGACCTCGAATTGATTAAAGACTTACTACTCCGATAATTCAAATACTTGGTAAAACAGGTCTGATTTACAGCAAGACAGCAGGTACCAGAGCAGTCAGTGGGGTGACTTAAGGACCAATTCATTTATCTTCAAAGTGCTTTAGTACTTCCAAGAACAAACTACCCACAACAGGTTAAATTAAGAACCCATCTCCCTTTCCTAAAGCCCACCCACAGCATTTTCCTTGAGCAGCTCATCAAAGGTACTTCTAAGGTCCCAGCACTGACAGTTTAGAGGACATGTCCAGTCTGAAACCAGCATCAAGTGCCAGGTCTTCTATTCAGGAGCATAACATAGGGCAGCACCTTGGAGGACAGTTTGTGTTTCTTCTGCTGCACAATTAAAAATACATTATGGATGGGCACAGCTAATGACCCTGACAATGAGCTTTACTTCCCCCAGTGCCTTTCCCACATCAGACTTACTCAAGAGGGAGAGGACAGCACAATGTTCCCCCTAAAATGACAGCATGAAAGGGTGGAGATCAATGCCTGTGGGTGGGTTTATGCTGAGTCTCATACGGGATATTTTCAGTTCCTTTCTGGCACAGCGTGAAGGAGCGGTGGAAAGAGAAAAAACAGGGGGAAAAGAAATCCTGGTAGACCATGGATCACACAAAGTCTAATTGTATATTTTCAAAAAATGTTAGCAAAACAGGCAATCCCCCAGCTACTGTGAGTGCAGCTGAGCCCAGACTAAAGGTATCCCACCAGCCGTGCCGTGCGGGATCTTTCCCTGCGCATCCCCATGCACATCTCCTGGTCAAGGAACAGAGACTTGGTTTTCACAGCCAGGTTGTGCTCCAGGACCGACTTGGCATGAACCAGCATTTGGAGCACGTCCTCGGACCCTCTCAGCCGCTGATGAAGGCTCTGGATGGTCTCATGGATTTCACAGACCTCGTCGACGAGCCGGGGAAACAGCAATAGGCCCCCGCTAACGGCCCCATGACGGGCTGGTTTCTAGCACGCTGCTGCTGACGGGTCCCGTGGGCACAGGATCTCCCCCCTCGGCATGACCCGACTACCTCAGACCCCTCCTTTGCTGCAGACGTGGGCAAGCCGAGGGCAGAGCTCCTCTGGACCTCAGCGGGGAGGAGACAGGGTTGCCTGTAAGGCTCTGGCAGCGCTTCGCCACGCCTCCTGGAGCCGCCTTGGTGGGTGCAGAGCTCTCCCAGCACCCCAGGGCTGGGACTCCTGCTCAGTGCTTTTCCCGGTGTCACTGCACTTGTGCAAAGACCCACCGGAGCTGGGCAGTGTCCCGGCACAGCTCCATGGGGGGTCTGCTCCTGCGCTTGTCCAGCCGGGTCTGAGCCACGCGGGAGGAACGCTGCTCTGGAGCTGGCACATCTCCTGCAGCACCTGGCCTGAGAGAGAGACATGTGCCTCCATTAACAAACATCTTCTCGAGTGACCACAGCGTTTCCCTTTTCTCCTGCCCGTCTGCAATAAATGCCAAGTGAGATCAGTGGGCTCAGGCCACAAGCGGAGGCACAGAGCCAGCAGCGATGTCCCCTGAGGGAAAAAGCCTCCGTCTGCCCTCGCTGTCACCGCAGAGGAGGCTTCAGAGAAGTGTCCCACCCAAAGGGAGGGCTTCAGCCTACCTTGCCCAGCTGGGTCTGAATCCTGCTCTTGGCATCTGCCGACTCGGCGATGCGCTCGGTGAAGGCGACGTTGACAGCATTGAACTGTCAGAGATCCTGGGGGGCAGAGGGAGGAAAGGACAGGTCCCTGGTAAGCTGGTGCTGCTGGAGGCACAGACCCTGCCCAGGAGCAGCGAGGACTAAAAAGAGGTTAAATCTGTGCTCTTCATTTGACTACAGAGAAAGAAGACATCCAGACACCATTTGTCCAATAAAGCTTATCAAATGATGACATATCACAGAAACAACTGTGGTACTTCCAAAAGCTCCAACAAACCCAATTCCCCCTGGAAAACAGAGTTTTTAATCAGACCTCATATTTACATGTTTGAGGCACTGAAGCACCGAGGGATTCCCAACTTCACAACAATGTGCAGGTTGCAATGAGTTCATTTTGCTCATAACCTCAGTTTCACAGTAAATCCAACAAGCATTAGATAATAGATGATTCCCTATCTGTGCATTCAGGATGAAATTCACATCTGTGCAGCAGCCCAGAAAAAGGTCAACAAAAGACTTAAATACCACTTAAGCTCCATTTAAAACATGCTGACCTTCCACACATTCTACTCCCCTCTGAATTTGAGCTTCAGAGGCTGAATATGCCTGAGCTCTACTGTGAAAAATTATTCAAACATCAGAAAAATTAAATTGATCTATGCCCCTCCATAAACTGCATGAGTCTGTGTGAGAGGATTTATTCCCTCAGCCCTCTGTCACTGTAGGCATATCTCTGCAAGGGCTGGTTCAGGTCACCGTTCCTTTACTGCTGTGATAAAGCTGAATTCCTGGCACCAAAAAGCAGCTGAACTCTATCCTAGGACCATGATCTCTTTATCTTCTGTGACATTTTGGCTCCCTGCCAGGCCCTCAGCATACAGGGGTGAACCCCCCCAGACTTTACGTCAATGATGAGCACTCAGGAAAGCACTGACACATCTTGTAAAACACCCACAAACTTCGAGAGCTGTGCAGAGGTGCTGGGCTGCATTTGTTTCCAGGCTGATCTCTGGACCCTGATCTAACACTGAACTATGTGGAACTCAGTTTCACCTCAAAGCAGAGGGTGGTTCTCCCTTGATGGGGACCAGAGACAAAGATCCCCTCTGAGGGGGGTTCTCCCGGCAGTGCTGTGCACAGACACATGCCTTGTTGGCCAGGTCCTTCTCCACCTCATGCTGTGCCACCCTGTTGGACCTTCAGCACACAAACAGCCGCTGTCATGGGGCTGGAATGGTTTCCTCCCCATCCCACCTCCCCGGGAGCAGCTCCTCTGGGGCAGCTCTGTGCCCCCACCAGCATTGCCGCCTGCTTCCCGTGGAGCCCACGCGGGGCTCACTACACCTGTGGGGCGTGGGGACAGGGAGGGGTGTGCTGGGGGCTCACTACAACTGCAGGTGCCCGTCAGCCCCACGGCAGGGGATAAGGAGCTTCTCCTCACGCCAGCCAGGCTTTGGCCTGATCCAGGTACTGCCGCATCCTCTCCTGGCATGACCTGATGACGTCGACCTCCTGGGCAAAGGCAAAGCACCACCCCATCAGCATCCCAGTGCAAGTGTCCTGCTCACACTCAGCCCCATCCCCATCAGCACCTGCCCTTTGGGCTTCCAAAATGTTCTCCTCCCTGGGAGAAATCCCATCCAGGTGGCACAAGAGCCACGCGCTTGACTTTGCTGCCAGTCCCCACCAGTTCTAACGGAGCGCTGGCTTCACCCTCCCAGGGGCTACCATTCCCTTCCCAGTTTGGAGATGCCTTTGCAGGGATTGGCTTGGCTTTATGGCTTGGATCAAATCCATCGCCTGGGCACACGGACTGGCAGTCGTGCTGCGCCCACGCTGTCGAGCTGGAAGTGTGGGTGTCAGTTCCTTGAAGAGGGGCAGAGCACCCCAACGGGCTACACCAACCAGCTCTTTGTTCAAGTGTCCAGGCTTTGGGCTAGTATCTCCTCAGCAAGGCCAACTCCACCCCTCACAGGCACAGAGCCAGCTGCGCAGGGCAACACCGTGCCCTGGCTCAGCAGCTTGTGGGAGTTGGGAATGTTTCCCAGGGAGGGAACAGGGCTGCAAAAGCGGCTTAGGGCACTTTTGGGAAAAATCACTGGAACGCCTGGTCAGCTCTGCCACACTCACCGTGAAGAGTTGTTTCTCCACGTCGTTGCTCACCAGGTTGATACCCATCCTCTTCTCCTGGTGCAGCAGACACTCCTGGGTCACCTGCTGGGGACATGCCATCAGTGCTGGCTGTGGGGACAGGCTTCCCTATAGGGACACTTTCTACACCACCTTCTATAAACATCTGGTTAAGCAAATACTGGTGTGATGCGCTCAGCACGTGCTGACAGGGGATGCAGCAGAGGGCAAGGGGTTTGTTTAGTACGAGCTCATGGCCTCTTAAGAAAACTTTCTAGACGTTACATCTGAGCGTAGGAGTGAGGGCTACAGCTTGCAGCCCCCTGCACAGGGTGCTTACCTGGAGAGGGGCCTCCATCTCAGCCAAGTCTCTCTCCAGGCGCCTCTTCATGTCCTTGAGCGCGTTGGTCTCCCTGACCATCTCGTCCAGCTCACAGCAGAGCTCTGACTTCCGGAATCCAATATCACTGAGACCCTGTCCCAGCTTTTGTGTACTCTCTGCCTGGGTTCTTCTTGTTTGCTCGTATTTGTCATTAATCAGGCAGGAGGTGTCAATGCTCAGCAGCTCTGCTTTGTGCTGTCCAGACTCTGACACTCTGTAGTTGGTCATGTTAGGCCTGTGCCAGTCGTCAGGAGTGTACTGGGAGGAGAGCTTGGGCCTGCTGGGAATGGGAGGACGTGCCTCGCTGGGGGTTGGCCCCTGGGAGCTCTTGGAAAAAGGGCCCAACATTGGGTTGTTGGCCCTGGGCATCCAGGAGTGCCTGAAGCTCTGAGGCAAAGGGCAGTCATGAATGCGGCCCATCGTGCCTGAAGCTGTCTCGATGCGGGGCAGGAACGTGGCAGCTGCTGCTCTTGGCTGGGTGTACATGTTGTCCCGTGAGATGAGCAGCTCTGTTCTGCAACACACGAAGGTCTGTGTCCTGCACGGGAGACAAAAGACAACGAACTCAAGGTGTAAGCTCCAAATGGACTCCCAGAGTCAATCTGAGCTCAGATTGGGGGTTGGGGGTGAATCTGGAGGGGTTGCACTCAGAGGTCTGTTGTCAGGCTCGGTGGCAGCACTGCTGGGTGCTGTGTCTTGCCCTGTGCTGTCAGTGACACAGGACTAGCGGGGCGCTGCCAGAAGGGTCCAGCTTTGGGTATGGACTGCAGGTCTTCTGAGGCTCTCTCTCTTCCTTTGCCAACAGTCCCTCAAAGAGCTTGTGTCCTTTTTCCATGGTTGGAGAGGCTCAAGTGTTTGTGTCAGGTCCTTCACAGCCCCGTGCAGGACTGGCAAGTGCCACCATCCTGCTGTCTGGACATCACAGAAAACCCAAGTCCCCAATACACTGGCAGCCCTCAGTCTCTGTGCTCTGCAGGTGGACAGCTGGGCCCCATCAGGACAAATATCCATCTATAAATAAGGGTACTGCCAAATTAAAATTTGTGTTTAATTCTAAATCATTGGAGTAATTTCCTTGGTAGCCTTAAATGGCTACAAAGATGCAGCCTGACAAAGGTTGCCCCTGAAACCAACTCCTCTCCCTTGCTCTGGGTTAAGGTGGGATAAACTCTGCAATGTCCACAAGCCTGCATGGGAATAAATTCAGTGTAAGGCAGGGAGCCATTTCCATCACTCAGGTCCTCTCCTCCTGATGGGGTGATCAAGACCCACCTCCAGAGCTGAGGGATCAGCTCTCCTCTACTTGCAAGGCCTTTCACCACATTATTCAAAGCCACCGAGAAAACAATGGAGTTAAGCCAGCAAGACCTGCTGTGTGAGAGACAGATGCTATTTATGCCTCTATCCTCACACAAAATTGCCTTGGAGCGATGATGCTCAGGAAATACAGGTCTATGTAATAGGAGCCCACTTGCCCCACTTTTGCCCATGGGACACACATGGAACTGGAGTCACCAGTTCCCACCTCCCCTAAGTTTACTCACTGCAGTTTAAACCAGCGTCATTTACAGTAGGAAGAAACAGGCCTCTGCAGAGATCATTATCTGCACTTAGATGCTTTCCTTCAGGCTAGATAAAGTGTACAAGGGAAGGTGTGCTTCTGCTGTGCCCCTCAAGAGATGCATTCAGACTTGGATGAACCCAGCCTCTCCTGGGAACACACTCTTCATCCTTTAGCACAGCCAGACCAACTGAAAATCCACCCTGAAAGTTTTGGTTTCTAAAGATGGCAAGCGTGGAAAATTGCCTCTGGACTTGGGCAATTTTCACCTCTGAACACAAGACTCTTAACGAAGACAGAAAGCAATAAAGAGATCAGAAAGTAGACTGGTAGATGAATTATTCAGTCTAACCATAGCAGCGTTTGATTGAGCTTTCCAAACAATAAATGTGGCATGAATAAATCATTACAAATCCCTCCTTGAGCTCTCATGATGAGTCACAACCACCAAACCACAGATGCTCAGGGCAGGCTGTGCTGTGCATCCACAAGGTTAGGACACAGATATCTCATGTAATCACCACCACTGTGATCTCATAAAATGTAATAATTCACTGGTGGTGTTCTCAGAGGTGCCCGAGGAATTATTGCAAATACAAAAAGGTGATTTTGAGGGGGAACGTCCCTGTAGTCACTTCAATACACCATGGGCTTGGGGCAGGGGGAGTGTCTGGGATTTGTTCTCTGCAAAATCCAAAGCTGAGGGAAAGGTATGATAGAAATTGCACCCAACAAGCAAAGGAGTTGCTCACACCAGTAAGAAGCTGATAATAAACTCCATCAGTTGCACAAAGCAAATAGGTGTAGAGGGAGTAGGAGACAGCTGTATGTGCGCTTGCTGATTCACAGTTGTATAAAAGGTCTAGACATCACCATGAGAAAAGATGAAAGTGCGCCCAGAGCAGAGGATGCAGAGCTTCACACCATGCCTCTGGCTCCCTGGGACTTGCCAGAAGCCCAACAAGACTTTTGTCCTTCCAACCAATTTCACACGACGTCAGATTTTGGAGTCACCTCCTCAGCATGCAGAAACCATCCCCAGGTAGCTTTCCTTTGTACGGTCTGTTTTGCTGTAGCTCTTGATTTAGTACAGGTACAGGCCTCCAGCCACCCTGGGGGCTGACTTCTTTCCAAGGAGGAGCCTGGGCAAAAGCTGCTCAGAGCTGACAGCACCTGACCAGTACCTGATGGAGGGGGAAAAAGGGAAATGAAAGCCATTTCTCCTTATTCGCCTTGAAATATACCACCTGTGAAACCATTGAACCGTGTGCTGTTTATTGGCACCACAACCAGCCCCATTATTTCACTGCAATTTAAACACAAACTGAAAACTGAGCCCCAGCATCTGAGATCTGCTGAGTAGAAATAGATGGCTCGCGTGATTGATGCCACGCACATGCTTTTGTGCTTAGCTGAAGAGACTTACTGGTGGCCTCTCCATACTCGTATACATTCCTCATCTCTGGGCCAGATGTGAAAGCAATTAGTGTGATGGGAAGACTATCTTTAAGTCTGTGGGGCTTTTTATAGGTTAGTGTTTATTTTTGGGCCTACTTTCTTGAGGTGAATTTTGGCAGGCGGCTCAAGGACTGGTTTATGTCATGACTGGCTATTGTTTAAAGTTTTTTATTGCTTTGGCAAGGGCTTGAGTTGGAAAGGGGAGAGTTAGTGTGGGGTTTTTTTTTCCTCTGTCATCGTATCTAGGCTACTCTTCCACGGACAGGATCACAAAGTCTGCAGAGCTGATAGGAACAACCTCAGCTTCTGCCTTGTCAGGAAATAGAGAGGACTGAATGCAGCCCCTTTGTGGAAGTGCCCAGAAAGCTCATGTGGAAAAAAAAAATCCAACCCTAGCCTTCATGGAAATTGCTTTTAAAAAAAAAGAAAATTAAAAAAATAATCTCTCCCCTCACTTTCCAGCTCCCCTTGCAGCACTGCCAGGATGCTCTTTCCACAGTCATGCAAACACTCATCCCCATGGCAGTAAATGTTTGCACTGTCCTGTGGCACAAACCCTCACTTGCTTTTGGCTGCCACTCAGGACACAACTGGAGAGAAGCCTTTGCTCCCTGCTCACCTTGGGCCTGGTTGAAAAGCCCTTGATGACACAGCACAGGGCTTGCCTACATGGGGAAATAATACCAGATAATCCCAGCAGACCAGCTACCCCCGAGACTGATGGATCTCCAGAAGAGAAAGGTCCATGTAGTGTTTCTATCACTGCAGTGCAGTACCAGCCAGGTGCTGGAGAGTTCTGCGGTGCCCTTGCTTAGCACTACTGTGCTCTTC
Organism: Heliornis fulica; assembly: GCA_013399135.1. Lineage (NCBI taxonomy): Eukaryota > Metazoa > Chordata > Aves > Gruiformes > Heliornithidae > Heliornis > Heliornis fulica. The sequence goes on along the minus strand of VXBZ01004938.1, from coordinate 96,037 downwards.
CAGTTCAGGAGGAAAAGTATCTCCCAGTGCACAGTTACCTCAGTAAATACCCAGCAGATGCAATAACAGTTCCCTGCAGGAATGATTGCAGCAAACGTCACATCGGGACTTGCTTAATGTGACATTTAAGGTCCCGGAGAGTGCCCATTCATGTTCCTCAGCAGGGATACCCAGCAGATGAGCTGTGAGCAAGGCTCCACTGTGGTACAGCCAGATCAGAAAAAATACCACCAGCTCAGGGAAAAAATACCCTGGATAAACAAGGTGAGACATGGGTGGTGACCTGACTGCTCCCAGGCCGGGGGGGGGGTGGGGGGAGTGGATCAACACTCACCTCATCCTTCCTCCCATCCCTCTCCCTCACTGGGCTGAGGATGCAATGAGCTATGCAGGACTGAGCATGCACATGAGGAGAAACAGAGGGAAGCCCAGTGCTGCTCCATCCCCAACCATCTGCACAGAGACTTGGGAGAGCTGCAGCCAAAGAACACCTATTTAGACACCGGTGGCTTTTATTTGAACTTTCCAAAACATGGGTGGCCTTGGCGGGTCTGTCCCTAACATACACACAAAACACTCTACGTGCTTGTCTCTGTAATTCCCTTTAAAACACTACTCAGGCTGTGCTTGACTGGTTTTAGCAGTTCTGCAAAGCGATCACCCACAGAGTTACTTCTGCTGAAAACAAAGCAATAACTCCACATTTCAGTATCGCTTCTTATTCAGGATCACTTGAGGGATTGTCTAACTCTGGACGGAATTTCCTTTTATTGGATTTAGCCACTGAGAGATCCAATAACCATAAACAACACATATTTAAGAACCATTTTGATATGTGATACAGAAAACTCCAACCACATTTATTTGCCAGGTAAGGACAACAAAGCAGCATACCTTGCTTTGCCAAGTGATAGGCTGGAATTGGAGCCTGACTCTCAACGCTCTCAACTCTTTCTTCCCCTCAGAAAATCTGATTTTCTTACCACATTTGTGACCTGCCTTTAAAGCTGTCCCAGCCAAACCCAGATGCCAGAGATGGATCCACCAGTGAAGTATGGGACGAATTTGGACCGACTCCCAGCTGCAGCTTGTGACGCTCAAGGCCCTCGCTGGTTTAGGTCAGCATCGCTCTCTGGTTTCCATACATCAGCAGCTCCCAGGGGTTGAGGATTATGGAGGATGTTTACTTCTTCAAAACAAAGGGAAAACATTTCCATGTAAGGTTGACAAATAATTAAGACAGTTATGATCTGTGTTATGAATTGGATACTGTAAATAACATTATATCATTTGGTAGAACTTTTTTTCTTTTTTCCTAGAAAGGGCAGCTCACATTTCCTAATAAATGTCCCTCTTTTCCTCCCTCTGCAAGTGTCCCTCCCTGTGACAGGCCAGCAAGAGGAGCAATTCTTGTCTTCCATGCCCTGCCACAGACCTTTCAAATATCATTAAGATTCCATTACATAATATTTTGCCTGATACTTTATCTCATATTACATGTAACTTTTAGCCTTGGAACACTGTGGTCCACAGATGGAGTACGTGGTGCCTGCTAAGGAACGAGGAAAAGCAGGGATCAGTCAATGGGTTTCTTCCCTTGCAATGGACAAATGTTTCCAAGAAGTTTAAGCAAAAGGGGTTTTCTTGTTGTGTCTGAGCAGCCGACAGATAAAGGTTTGTTCAGGCATGTTTGAGACTAATAGCTAAGAGGATGAATGTCAGTGGGGTCTCTGCACATAGACTCATAAAGATTTGCTCAAAAAAACACCTCCAGGTTGTTTTGGTCCGGGGTTTGAGTCAACAGCTTACCTGCAGCCCCAAAAGTGATGTGCCAGCCTCAGAGTTATCCTCTAAATCCCATGGCTTCTTCCACGATCTCACCAATCTCATGCACAATTCTAAGACAAGGTACCAATGTTTGGTGTCATCAGTACTAGGATGTGGAACAGGGTGAAGAGATGCAGACCAGGTACTTTACACACAGGTACCACTGACTCAACAGCAGGACTCCTTATTGCCATGGACTCCCCAAAGCCACCTTGCTCTCAGTCTCGGTGTGTGTAGGACAATTCTACACTGACCCCAAACCCCAAACCCCGTCCTCCAGGTACCTCCCATGGCAGACAGTAGAAGCTGTGCCAGGTATCTGCACACCATGGGGGAATCAGGAAAGCATCCTCATGGAGAGATGGGCACCTTCAGCAGGTACCTGTTCCTCCACTCCCTGCTGCTCAGCTAAACAGAGATTTGCAAGTGGGGACTCGTCCCCTACCCAAGCAGCTCCATGGTAGGCATCCCCCATTCTGTTTTTCAACTATTTGTTTTGTTCCTAACCTTAAAATAACTGCATGTAAATGCTTTCTGACTGATACTGTGCAGGACTAATGGAAGTACAAGTCTGAGTGGGAAGGCAGGTAACTGATGTTAACAAGAGCAACCTCTAGCCTCTTGTTGTGTTGTACCTACACCAGGGGAGTTTTCCTGTGGCCTGAGGGCCTGGCTGAGCTTTCCTGGTAGCACCAACAGTCCTCAGAAAGGAGGAGGCAGAGATGTCATGATTCAGAGACTCCTCACACAAATGAACATGAGGGTGGGGAGGGGCCCTGGTGCTGGTGAGCCCAAGCCAGAACACAATCTCCCTTCGCCTGACAGCTGTATGAAGCAAAGCAAAACACCCCAATTCCACCTTAGAACAATGAAAACAGATAAAAAAAACAGATAAAAATAGCGAAGCAAATAATAACCAGAAGAGGTAAGCAATAAATCATGAGAGCTGCGAAAGTACTCCAGGAAATTTTCATTTTCCCACCCTTAGCTGTAAAACAATTCCACAAGGTGCTGGCCCTGACCATGTGCAGCCACCAACAACTAGAGGGACCAGTAGTGCTTGAGAAACCAGTAACCAAACTCAGGGCTTCCAGCGGGGCTGTGGCTTGTCTGAGCGCAGCCAGACCTGTGGCAGGTCTCCAGCCATGCTGGTTCAGCAGCAATAGCTGCAGGGGCTGGAACTCTGAGCAGTGACTCCTTTAAAAGGGACTCTCAGGATAGAGGAAAAAGAAAAAAAAAGAATAAAATGCTTATCCTGAGCCAAGTAGCTATAAAATCCCAGCACAGGATGCAGGGCCATGCATTTGCTGCAAAGAAGTCTTCCTGCTTGTTTTCAAGGGTAAAATATAAGGAAAAGATGTAACTACTGTGAATAAATCTATTGCTTTGAAGGTCACAGCTCTGCCTGCAAATGGGCATCCACGAGGATGGAGATGACAAGTTATCCCACAGGTGTGGTGAGGAGGGATGTTTCTTCAGGAGTTCAGGAGAGCAGAGGGATTCCCAAGTAAGACAGAGGCATTGGTGAATGAAACCTGGAGTCAGAGCAGAGGAAAAATAAGTGGTGGGAGGCCTGGTGACAGCAAGAGCTGGGCATAGGTGCCATGGGTGCCCTTCTACTGTACAGCTCTGCTTCTTCTGACTGCATGCAATGGGCTGTGGGTTTTAATTTTATCTTCTGGGTGATCTGCAAGGGAGACATACAGAGGTAAAACTGACTGACCTCAGTCAAAAAAAAAAAAAGCAAAACAAACAAACAAAAAACCACACTCCCCCCCAAAAAACCCAACAGAAAAGGGGGAGAAAAATTCAAAGGTAAAAAATATCTAAGATAACTTGACCCTTTCATGTCTCTATTTTCACAGATTCACAGAATCACAGAATCACAGAATCACAGAATCACAGAATGTTGGGAGTTGGAAGGGACCTCAAAAGATCATCTAGTCCAACCCCCTGCCTGAGCAGGATCACCTTCTTGATTAAATCACACAGGAATGTGTCCAGATTGGTCTTGAATGTCTCCAGAGAAGGAGACTCCACAACCTCTCTGGGCAGCCTGTCCCAGGGCTCTGTCACCCTCACAGGGAAACAGTTTTTCCTTACATTCCCATGGAACTTCCTCTGCTCCAGCTTGGACCCATTTCCCCTTGTCCTATCACTGGCACACTTTGGCAGTGGGGTCTGAAAACAGGGGCAAGAGCATCATGTGGATCAAAACCTGATAGCCCTTATTCCTTTGACACAGCAAACTCTGACCAGCATCACCCTGGCCACCAGCACCCTGAGCAGAGATGCCCCAAAAGACAATTTGTGCCACTTGAATGAGACCTTTGCCTCGACGTGGAGCAGAGTGCTGCAGCCCCAGGACCCACCGGTGAGGGTAGACCTGCTCCATTGTCAGCGTGCAGCATGGGCTTGTCAGGGCGTGTTTGAAGCCTTTATCTCAGCGGAAGTAGTTTCTCCTCTTATCTCTGCAGAGGGTTTATTCCTCGTGTGCATGAGCAGCAGGAAGGGGGCAGCTCGGGCTGGACCAACCCTTCCCACAGCAGAAATTTTGGCAGCAGCTTGGCTTAATTTTTCATAAACAAATGCCAAAGGGTTTCAGGTTTGCAGTCTGGTGGAGCTCACATTTTTCCATCTTACTCTTTTTCCCTCTTTCTGAAGTGTGAAGTTCAGCTCCTGGGGGCTTTTTGGGGTTTTCTGCAACTTCTCTTTCAGATTTGGGGATGTGTGGTTGCCTTAGACCCACCTTGAGTTTTATTTGAGAAAGACCCAAAATACTAAGTGAGTAATTGGTCAAACCCAGCAGGTTTTGCCTGGGTTTAGGCCAAAATTTTTCATCCCACCTGAATACATAAATCATCTCAGTTGTAAAGCTGAGCTGTAAAAGGAGAGGGAGTTCATTCACTTTTCTTATACATTTAATACCATCACAGCAGGAAGTGATTTTACCTCAAAATCACCTAGTTCCATCCACAACCAGCTCACATGGACCCACTGCCCTGTAGGCATGGACTGGGAAAAATTACACCCTCCAGCAGGCATGTGGTAGCCCTCAAAATGCTGTTTTTAAACAAAAGATGCAATTCTCTACAGCTGGTATCATGATTAAGATCAGACACGTGGTCCTGAAAAACTTGCAATTAATGTTGTTTATCGTAGCCCGGTTTTATTGGCTTCAGGGGAAAAGCTCAATCCAAGTGTGACACCAAATGTGACAGAAAATCTTCAGATGCAGGAGGGATGTACCAGGAATGAGTACAATATATAGGAACTGGGAAGATGCAGCTGGCACACTCAGAGATGTTAAGCTCTCAGTGTCTGGGGGTGTTTATAACTTGTGAGATTTAAATCTTGCTGCCAGCAATGAAGGAAAGGAAGCGAGGGCGGAAGGACCTGCCTGTGCTGTCAGTCTTCATTGTTTCATCCAGACTTCCAGGAAATGTAGTATTTTTCTTAAAGCCACAGTTCCTTGGGTTGTAAGGCTATATGAGAGACTCATCTCTCTCTGATTCCTCCCTACACCTCATATTTGCATAGAAAACATGACACACACACCCTCCCCACCCCCCACCCCTCAAAGAAGAATATTAAAGTCAAAACTGGCCAAATAATACAAACCCATATTTTCTAGGGAAAAGGGTGTGGGACTATAGATTCCATCCATCCAGACTCTAAGCTTGATAGGGACTGAGGTATTCCAGTATTGCACTTTGGAATCCAAAAGAGACAAGAATGAGAGTCCTCCCTACCCCAGATACAGCTTGCCATGCACAAAAGCCTCCAGCTTGATAACACCTGATCAGAGGAGAACTTACGGTGGAAGAGACTTCAGTAGGTCACGCCGCCCAACCTCATTTTTTCCATGGGACGCCTTTGCTTCTGTCAGGACACACCAGGCACTGCTGGGACACCCTCTCCTTGTTCCAAGCTGTAGGTGTGCACCCTCCCCAGCTGCACAGCAGGCTCCGATGGCAGTGGGGTGGGGGACACCAAGGCACGTCTTCTGCAGGGCAGCCGGCAGGTCTCCAAGGAACATCTCCATCAACCCGCAGAGCTGTGCTGATCCCCAGTCCAAGGGGCCATCAGCAGCTCTGAGTCACCTCTATGAGGCTGGATGTTCCAGGGGCAACCACCTGTGGTCAGAGTTGAAACCCATCACATTGCAACTACAGACGGGCCTTCTGGGGAAAGCACTTAGTGTTTCCCCCGACCCCTTCTCCTCCTGACGGCATCCTGCTCTGCAATGGGGAAGAGCTATTCTTAGAGATGTCTATTTTGGGTTGGAATGCTGGAATTAAGATCCTTCCTTCCTTTAAAGAAAACATGCCAAACAGTACCGAGAAAGCTTCAACCCAGTTTGAAGGCTTTACTTTGCCTGCTGAGCAGAACACATTTGTTAGCTTAACATTTACCGGAGACTGTGATGTGACTGGTCCTACTGGTCCAGCACCAGGACCACCCAACCACCCTCTTGAGGCTCTGGAAAGTTGAGTGGTATTTCCTTTACCCTCTTGAGGCTCTGGGAAGTCAGATGGTGCTTCCTTTAATGTGCTGAGTAGCTGCCATGGAGTTTATTAATTCCCTCTTTTTTGGCAATGCCTCGTATCAGCTTCAAATAGAGTTAGTAAAATATTTTCCATCAAAACCTTTTCTGACAGAAAACGACTTCTTGAGACAATGGAAACTTTTGTGGAGAAGAAAAGTTAAAATAAAGCTGGCTCAGCTGATGTTGGAGACCATTATTAGAATTCCAAAGTTGTTTTCCTCCTTGAAATGCTTTGGGGCAGTACTGCTGATACAAAAGATGCTAGTTTTTCAAGGTGAATACCAGTTCATCATGAAATTATCCAAAATGTTCTCATGCAGTTAATTTTCCTGGACCAGAAATCAATTGCAAGTGCATGAATCCAATAGCAGCAGCTCCCAGGCAGACCTGGGAGCAGGCCTTGGGGATATGTCTTGGTTTTGCAGCAGCGTTTGCTGCCCAGCACCAGACCTTGCAGAGATGGAGATGCTGGGGAGAGAGTCCCACCAACTGCTCCTGCCTTCAGGCTGGACCATGCTGTCCCAAGCTCAGGCACTGCAGCCTCTGGGCTTTCCTACCCCATTCTGGGGCAACAGGGCAGCTCTTTTCCTTCTACATAGCACCAAACACTTTAACTGAGGATGAGACACATGGTTTCTCCCAGGGTACATGCTGCCAGAGGGCTGCATAGTAGATGTTCAGAGGTGTCTCAAGTGCCAGAATGAACATGGATTGTCACAGGTATCAATACAACAAGATTGATGGGAAAATGTATAAAATAATATGTATTTGACTTCCTTTCAAGTCCATTATCCCGAGATCCAGGAAAGGTTGCTGGTTTCATGCAGCAGCCGGGATGCTGACATAGCCACAGAGCTCCAAGATCCTGGGGCTTGAAAGAAACAAAATCAAACATGTCAATATTCACCATAAAATCAAATTATCTGGTAGAAAAACCTTCCTTCAAAAAGGCAAGATGAAATTACATGGCAGAAACTTAGAGGCAGCGAGTTTAGGCCCAAGGCAGCAGCTCTGTTTGCGCAGGGGCTGTCCCAAACTGCCGTGTTTCCTCCACAGAACCCTTCTTCAGTCCCTGTGCAACTGGCTGAGCACCCACCCCACAACGTGGCAACCAGGGCTTGCCTAGAGTCCCATCTAATCCTGGCACTGTGCAGGACCTGGGGGGCAGTTTTCTTTTCCAACAGCAATGCCAATGAAGCAAATTTTCTGGAAACCTTGAAAAGAAATTTTTGCCACTGCCTCTTTCTCATGGGGCACTGGGGAGACATGGTGCAGGATGAGGCCAGGGTGCATCTTGCATGCTCCCCATCACCAAACAACATCCAGCCAAAGTCAGTAACCACCACACAGGTCTTCCCTGAGGGTCCCCTGTGAAAACCAGCATGGACAGCTGCTACCTCACTCCTGTGCATGTGTACTCCATCAGGATTTCAGTATTTTGCTAACCGAAGCAGACGAAAGCTGACTCTGGCTCCTGGCAGCAGCAGCCCCATTATTGCTTTAGCAGCCACAGGCTGAACCCTTGCAAGGCAGAGCCAAGAGCCACAAGGAGCTGTTGGGCTCTTCAGCCCACGTCGGAGTTTTGTAGCGTTCAGACTGGGTCTCTGTGGACATGCACCGAGCTGCAGCATCCTCCACCAGCAGAACATGATGGTCCAGCAGAGAAGCCTGTCCATGCCCAGGCACAGCACACCAAGCATCCTCCTGTGCCAGCTGGGGGATGTGACATGGCTTCAAAGCAGCCAGGTTACCCCAGGCTTCCCTTAAGTTATCTCCTGTTATATCTGACTCCAGTGAATAATTAACACAAACTACATCCTGAGCAGAGCTGGCTGGGAGCTGCAATTTCCATTACTTGGGAAATCCTGACATGAAGTGATCCTGATTCTGCCCAAAAAGCTGGAATTCTTGTCTTTGCCAAGAAACGGCATTTCCTCCCACCAATCAATTTAGGGCCGTTACAACATTTTTGCTTCAGTGACTCTTCTCATTATCCCTTTCGTTTCTATGCATTTCTTAATTATGCACTACATGCATGTGGAATTATACAGTCTACAAAGACAATATAATATTGAAATTCACAGCCTTCATTACCTGAAATTAATTTAAATGACAGAACAGAAACATTCTGCTTCTGCTGGAGTTTTGATACAGTCCAAACAAAACATTTCAACTCCTTTTTTTGCTGCTGGAAAATGTTGTTGGAATCAGCACTTCTCTACTACATGGCTCAAGTTCAATTAACCTGCTTTTTCATATGGAAAGTTATACTAAGAATAATTTTTCAGGGTCTTTAATAACGGAGATACATCCATCCTGCTCATCCCCAAAACACTCCTGCTCATCCTTCATTTGCTGTGGTTAAAATGTCCTGCCAACAGATAAGAAACCAAGGCAGAAACTGAGACTGTGTTTTCCCAACTTCACACTCCAATCCTGAAAGCTGGCACAAAAAGTCTGCAGAGAAGCTCAGAGCAATTCCATCACCATTAGCTTCTCCATGGGCTGCTCTGGATTAAATAACCAACTTCATCCAGGCTCAATGGGCAATTTTTCCACTTCTCTATACCAACAAATCATGGAATGGGGCTTTTTATGTGACTTGATTATGTTGGATACAGCGTGATGAGAAATATGTACATATAGATATACAGAGAGATATACACACCCACGAGGTCATTTGAATACTTTGACTTCACATGGAGATATGGGGGAAGGAGCATGGTCAGCAAGGGGGATTGGCTGCATGTCTGGATCCTGGGGATGCACAACATGATGGAACCCTCCTCTGAATAGGTAGCTACAGAGGCTGAAGACACCAGTATAAATTGTATTCATAAGCCAGTGCTGGGTTATCGCTCTGCCTTCAAAGGGTTTTCAGCAGCAAACACCACTTTGGAAATACCCCATAGAATACAGAGAAGGGAAAATCTTTGGAGCGTGCTGAGGGTATCCTGGGGTCTACTTCAGGGCTGAGGTGGGCCCAGGAGCATCACACCCTCAGGGCTCATTTCTGCAGGGCAGCACAGGTCTTTCTGCCCCTGTCCTCACTCATGAAGTCCCTAATACTCCACAGTGAGCTATGTATTGCCAACTGGTTTGCAGCAACAAAAAACCCCTCTTTTCTTCCATCAATTGTTGCTATTTGGGCACTCCAGGAGAGCTGCCTTTTGCCACACCTCCAAAACAAGGCATCTTTAAATCATTTTCACCCCTGGCAGCCCATGACCTGTGAACCACAACAGGTGTCTTATCTGCACCGAGAACACCAATGTCCCATAAAAAGCAATGGTTAAGTTTCCAAAGTTGATGTGGAGGATGGGGAAAGCTGCAAGTCAGCTCCACACTCTCCCCTGGGCAATGCTAGGGCAGGTGGGATGTTGACAGAGGATGCCAGATCTTGAAGGTCTGAGCCCAGTGAACCAGACTCTGATAGTGCAGAGCTCAGCAGAGATATGGCACTGGGACCCTTTCATCAGCTAATGTGCTCTGTGCTCTCCCCCAGGCTCAGTAGCTCAAGTGACCTGTCTGTCAGCCTCAGCCATTTGTAAAGTTGCTTAATAGCAAAATCAGACATTGCACTTAAAAAACCTAACCAAACAGAAAAATATTACACCAGGGTGAAGGTGAGTGGTGGCAGGTCAGGCTGCTGCCTCCCAGGAAAGTCTTGCCCTACAACACATCCTTCCCTCCTTCCCATTGATGTGTCTACTCTGCCCCGGCCATGGGAGACTTTCCTTCTCAGACCTAAATCTTTATCTCTTGCAAGAACTCGGCACAGGTTTGGTTTTCTGCACCTTATTCCAACTGCTGACAGACATTCCAGTGTTGATCCTTGGGAAGGAAGAAGTGGGAGCCAGTGTCCCAGGTTGGGTTGATCTGGGTGCAGCTCAAATGTGGCAGAACTGACAGTTTTAAGGGACACATTGCCCACAAAGGAACGTTGCATTCTGCAGCAAAGGCAGAATAGAATCATAGAACTTCAGAACATCCTGAGCTGGGAGGGACCCATAAGGACCATCAAGTCCAACTCCTGGCTCCACACAGGACCAGCTAAGTCAGAGCATGGGACTGACACATCGTCCAGACACTTCTTGACCAGCTGTGACCACTTCCCTGGGGACCCTGTTCCAGTGCCTGACCCCCCTCTCCATAAAGAACCTCTTCTTGTCATCCAACCTAAACCTCCCCTGTTGCAGCTTCATGTCATTCCCTCAGGTTCCATCCCTGGTCCCCACAGAGAGGAGATCAGCACCTGCCCCTTCACTGCCCCTCGTCAGGAAGCCACAGACCCCCATGAGGTCTCCCCTCAGCCTCCTCTTCTCCAGGCTGAACAACCCCAGGGCCTTCAGCCTCTCCACATAAGACTTCCCCTCCAGACCCTTCCCCATCCTCATTGCCCTCCTCTAGACACTCTCCAGAGGTTTATGTCTCCTCTTGTCCTGTGGTGCCCAAATCTGCACCCAGTGCTCAAGGTGAGGTCACCCCAGTGCAGTGCCTAGTGGGNCCAAGTGGGACAGTCCCCTCCATGGAGCCGCTGGCCATGCCGTGCTGGATGCACCCCAGGATACAGTTAGCCCTCCTGGCTGCCTGGGCACACTGCTGGCTCATGTCTAACACTGTCAACCAAGACCCCCCCCTTGTTGAACTTCATGCTGTTGGGAATTGCCCAGCTCTCTAGTCTCTGTTCATCTTTCTCTGAAAGGCTTCTCTGCCCTCAATGGAGTCAACAGCTCCTCCCAATTTCGTGTCATCTGCAGATTTACTTAAGACACCCTCTAGTCCTGAGTCCAGGTCATTTATGAAAATGTTAAAAATCTCTGGGCTTAAACTGGAGCCCTGAGGAACCCCACTAGTGACTGGCCACCAGCCAGATGTCACCCCACTTACTGTCACCGACCTTTCAGCCAATTGCCCACCCAACAAAAGCAGCCTCTCTCCTGCACGCAGAAAGATGCCTGCATCCCCTAAAGCACAGAAGGGTCAGCACTGCTGACTCCTCACTTAACCAGGTGAGGAGTGTGACATCCAAGGGGTTTTATAAGCAGCCCAGGAAAACAGAAATGTTGTCCCAGAACTTTGGTCAGACGCCATCAGGACCAGGCGCTCTGGTGCCAGGCAGCTCACAGAACGGCGAGGGACGTGGTGGGGTGTACAAGGGGCAGTGCCTCCACCCTGCTCTTCCCAACACCCAAACCCTTCCCTAGAAAGCTTCCTGAAAGAGAAAGTGAAGATGACTCAGGGTGCGAATTGTGAAAGCATCTGGCCATGCTTCAGCGAGATCGCAATCGAATGGAAACGCGGTTGTTAGCAAACACAGCCAGAGGCGTCGCTGGGAGCCCCGCCTGCAATAAACCTAATCCTCAGACTGAGACAGCTTGTTTGGAGGGCTCAAAGTGCCAGGGCACCCACAAAGCGCAGCGTAAGGGCTCGGGAGCAATGCCAGGGCCAATTCCACTTCTGCCTCTTGTGCAGAGAGGAGTTTCACCCCATCTCCACAAGCCCTTCAGGAACGGCACACTAACACTGCCAGCCAAAGAGCTGCCTGACTCCTGCCTCTGCTCAGAGGACTTTCAGACACGGGACCAGGAGAGTGCATCCCACTCCGACCCCTCTCCCCGCCCTGCCTCAAGGACACACGTCCTGACGAAGGGGACAGTGGTGAGAGATGCGGGCAAGATGGTCATGTTCATGTCACAGCAGCCCATCTCCCCAGAGGTGGGTTTTTAATAACTGAGGGAGTACCTGGGGGGTTTTGGAAGCCCCAGGATGGTGGGGGTGACACGGAGAGGACTCACCCATATCACACATTCACAGGATCACAGAATGCCAGGAGTTGGAAGGGACCTCAGAAGATCATCTAGTCCAACCCCTGCTGCCAGAGCAGGATCATCTGGATTAAATCACACAGGCATCAAAGTTTTCTCCTGCTGTCTAAGCCCAGCCACCTACCCAAAGCCCTTTCTGCCCATGGGATGGGGCCACCCCTTTCCCTCCTCTCATAGGAGTCCTGCAGGCGTGGGTGCACCCAGACAAGCCACCAGCCCACCTACCCATGTGCCAGTGCTCCCATTCCTGCACAGACTCACTTTAATTCCATATATGTGGCTTTGTGCAGTAAAAGGCTTTAACTTCTTGAACCACAGTGCAAAAAATCTGAGTGCTTGGGAAGGAAGCCACATAGAATTACAGGATGTATTATGTTGGAAGGGACCTTCAAAGACCACCTAGTCCCACCTCCTGCAGTGAGCAGGGACACCTTGAACTAGATCAGGTTGCTCAAAGCTTCATCCNCCCTGGAGCCTTCTCTTCTCCAGGCTGAACAAGCCCAACTCTCAGCCTGTCTTCATAGAGGAGGTGCTCCATCCCCCTGATCATCCTCGTGGACTCCTCTAGACTAGTCCAACCCCTGCTGCCAGAGCAGGATGCTGAAGGCTCAAGTTGAGTCCTCATTCAACATGTTCGGCCCAAACTTTCCAGGGTGGCTTAAAGTGTCCCTGCCACAAAATCACACGTGATTTTTCTCCCTGTCCCTGGGAAAAGCTGCTGCATTGCCCTGGCTTCTCTTTCCATCCCTTAATCTCCAAAACATTGCCACTAAATCGCTCCCTGCTGCCCTGAGCAGGATTAAAACTCGGGCTGCTGATGTGCTCCACAGCCCTGCAGAGGAAATCACAGCGCGTGGCTGTGGGATGCTTGTGTCACTCTACGTGGTGCCGGCGGCCATACCCACTGTGTCTGATCTCACTGGGCCACGGAGCTGGGAGGAGAGGCACCCGCCCAAACATGCTGATGCAGAGATAAGGGAAATAACGCTGCCTCAGCAAAAAAAACACTGGTTAAAAAAAATAAATCAAAGAGAAAGGAGTGTTGCTGAATCACCAGACAGCAGGGAGCCAGGTAAACATGGCAGCAGCAAATAGCTGGGGAGTGTGGGGTGCTGCTTCTTAGAAAACCTCCTGGAATTTCAGGTAGTGTCATGCAAGGTAGATTTGAGTGAAGAACTCTCTGGTTTTGAACAGAAAAGGAGGAGGAAATCCTTTTTCCAGGCAAAATCTTGGCGTGCCCCAAACACGCCTTTTAAGTAGAACAACAGGAGTAAAGACAGATCTGAGTACTCTGAAAATATGCTGAGAGTATGTGCAGAGCACACGGCCGAAACCGCTGGGAGCGGTCGCTGGGCAGGACCGGCACAGCGCTGCTCAGCACCGCACAGAAGCGGCTTTTGTTCCCGCCGCAATTAGCGCATTCCTGCAGCACGCAGGGGCTGAGAAAGAGGAACCCCTTGTCCCAGCCTCCGGCCCCATGCTCCCGCCAAGACACCCCGGCTGCTGCGAGGGGGGGAGGGGGGAGATGGACAGTGTCCCAAAAGCAAGCTTGGGATTCTGTCTCTGCCAGCAGAACAACTCCAGGAATGCATGGAGGACACACTGGTGATGAGAGGGAGAGCATCTTGGCTGTGTTAGGGAGGGAGGGGTGGATGGCATGGGGCTCTCTAGGGACATGGGTCTGCCCCAGGGAGGGGATGGGGACATGGATCTGCCCAGGGAGGGGATGGAGCACTGCCTAGCCAGCCCTAGGTGGGAGCGTGGGGCTCCTCTTCCCTACCTTGGGCCACCTGCAGTGAAGCCTCATGTGTCATCTAATGGTCCCAACCTCTCCCATCGTGGTAGCATCCACCAGGATACACCCAGTGGGTGTCTGTAGAAATGGACAGAGGTACTGGTGTCTTTTCAGTAACTATAAAGTCAGTCCTGAAGGGTAGTGGGGATGAAGCATCCAGCTCTGAGGTGGCTAAATCAGAAATGATTCTTCCCTCTGTGCATTTAATGTCATCACACAAGGCAGCATCTTCCCAGAAGCACAACACAGTGCTTTATCTGATGGGCACAGGGGGTCCCAGTCCTGCCACGCACTCAGCACGTCTGTCTGATGCAGATCCAGCAGAACCAGTCTCTGGAGCACGTGGAGCTGCTGGCAGAGCCAGGGCAGGCGAAGGGCCAGAGGTCTCTGAGCTGCTAATGCAGTGCCCTGCCTATGAGCTCGTCCGGGGAGTGCTTGGGAATCCCTGCTGGGAAGCATGTCAAAATGCACATCAGAGTGGGAAATATTACAAAGCCCAAGCTCCTAATATAACCAGAGAGGCTCTGGTTAACATGTATTTGGCTCCTACTTACTTACAGTGCAACTGAAAAAAGGGGTTTTTCTTCTCCTGTCAGGAGCAAAGCCTGTGCCACTCTCCCTGCAGCCTGTGCCCAGCATACATTGATCCCCTCAAACCACCCAAAAATGCTCTTTGCCCATGCTTCTCAGCAGCAGACCTTCAGCAGATCAGTGCCATTAAATACATTAATATTTTTTATATGAGGAGAAGTCTCTGTCTCCAGACTGAGAGCAGACGTGGTCCGCACAGAAACAGATTTATCAAGGTACTCCGGTGTAGGATGCCAGCAGAGTCAGGGCATCAGAGGTAGGACTCACCCCAGCAGTCCCATACAGAGCCCAAAGCCACCTTGGCTCCTAGCCATTATATTCTTCAGGGTGACACTGTGATGCATCACAGACATAATAAGAGAAAGACATGGCGTATCATCAAGGGCAGAGCCCTCAATGCTCACAGGGACACACCCCAGCTGTCCCTGCATGACTCACACATCTCTGTGTCACAGAGATAGGCTGAAAGGTCTGTGCCAACCCAAGGTGGCACCAGGCATGTGCAAAGACATCACCTGGGCAGTGTCAAGTGGTCTCCACCACTGGACTTCTACAGGGAGAGAGAAATGTGCCCTCCCATGCTGCCCAGAACACACCTGCCCATCCTGCAACGGGGAAGCACAGCCCTGAAATCTCACCTGCACAGCAGCATCACGCTGCCACTGTTGTCTCTAACCTGCCTTTGAAACATTACCTGCACCAAAGCTTAACCACCAGCAGCACCACCAGGAAGCTGAAGGTTACTTCCAAGGATTATGGACCTTCTCGGTCTTTGGGATCTTTACAGGTCCTGTGCAGAGCCACTGCTGGCTTGAGGTCTTCCCTGTCACTCACATCTGAGTCCTACATGTGGCATAAGCAACACACTGACCCTAAAACAGCTGTCAGGGAGGGAATTTTGTCTAATACTGACATAGGGTAAGCAGAAGAATGGTGCTGTCCCCACAGGCTATCTCAGGTGCTGCCACAGTGGGTGACACCTAAAGGTAGGGTTTGGGATCCACACATGGAGCCATTCAGTCATTAACAACAGGATTTCCCTGTTTAGGAAAAAAAAAATGAACTGCCCTTCTAGGAAGGTGGTCTGTGATGGCCATGGGTCACATTCTTTCTTGCACCCTTTTTTTTCTTCTGCACACCCATTCTTGCACCCTTTCTTTTCAGGTAGATACATGCTGCCCAAAAAGGGGCTCAGCACCCAAAGCACCGCCTCAGTATGCAGGCTGGCACCCAGAACTCCATCCCCACAGATCAAATTGTGCCACCCATTTTATTTAATCACGTCCTTGCTTCCTCTAATCCACTTACACTCCACTTCGCCATCCATCATGGGCCGCGACTGCAGCAGGCGACGCCCGGGCAGGCAGCAGGCTGCCTGCAATTAGTGTCTGAGTCGCTGCTATTCGAAGCTCCCCGTGGGTGTTGTACTGCCAGCAAGCAGATTTTTGTGTGCAAGCCCTTTCCAGCTGACTGAAACGCAAACAGGGGCAGAGACGAGCCCAGGAGAGGAACACAGTCCCAAAAGCTGCTGCAGGTTTGGAAGCAGCTTGCTGATTGTTTCTGTCAAAACTGCTTTTGTCTCCAAGGCTGTCAGTGAGCACCAGGATGGGTCTGTCAGCTTTGATGAGACTTGGCCAAGTCGCCTTGGGCTCAACCTTGCATCCTCAGAGTCGATATTAGGGCTTTCCAGCTCACTGTACCAGGGCTTTCTGGAGTGACCTTTGTATAACACAGTGAAGAGGCCTTTAAAAAACCACCACAGATAAACAAAGAATCATAGAATCATAGAATGATTAGGGTTAGAAGCGACTCCCAGAGGTCATCCAATCCAACCCCCTGCAAGAAGCAGGGACACCCCCAACTAGATCACGTTGCTCAGGGCCTCATCTAACCTGGCCTTGAACGTCTCCAGGGATGGGGCATCCACCACCTCTCTGGGCAACCTGTTCCAGTGCTCCACCACTCTTACAGTAAAGAACTTTTTTCTAATATCCAACCTAAATCTCCCTCCCTCTATTTTAAAGCCATCACCCCTTGTCCTGTCACAACAGGCCCTACTGAACAGCCTCTCTTTCCCGCGCCTGTGACGGGACACACACGTGTGGTGAAAAAACACCGAGAGAAAAGAAAGAGATTGTGAGGTTTTGTCCTAACTTAAACATTACATCTCTTCAGCCTCCCCCCTTATTTTCGATGAAAACATTACTGAATGTTCTCCCACTTAACTATCTCAGATTTTTCTGTAGCTAATAATGTTATTTTGAATGGCTGAATCGAATGATTTTCATCTCTGAAATAAAGCATCACAACCACAGCACACATCAGCATCTCCAAACCGACAGAAACCTCCCAGGTAGAACTGCTTGGGCAGGGCAATAACTGCAATCTCCTCTGCCACTGCCAAGGGATTTATTGGGATAATCAGAGATGCAGCAGAAATCCCAGCTCCTACCGTTATCACCAGGACAGAGCAGCCGGCGGGGTGACGCTCCGAGTGCACTATGGGAAGGGTGCAGGTCACACGGCGCTGGCACTCCCCGGGGAGCTCCCCTGAATTCCAAGCAGTGACACAAACCCTGACGCTCCCAGGGAGGACCAGCCCATGCACAGCCAGGACAGCCTTGGATGGTCCCTCCAGACACTTCACCTTTAGTTCATTAGCCCTAAAACCTCATCTTGAGGTGTGGGCAGCATTATTCAAATCTTAGTCACAGAGCATCTTGGGGACACTCCCAGCTGTTTCGGATGGAACAAGTGTGAGCTGTCACCTGCATCCCTCGTGCTGCAGGAGAGGAGCAGCCAGACAGGAGCACAGGAGATGCCACATGCACCCCACAGAGTGCTGCAAGAGGATTAAGGGTGCCTTTATGAAAGTTTGAGTGTATCATCGTGGCAGCGTGAGGGGCAGAGGAAGCTAGGACAGGTGGGGTTGTTTCTCTGGAGGAGATACCTGTTCTCTCAAGGTTGGACAGATGAAATGTTTTCCTCTTTATGCTTGGGCAACCCCAAGTCACAGGGCAGCCTTGCCCAGGGACATCAGTTGGGGAAAGGACCCCAGTACAGGCTTCTGCTCTCGGACACTGTTGTAACAGGGATTACAGTAATAAGATGACAACTGCCTACCAGTGGATTTGGTTCTGTCCACACAGACAGGACCCAGCATCGTTATGAACCCAGATCATGAGGCCTTTTCTGTCTTTGCTAACAAGAAACACTCAGCACAGCCCTGCAGCTATTGCAAAGTGATGAGGCACCATAGGCAAAGGCTCCTACCTGAGCAGAGCCCACATTCCATGTCCCAGCTGTGGGTTAGGGGTCACAGACCTCAAGGCATGAGGAACTTGGGCGATAAGGTCTCCTTTGGAGGACACGGCTCGGTGCCGACCTCCACCTGCATTTCAGAGCTGTCAAAGCACGTCAAATGCCAGTGAGCTGGTTCCTTTTGCTTAGTGTTATTTTGACCAGCTTTTTATTAAGGTTGAAGATCAAGGCCCTGGTGACCCTTTGGGCTGAGCAGTTCACATCTGAGTACGTATTCAGGAATGCCAGAGGGCCGGCACCTGCAGGCAACTGCCAAGGCAAATGGTTGTATTATCCAACAGCTTCCTCCCCTGAGACCCAGATCATGAAAGAGAAAAATCCAAGCCAAGAAGCCTTAGGTGTGGAGCAGCAGCCCTGCTGAAACAAAGGGCCCATGAATTTGGGCTGTAACACAGGACAGCTCTGCTCGTTTTCCTCTTCCCGCGCCTGCAACAGGACACACACGTGTGGTGAAATGCAGGTTTCTGGATAAAAACGAGTTTTACAACAATATAGACCAGGGCAGGGGAGTCCCAAAGTGTCAACATTGAGTCCTGGTCCCCAGGGCTGTCCTCCTTGTTCAGCCATGTGTGCTGTGGTCACCTCTCCCATCTCACCCATGTTGGTGCTCCAGCCTGGTGCATCCCACCGCACCCATGCGGCCCCTTTGGAGCCCCCAGGGAGCTCCATTTCTCACTGCCTGCACACTTGGGTGACTTCCTCAGGTCTCTGCACTTGCAAAGAAACACCCCCATACACATCAAAGCCAGGTGTCTGCAAGAGTGAGGTGGTGAGACTGGCTGAGGTTCGAAGGTTCCTACAGCAGTAGAGCACCGGTCAGGAGATGCTTTCAGCACAGGGGTGGTGGAATTAAGGTATTGGGTGTTGGTTCTTCTCTGGTTCATTGCAACACCTAAATGCTTTGTGCTCACGCTGTTAATCACTTGTTCTCCTGCAGAGATGAAAATGAAACTGCACTCAGGCAAAGGCTTTTGCGTTTCCAGAGGGAATCCCTGACTCACTCATGTTTTGGGCCAAGAAAACCATCTCACTTCTGCATCTGCTTGCCTTTATTTGCTCACAGGGCCACCACAGGATGGGGAAGAGTTGCCTGCAGGCAGCACTGGCCACAACACACATTACCTGCCCACAGCCAGGCTGAGCATGGAGCACAGCACCAGGTATGGTGTCTCTGCCCTGCACTGCTGTGGGACTTGCCCCAGGGCTGACTTTTGTTTCTTTAAATGTCTTTGCTGTCAGACCAAACCCTTCACTTAACACAAGGAAGCCAGAGCTGGAACTAGAGCAGCCCATGTGGGCAGCAGAGAAGGGAACTCCTTGGTGAATCACTTGCTCCTGTCCCGGAAAATCCCCCACCACTGTCGTTTCTATAATTAATGCCCTCTCACCCACTAAAAGGGTCCTGAATTGCTTGAAAGATACTGAATATAGTACATCTCCTGCAACAACCACACAGTGCTAAAGAAAGCACAGACATCTCTGGGGAAGAAGTAGACATTATAGTGCTACAGGACACCGACTGCTGGGATTAAAATTATGAGAAAGGTGTACAAGCATCTGGCCATGAAAAAGGTCTTAACATCTCTATCCTTGCAGGAAGCATCTTAGAATTTTTAAGGGTCACAAGGACTTTGATTTTATCTCATCTGAAAGACGGTACCTCCCCCTAGCTCCATGCTGAGGAACTGGTTCAGTAATGGCTCTCAAAGTATCTGCCACTTGGAGGTCCCCTGAAGCATCTCCAGACCATCCCCCACACCATGCTGGGATATTCTCAGCCAACCCACTCAAAAAGTTTGACAGGAAAAAAGAGAAACCAGATGAAGAGATTTAGTGGAACATTGTGGGACAAGCAACCCTTGGATGCCACAAGTGAAAAGACACAAATAAGAAGCTGGGGCTCAACTTCTGGGCCTCTGCCCCTGTCCTTCAACTTCTTTCCCACATCACCCAGGCCCTAAGCAAAAACAGAGCCCAGAAATGATGGGATGGAAAGAAAAATCACAGTTCAGAGGAGGTTGGATATCTCTAGCACCACAAATAGCCCCAGAAGAACAACCTGTCTGCACAACCTGGGAATCCCATGACACTGGAGACAACACCATCCTTACCTTCAGACCACTGAAGAGAGAGACCTTTCCAAAAACTTTTAAAAAACATTGATAGTTGACTAAAATAAGTATCTTGCACTCCCTTCCAGAACTTACCAAAGGCTGTGTCCACACAGATTTGCACTTATAATTCACAGCCACAGGTTTGCATTCACAGCACATCCTCAAATCTCTCCAATCTCCCCAACCAACAAGAGCTTTTTCTCCTCTTCCTCTTCAGAAGTAGAAAATCAAAACACATGAAGCTGACAGCAGGTGTGCTGTATGTTATACCAGCTGTAGCTGCCTTTACTGAAAACCAGGCTTCAGAGCCCCGGACCTGAAGAGCAGATGCAGCGATGAGGGGCCACCTACAAGCTGCTAAGGGCACAGCCTGGACTGAATCAGACTTTCAAAGAGAAGAGAAGGGCTGAGAGTATCACTCTGTTCCCTGGGTGCAGCCTTTAAAAACAGCATTTATTGTCTAAATAAACCCGTGTTACCCAGGTTTTCCAGCTGGAAGCCCGGTCAGTCCTCCGCAGCATGTTGCTGCATGATCCAGCTACACCAAGTGACACCTGTAATTCTTGAACATTTAGCTGCCGTCTTTCCTGTTTGATTGTCACCCAGACTTTCCACGTGACCTCTGGTATAGGGACCAATTTTAGACTGATGGCCTCCAGCCCAAGGTGGCTTTCACTAACAGGAAACAGGCGTGAAGGCAAGTTGGCATGGGAGCAATGTCACTACTCCTCTAGACTACTGCTGGTGATGCCCGGAGGATGGAACCAAGGCCACGGTTGGAGGTAATTTATGGTCACAAGGTCTCTCCTGCAGACTTGTAGCTGTCTGTGGGAAGGAGATGCATGGCTCAGCAAGGCTGGGAATTATTTCTGGGTGCAGAAATGCAGAAGATGCAGTGTTCTGCATTGCTCAGAGGACAACTTGCTCCGTAATCTCTCACCCCAGCAGTCTCTGGCCCCACACGGGATGCACGGATAAATCCCACGCTGCCAGACATGAGGATTTCCTCTGCCATACTTGCAGCAATGGGAATGGAGAGGCCAGGGGCATTCTTCCTGGCTCACCCTGGCTCCTGAAGGTGGCCAGGGGTCTGAAGGTAGATGGCACAGCACATGCCAGAGCATCGGCAAGGCAGGGCACTGCTGCCCATGCACAAAGCCTCCTCAGAGGCCACCATCTCCAGATGGCAACAGTTAAATTTGTTCCTTGGGTGGTGATTCATGAAGCTGTTCCTGGGGTTGTGCTGGCAGGACACAGCTGGAACAACAGCTGCAAGGAAAGCACAGAGTACCCTGAGGAGGGAGTGAGCACAGGGATACATGTAACCATGGAGAGGTCACAGCTGGGCAAAGGGGGTAGTAGCCAAGAGCCTCTGCAAAGGAGAAGTGAGAAAAATCTGTCACCTCCAGGTCCCACCAGTCCAGCTGAGACAATGAGAAGATAAGAGGATGCTGCAGGATCCCTTGGGGCAGGGGTGCACCCATGAAGCAGCCAGGCTGCTCCAGGAGACTCTCCTACACGGGCAACCAGGGGACCAGGGAAAACAGCTCTGGCATCTTGAGAAACAATAGTTGGTGGGAACAAAATGAGCTTCCCAGGCTTGGTTTTGCTTTAGGGCACTTTTGGGTTTTGGTTTTTTTTGTTTGGTTGGTTGGTTGGTTTTTTTGGTGAAATCTGGGACATCTTTCACTCCTTTCAAGCCTTCTCACCATCTCTCCCAGGAACAGCTAAGGGCAATGTAGGCATCTCACAAAGGTGGGCACAGTAGACCTCAGCTCAAAGAATATCAAGCCGGGTGCCCTGGTCACAGCTCCAGCCCCCAACCAGTCTGACCAGGCAGTGGGCATCTCATCTGCTCGGAAACTCAGAAACCTTCTGGACAAAAATGCTTCCAGGTCAGAGAGATCTCAAGAAACAAACATTTTCCAAAAGGGTAAAAAGAAATCCCAGTGCACTTCTTTAACAATTAAACTTCAGGGTTTTGGTTTGGTTTTTTTTTTTTTTAGGTGTTATTTTTGTTTGTTTTTTTTTTCTTATTTCTGATAGACACCACTAATTTAAATACATAGGAATTCATGGGACTCAACAAGGCATCCCACCAATCTTTGGAAGACATGACATATGTCCTATATTCTCCATCAATATTTCCACCAATGGACCTCACTGCATCCTCCCTTTTCTTTACACACTCTGCCTTATTAATAGTGTGCCCACTATCCCCACTCCAGCTCACCAAGACCATGTTGAGATGGCTGGACAGCACAGCCAGCAGGCTGGGGAGTCCCAAGGGCTCCACATCCCATTCCTGGAGCTGGTCCACAACACAGGAACATGCACATCTGCACATACCTCTGAAGGACAAACCTCAGCAGAGCAGAAGGAGAAAGGGGAGGCATCAGAAGGTGTGACAACCCATCCCACTCAGGCAGGGGTCCTTTCTGCCCATAAATAGCCTGCAGATGCAGTCAAATCTGGACTGGCAATACCTCATGCCCAGGGAAGCATGGCTGGAGAGCACCCACCAAGGAGAACCTTGGAGGATCTCTGCTTATGTGACACTTAAGTCCAGTCTTAAATGACTCAGGGGTCATGAATTTTCATTCATCTCAACTTCAGCGACTTTGCTAAGTGAGGAGAGGCAGTTCCCCAGGGAATCAGTGGTGAGGAGGAGTCAAACACGGGTGGGTGGACACAGCCCCAGCAGCCTTCGTTCCCACTGGTGCACACAGTCTCCACACACCACCACACACACAGATCCCTTCCCATCCTGTGCCCTGTTTAGAATGGAAACGAAACATCCCTCCAGCGAAGCCAGGAGCTACGCTGTGGGTTTAATTTCACTTTGGGCTTTTTATAGCTTCCAGTGAAAAAAAGCCCTGTAATGTGAGAAGGTCGGGGTAATGCAACCAGCGCGCTCCGCGCTGCCAGGGCCAGAGGCAGAGGCTGCTGAGAGCAGCCAAGCACACAAATGCAAAACCAGGTCTGCAAACCAGGCTGGTGTGTCCATGAGCAGCCCCCAGTGAGACACAGAGGCCACCACCTCCAGGGAAAGGCGTTTCATTCCTCCTGCTCCGTCGAAGTTGAGGTGTCAGCCTCATCGCCCAGCTGATGTGTGCTGTTCCGTGTGGAGCCCTGAGGAGGTACTCTGACACGGGGCTGGTGTTCAGCACCTTTGGATGATGCACTTGAGGAGGTGCTCACAAGTATTGGGGCAGGATGCAGGGTTTAGTGCTTCACTGTATCACTGAATACACTCTGAAGGAGCTGCTGGCTCCAGAAGTCTTTATGTTGGATTGCAGAGAGCATATTTTCACATAAGTCAATATGAAACTAATTGTTTGGGAAAGTCAGGAGTTCAGCCCACAGAATCTGTTCTCCTTGGCATGAGGAAACTTCAACCAGGTTGGTTGGAAGTTCAAAGTAAAAATGTGGGGACACGAGGTAAAAAGCCCAAAGTGAGAAATAAACAGGATGGACCTCCCCCCCCTCACACGCATGGGAAGCGCTACCGGGGAGTAGACTGGGACAGACATGGGAGTAGACTGGGACAGAAATGGGTGAGGGGGGTGGGCTGTGGTCAAGGGCTGTGGCAGAGGCAGCATGACCCCTTCCTGCACTACGTGTGTGCAGCCCACTCAGGCTCTCCCGCCCTCCTGTCCCTCACCAAAGTGCTCATTCACAAACTCTGCAGCCCAAACTGCCCTGGCTGCCGCAGCAACGAGCTCTTCAGGAAATCTAAAAGGGTAACAGGAAACCCAGCAAAGGCTCTGCACTGACAGCACCACCCAGCTCGCCCTCGTGGATGTTGGTGTGGCATCGTGACATGCTACATGACCCAAGGGCGCTTTGCTGGCTTCTGGAATGTTTGTGTTATAACAGAGCCTCATTCATCAAACATGTCGCTAATGAGTTTCCCACTGACCAAAACCCTGGGATGCTCTTGGGGACAAACTCCTGAAATGGAGCCTGTGTTTCCATCCAGAATTGGGTTTCTTGTTTCAGATCAAATTAAAAAAAAAAAAAAAAAAAAACCAAAAAAAAACCAAAATCCAAGTGG
>VXBZ01004938.1:42692-61005 GCA_013399135.1 Heliornis fulica | reverse complement strand
GTAGGGCCTGTTCTCCATACCCTTCACCATCCTCGTTGCCCTTCTCTGGACACACTCCAGCACCTCAATGTCCTTCTTGGAGTGAGGGGCCCAAAACTGGACACAGTATTCGAGGTGAGGCCTCACCAGTGCCGAATTAAAGCGCTGTGTTAAAGGCCATTATCCAATTTAGCTCCATTTCCCTGACAGTGGAAAGTGAAACACGGTGATTTGGACTGTCAGCACCCATCAACAAGTGACCTGGTGAAACGACCCTAATTGCAGTCCTCATTACGCTTCAGAGTTAACCACAAAATTGTGCCTCAGACTCCAAGGTGTTGCATCTGCACCCAGGAGATGAGCTAGGACTGCCTACCACAAGGAAACCAGCCTCTGCGCCCTCCCCACCAAAGATCTTTGCCAGTGCTTCACCCCTAGACTGGAAGACACTTCCAGTGCTGCTTTGTGGAATGGGGAGATGAAGGAGGTCAAAGCCACCTGGATGGACCCTGAGCCCAAGAACTCCAGGCTCGGAGGGGTAAAGTGCTGTCTGAGTGCTGTGCGGCAGTTGGTAATGGATTCACAAAGAGACCTTGTGTTCATACACTGAGCTATAAATATTCCTTTTCAAAAAGGCAGAACTGGAAAAATGTCTAAATGTCTATTTTTGCCTCCTCTGCTTCACCCACTTGAAACATTGACATCATACCAAGCTCCTACTGAGACGGAGCCGTTCCCAAGGCACAGAGCGGCACAACTGCACCCGACATAAATGTTGGGGAAAGGAAAAAAAGCATCTTTGTAGCCTGGGAGGACGGATGGAGCAGCACTTGGGAAGGGGGAATTCTTGCATGAAAATGACAGGTTTTCCATTCTTTGATGCTAGGAAGAATGACTGAGCAAAGTCCAGGCTCTCAGTTTTGGATTTGCCCTAGGCTCACATGAGTTCTGATACCACTCCCAGAGGCTTCCAGGTACCCAGCTTCAGGCTTCCCAGCCAAAATGCAAGCAGTTCTCTCCAAATTTCCCCCTCAGTCTCATATAACCTCACAGAACCTACTTCAAGCTGCCTCTACAGTGAGATCAAGGCAGTTAGCAACAGTCTATGACCCACCCCACAGCACTTGCCGCAGGCTCTGTGAAGAGCTGCAAAGGATTAGAGGGCAACAGGCACCAGCAGCTCCATCAGCTCCATGTCTGCAGCATCTCCCCTCTGTACAAGCAGGATGGTGAGGACAGGTTGAGTGCTGCTGGCAACATTTGACACCAACTAAGAACTACCAACTGTAACTGCTGGCAGCAGCCCGGTTCCTCCAGGGCTCAAACATGAGCATTGCAGAGGGTAATGGCAGCGATTGCTTCCCTGCCTGGAGCTGCTGTACAACAGATGAGTCAAGTAGTGAATGCAGACACCAAATGGTTGAGAAACCCTATTTGGGAAACACTTTGGTGTGCACTGGGCAGGTCTCAGCTCCATTCACAACCAACTCTACTTTCTACCTGCTGTGCTCAGGGCCATGGTACAACAGATGAGAGGTTCTCAGTGACAAACCCTCAAACAAAAAGCTCTTGAGGTTAAAATACTGGACTAGAGGCACAGAGACATCCTGTGGACCTGATCGAGGGACTATGCTGCAGCATCCTCCCAGAATCAGCACCACATGCTGCTGAGGGTCTGTCACCTCTGTGCCACACCATCATATCCATATTCCAGTGAGGCAGGTGTCTCATCCAGAGATGCTTCTCTAAATGTATGGCAACATGTGCAGTGACATGCTCAGGGGAACAGCTCTGGCACACAGTAACTACCCTGAACCAGCTGGGCACCCAGCCAGGTCCCTAAGCCATACCGAAAGTCTCACTGGGGGTCCCCAAGCCATAACAGCCACCACCATCCTCCCCGGCTTGCCCTGCTCTCAAGTGATGGCATATATATGGCCAGAATCTCTCTCCTGCAGGAAAGAGATTCATAGTTTGCTTAAATAAGGCAGTCAGCACCTGGCTTCTATCTATTTAATGACCTGAGCATCTGGTTTTGATACAGCAGGCAAGGAGCAACCACAACCATTTGGAGCTGCAATTAGTTCTGGTCCTCCAGTTATACATTATAACAACAAAGTAGGTGCTGCTACATCTGTTGACAGATGCAGAGTCTGTCACGGAGGTGGGGGCAATTTCACCTCACCCCCAAGAGATTCTACACCTCCTCCCACCCTCTGATCCCTCATGTTCCCCTGTGCCACATCCAGTGTGATGCTGCTGCCCTGCTCTAGCGCTCTGCACCTGCACCAGGCCGCAAACGTTTCCCTACCAGCTCTCCAGTGCCAGGAGCAGGGCCCAGGTCACCATTACTTGACGGGTTTCAGCCTCACCAGATGTGTGGAGCACAGAGCTGATGTGATGAGTGCTCTCAGCATCCCCTACACCCTCTCCATCACAGCCCCAGGCCCTCTGAAGCCCTGGTGCTGCTGTGCCTTGGAGTGCCGGAATAATCAGCCTTCCAGGACGTAAAGGGAGAGTATAAACCAGAGGGGAATTGGATTTTCATGCGGGGAGATAGTGGTAGGACAAGGGGGATGGACTGAAGCTGGAGGAGGGAAGGGTCAGGTTGGAGATCAGGGGAAGTCCTTCATGGAGAGAGTGGTGAGGGGCTGGAACAGGCTGCCCAGAGAGGTGGGGGATGCCCCAACCCTGGAGGTGTTCAGGGCCAGGTTGGATGGGGCTTTGGGAAACCTGGTCTAGTGAAGGTGTCACTGCCCATGGCAGGGGGGTGGGAGTAGATGGGCTTTGAGGTCCCTTCCAACCCAAACCAGTGTGGGATTATGTTTTCACATTCAAAAGAAAATAAAAAATGTTTCCTCAGTCACCTCAGCCACTGTTCCAGGCTCTCGAGGCATGATTTCAACCTTATCCTGTTTTATGTCTCACCACAGAGCTGCCTGTAAATAACTCTGGTCCTTCACCAGCAGAACGAGGCCATTCCCAAGGGAGAAGGGGCAATGGTGAAAATGGTTTAATGCAGCGGTATGAACAAGACCCCAGCCCCAATAAAGCACCCGTGCAGCCCAGAGAGGGAAGGTGTCTCTTTTCCTTCTCACCCTCTGGAGCTGTGTGACCACATACAGCTCAGAGCTTCTGCAGCATCCTCTGTGTGGGCACAACTTGCCTACAGCGACCCTCGAGAGCCACCTGGGACTCACCCCCCACCCTGTCCTAGGAATACACAACCAGTAACCCTGAGGAGCTCTGACAGCATTTCACAGCTCACACCTCTGCTTCTGTCCTGTGCTGTGCCACCCTGATGGACAGTGCCCCCTGCACGGGGTGGGCTGGGTGCCAAGGGGGTACAGTGGGACACCCCACCCAGCAACCATCAGGAAAGACCCAGCTGGAGCTCCAACTATTTCTGCAGCCATCACATCACAAGCAGGTGACATGACATCACCCCGTGCTTTCTCAAGCATCCCTCGCAAGAAACAGTAAAGTCAGCAGGAAGAGATGGGAGTTAAAGGTTTATTTCTTTCTTCCCAGCTTGGTGGCTCAAGCCCAGGGTTGGCAGGCGAGACACGCCGCCGCGCACGGGGCTTGGGACGTGCTGCGTCTGTGCGTGAGCAGGCCCGAGGCATGCGAAGAACCCAGGGCTTTGTTCCCAGGGCCAGGGAACACATCTATTTATGTGTCCCTAGGAAGTGGTCATTTCTCTCTTCTGTGACGTTCTGTCATTCTTCACATTTTTTTCTCCTGCAGAGGCCCAAGGCTACTCCCCAAAGCATTCAGCTGAGGAGTGGCACTGGCCCGTCTCGGCCCGGATCCCAGGAGCCAGCAGCAGGAGTCGGGAGCAGCGCACTCCGGGTGTTAGGGAAGTTGTTTAACTTTGGAAAACTTTGCTAGAGAAAACAGCTTGCTCTAGCAAATTCCATTGTGAAGGGAGGAAAATTTCACAAGAAATTATGTAACACCATCAAAGTGGTGCTGATGTCCTGCAAAACTGGAGTATGAAGTGAGATGGTGTCACCCCTATGGGATGGGGTGTCTTTCGCCACCTCCGTGACCAAAGCTCCCAACCATGGTTGGAGTCAGACACTGGAGCAATGTGCAGGCACCCATCCCCAGCAGAGCCCAGCCAGCCCAGGGGCCCAGCACACCGCTAAACTGGGCACCCTCCATCCCACCTCCCCAGAGCCTCCAGCTCCCTTTAGGTGCCAGCGCACCTCTCATGGTGACACCTCTCTCCCATGCCAGAGGCCACTTCTCAGGCACACAGACAGTCTACTACTGAGTACTCAATATTTTGCCCAGTTGGAACCCTGCCTTGTTCAATGCACAGGACAGACCTTTTGTAATGGAGATGGATGCGCTGGAGGTGCCTGCAGACTCCACTGCACAAGCTGGAAGGTCTGAATGAAGAAGAGTGACCATAGATGGTTCTAGAGAACTGGATTCTACCACTGCAGCCAGAGTGAGATGACACCTTTACAAATGTTTTTATTTTTTAAAAATCCGGTGTATTCCTCAGCAGCTAGGGTCTGAGCTGGCATGTCCCAATGGCTGGGCACCCTAAGGATATGCTCTCTAGTATCACTTGGAAAAAAAAAAAGAAAGAAAAAAGAAAAATAAAAAAAAAGAAAAATCACTTCTCCCTCAATTTTGACCTTGTCATCTCTGCTGCCTGTAAGAGGGAGAAAGGAGTAGCATCTTGCCTGCCAGCTGTCTGTTGTGCTTCTCTGCTGTGCTGCTTTTCTTTTAATTGACTTGTGTGCATGAAAGCATCACATGCACAGGTACATACACAGAGTCCAGCGAATACACCTCATCCCCTAAGGATACACAGGTCAGGGGAGAAGGGATAAAGCTACAAAATGCTCATTGTAGCCTCCTCTCCCTCTGGCCCCTGCTCCTTCAGCAACACACAGTTTCCAGGAGAGGGGACACTGATCCTCAATGCGCTTTTCCTACAGCCACGGAGGAGGTCTGTACTTTTCATTGGGCACTATTTTATTTTCTCTTCCAAATGGGGACTAATTCTGCCTCTCTTCTCCTTCGTTCTTGTGACCTGGCGCAGTTTGTTGTCACCAAGCTGATGCATAGCAGGAAAACACCCAGAACAAAAGACATGGGGGTTTGTTTGGGCTCTGCCATTTAGCTGCAGAGCTATCAGAAGCGCGTGCCAACTTCAGATGTTCAGAGATGGGGACATGCAAGGACAGCACCACACATATTGACCCCGAAGTCCCTGGTGGAAATTAAAACCACATTGCTTGGAGCTCTGAGTTAAGGGGTTTTGAGAAATGAGTATTTAAAGGAGCATGCTGCTTTATATTTACTTCTGCCCAAGTCGCAGGGATGGAAAGA
Source organism: Heliornis fulica (assembly GCA_013399135.1). Classification (NCBI taxonomy): domain Eukaryota; kingdom Metazoa; phylum Chordata; class Aves; order Gruiformes; family Heliornithidae; genus Heliornis; species Heliornis fulica. The sequence continues at coordinate 55,674 of VXBZ01004938.1, read as the reverse complement.
GGGAGGAAAAGGGGGTTTTCAGTCCTTTCTGCACCGAGCAGCATCCCACAGGCTTGCAGGCTGCAGCATGGCCGACACTCCTGCAGCCCCCATCCGTGCCATGGCTGGTGCCAGATGAGCTCTGGGTGTGCAGAGCATCAGGAATTCGCTTTTACGTCAGCTGTGTTCTGGCTGCAGGAACGCTGAGCTCTGCCTTCCCCCTGCCCGGCCCCTCCGCGCTCCCGGCTCCAACCCGACTCTCCCGCTAACACCCGCTGGCAATAACTGGTTTTCATTGAGTCCAAGGGAGGGTGTTGGGGCTTTGCTCACTTCCCCTGCACCAACCACGCTCTCTAGAAACAGCCACCCACCCTCCCTGCGAGGGAGACACCAGCAGATCCAGCCAGGACAAACCCCACGGAGCTGATGACCCAGCAGCAGGGTAGCGGCATACGGGGACAGTCGGCCAACGGGCAGCCCTGGCCTTTCCTGGAGTTTATAAATAGAAAGAGCTTGACATGTTTTCACAAAATAAAATAAATAAAAACAACCCCTAGGTTTCCATAGCAGAAAGCACATCGCTGTGAAGTTAGGCTGTGCCATGCCTATGCTATACGTGGCTTTACGATGGGGGAAAAGTCACACCAAAAGAAATCTTGGTTTAAATTATGAGCTCTCAGGCAGCAGCACACTCTGTGCTCAAACAAAACGTTTATTTTGACAAGCTGAGACAGCCCATGGCTCTTCCAGCCCCTATTCTGACTCACTATTCACAGCTTTTAACCCATTACAGACTGGTCTATAATTGGGGTCGTCAGGCAAACATGCAGCAAGAACCACTACAAGAGAGTTAAAAGGAAAATGTTAAAGGACAATTCAACTATTTTCCAAGTGTTTCTGATGCCAAGGGAATTCTGGCTCAGCCCATGCTCTGGAGAGGCACCTCCAGCCTTGGCAGACGGCAGCAGCAAACCGGGAGCTGCTCTGAGCCGCGACCACGCCTCGGCACAGTGGCGAGCACGCATACGCACAAGCCCGGTGGATAGAACAGCTGAATCAGGCACCGACCAGCACTAATCAGGCCCAAGAAGAGCTGATCTGGAGCCTCTTTCACCACTTTTACAGGCTGTCACCCAGGTTTTTGTAAAATGAATAAACACCCCGAGCGAAGCCCGGGCACGCAGCCACCGCACGGGCTGAGCTGTCAGTGTAATTGAGCGGGAACAAAGCCGGGCGCCGGAGGCACAGTGAAACCTCACCACCTGTCCTCACCCAGACAACTGTGGGATGGGTGCTAGGTGCTCAGGGAGGGTGATGGGGATGGTGACAGCCAAGCCAGCAGCACCCTCTCCTAATGAAGCAAGCCCAAGCGGGTGAGGACCATGCAGTAAGAGATGGGGAGCTATTTCTGCATACAGCCCTGAACCAAAGCACACTGCGCCTTGGGGGGAGCAAACAAGCACCCAGTCAAGTCCCTCGCCCCAACAATCTGTCACACAGTGAAAGGGCAAGGGGTGAGAACAACAAGGTGGTGGAATAGGGATGCAGAAGGGTGTGGAGATGCAGCTCCAGTTCACAGCTCTCACCTGCATGCTTGTTTTTGTTGGAACTTCTACTTTTGCTGCACCCAGCTCAAGAGTTTCTGATATGAGGATGGTAGCTAAGCTCACAAATTCGGGGTAGGAGGATGTGTGCTAGGTGTGTCTCCTCATATTTCAGTGTTTGCACAGTATTATTTTGATCCTGGATGACACAACCTACTTATGTGATGTTCGTGTGGGCTGGGGTTTCTAAAGGGCCTCGGGCTCAGTTGTGTCGCCTAATTGCTCCAGCATCATCTCACAGGGCAATAAAATAAGAGGAGTTTGGGATTTCCTAAATGGTGAGGAAAGGAAAAAGAAGCGGTGTGGTGGACAGAAATCCCAGATGAGATATTTGATGAGGTGGGAACATCTGGCAACAAGATAAAGTTTGAATACCAACCAGGTGAAATTTCCTGTGCAGTTGTGAGTGCAAAGAGCCTCAGATAAGGCCTCAAGATCTGCCTTCCAGGTTGCCCATGTTGGAGTGCTGAGCCAGAGGCTGATGCAAATCCTGGACATTTCTGCTCTGACCTTATCTCTAGCACAGCCCATATGGGCAATGACTAGGGAGAGAAGATGACCCAGACATCACCCTGACCACAGAACCTGGGTCCATCAGCTTTTCCCACATTATATCCTTGTGGAAGGCCACCACAGAAGTGAGTCCTCCACACCAAGGGCACGGCAGGAGACAGCCAGATGCCACGACAGCACTGGGAGCTGAGAGTGGGAATGCAAAGCACTAAAGAGAAGATGCCAAGGGAAAGCCCAGAGCTGACAACATCTCAGAGCAAAATGAGATGGGATCATCAGCCACCATTTGTTATTTACAGCTTGTGCTTGGCTACTGTCCTGGAAGTGATTTCAGAGCCCAGGGAGAAAAGGCTCTGCAGCATCCCTGGGAATGCTCCAAGCATATCAGCTCCTGTGCTTCATAAACACATGCTAATGAGACCTGTCTCCTGCACTGTCCTGGTAAAGGCTTTCCAGAGCAGAAGTGGGTCAGCTTCCCTCCCACTGCAGTGACAGGGTTATTGTCTGCATCGCCTCTGCTAACCCTGCTTGGGGTTTGCCTGAAGCTGCCCGCACCAAGACATCTGCTCACGAAACACTCTGGTGGGAAGTGCTCCAACCACTGCTCTCCCATCCTGATGCCAGCCTGGGATCTCACCAGCATGGACTGGGGAGCACCACGGTGGGATTTTCACATTCCCTCCAGACTGTGGTCTCCCGTGACAAACCTGAGACACACGTGTTATGCAGCACACGCTGATAACAGACCAGCTCAGCGCCAGGTCTGGCCTGCAGGCACCACCCGATGCGGCCTGGACAAGGCACGCATCCTCCCAGCCTGCTGTCACAAGCCATCAGCCCAGCTGCACAGCCACCTCCAGACTAACCACTGCAGAATGTGACTCCTCGTGGAAGTACAGACACTGTCCTAGCTGCTTCCCACAGCCATGGGTGTCAGGACTTCTCACTGCCAAACCTACACGTTCCCCTCCCATCTCTGCTTCCACCTCATGTTCTTCACCACCTCCTCTTGCTGTCCATCCTTGGCAGGAGGTGCACTGTGAGAAGGGGGAAAATCTTACGAGGACCAGCTGAGGGAGCTGGTGGGGGGATTAGTCTAGAGAAGAGGAGGCTGAGGGGAGACCTTCTCCCTGCCCAGAATGACCTGAGAGGAGGCTGTAGAGTGGTGGGTGATGGTCTCTTCTGCCTGGGACAGGGGACAGGACAAGGGGAATGGCCTCAAGCTGTGCCAGGGCAGGTTCAGATGAGATGTCAGAAGAAATTCTTCCCCCAAAGAGCTGTGGGGGTGTGGGACAGGCTGCCCAGGGAGGAGGTGGAGTCCCCACCCATGGGTGTATTGACCAGACGGGAGATGAGGGGCTCAGGGAGATGGGGCAGGAGAGGACAGGGACAGGTGGTCTCGATGATCTTAATAGTCTTTTCTAACCTGGTGATTCTGTGATTCTCTGAAGAGACAATCAAGGTTCTCCATCCACATCCCATCCCATGCTCTGGTTGGGTCTCAAACTCAGCACACACCTGAGTTCCCTTATTCCCTTCCCTAGGAAAAGCAGCCAATGCCAAATATAAAGACAGAGCCTAACTCAAGTAGCAAGATCAGACCAAAACCAACAATTACAAGACCAATGGCATCAGGGCACCTCATCTGCTCAGGTGCAACTATAAAGCCAGCTTAGCATTGCCTTTCATTTGGGACAGCCGAGAGCTCCCAAGCTGAGAGCCAGCACACACACACACACACACCCCCCAGCACACAAACATCTCTGAAAAAGTCAGGGTGGCAGCACCAAACTGCATGTCCCTTTGCTGAGTGTACCAGACCTGGAATATAACACAAAAAAAAAAAAAAACCTCCCACCTGGAAGCTTTCCAAAGAGGGCCTTGAAGGATGCAGTATCTGGAATGGGGCTGTAAAAACACCCGCTATTAACTTTTTCCTCCTGAAATAAAACTCATCTAATCCCAAAAATTCCCCACTGACTTCAGTGGGAGGGAGCGTCTCTGGAAGCCTCATCCACAAAAGTGGCATTGATCAAGTTTGCAATTTTCTTTATTTTATTTTGTTAACTGTCATCAACGGATCAGTGCCTGAACAGAACGGTCCAGGAGACGGACCTGCCCCCCGAGCCACGGGCACCTCCCCCGCCTGGCAGGCATCAGCTGTCCGTGCTGGGGTCTCTGCCGTGCTCCCTTTCGATCCAGGCCAAGCAGCATGCATGATGGATGGGGGGGGGGAGGGTGGGTATACATCCCCCAGAACAGGCAGTGCTAACCCATCTGGGCTTGCATGGCAAGTGCAGATCCAGATCAGACCACAACTTCCCAACTTCTCACCTGACCGGATTCCCATCCCATTGTCAAGGGGAGCTTATCTAAGGACAGGCTTGGGTTCAAGACATGTAAGTACAGTGTGTTTTACAGGGATGCTGAGTTTACACCTGCAACCATTTCCCCAGAGATCTTTTGCCTGACAGACCTTTGCCACACCCTCAATGTAAAAACCTCTCCAACCTGCTCTGGAGAGTCAGCCAAACCCCTTCACAGGCCCCACAGACCTAATCTTTGGAACCTCTTAAAGCTCATCAGCATCTAAGACTAAGGTCCCAGGATGGGTTTCCATTCCTCTCCCAACACAGAGACCCAACCCCTGGGCTGGGGAGAGGAATGGAAATGCCACACACATTGGCACATGCCTGGAGTTATTCTTTATGTCCTTGAAGTCCCTGCAGAGGGAATTTGCTGCACAGGGTCCTCTAGGACCCCAGGACTTGCTGACCTCTGGGTCAACCATTGTGAAAGACAAGAGCATCCAGAGATCAGGGCTGGGTGGGAGCTGTAGGAGATCCCCATGCTAGGACAGAGGATGGCAGAGGAGGTCAGACCTCCCAGCTTTCCTGCAGCTGTACAAGGGTTCACCACCCTCACCCACAAGCACCAGAGAAGCAGCATTGAGGCTCATCCCAGCATTTACAAGTACATTCAGTTCAAAACAAAATTAAAAGAGCTTCCTTCATACACAAGAAATTTTGCTGGATCACCAGATGGGAGCCATGGATCCACTGGAGTGACCTCCCCGAGGTCCAACAGCACGAGCCTCCAGCCAGCTCCATCAACCCAGGCTATTAAATCAGACTGTGGTTGATTGAGTGGCAGAACAGCACTTGTTGGGAGAGGTGGGGGGGGAGTTGGGGTAGGTTAAGAGACCCCCTCAAACAACAATCCCTTTGAGCAGCTGAGTGAAAATGGGCAGCACCAGCACTGTAGCACAGAAGTCACCAACAAGATCTGGGACACACGTGGGCAGCTCTAAACCCAAACCAAACACTTCTGAGCTCCAAGACACTGGCAAAAGGGGCCGTTGTGTTAGACAGACAGACAGACACACAGGCGTGACATCACTCAGTGAACACAGCTTCTCTTTAGGAGCCCGGACATTAAAGCCCCATAAAGGTTTTTTTCAGCCCAATTTTTTTTTTTTTTGTTCCCCCAATTTTTGGACACTTCAAATCATAGAATCATAGAATCATAGAATCATAGAATCATAGAATCATTAGGGTTAGAAGCAACTCCCAGAGGTCATCTAGTCCAACCCCCCTGCAAGAAGCAGGGACACCCCCAACTAGATCAGGTTGCTCAGAGCCTCATCCAACCTGGCCTTGAACGTCTCTAGGGATGGGGCATCCACCACCTCCCTGGGCAACCTGTTCCAGTGCTCCACAACTCTCACAGGAAAGAACTTTTTTCTAATATCCAATCTAAATCTCCCTCCCTCTATTTTAAAACCATCACCCCTTGTCCTGTCACAAATGAGCAGGCTATGCTGCACACTCACTGTATTTTCTTTGCTGGTTTTCTTTTTACATCTCTTGGGGATGGGAAGAGAAACTTTAGACAAAGTTCTGTTGCTAAAATCCACGGTCAATAAACATGTCCCTCGTGACATACAACTCTCCACTAACAGTACACAGGGGAGACAGTAGCAGGGAAAGAGTAAGGTAACAGCCACTGCTTGTTTTATTTTGTTTTCTCCAAGTATGGGTTGAGATATTCTGTGTAATAAAAGGAAAAAAAAAAGAAAGTAATTCCAGAGAAAGGAGGGAGGGTTGTGATTTTCCCAAAGACACTGAAGTCCTGAACACCCAGTACTTTGCTCCATGCTACAACTCAAGTGGGTTTTAGTTCTGGGAGCATTGCTGGCAGCGGGACAGTTTTCACACTCTTATATTTAGAGACACTTGGCTGAAAAATGGCCAAAGCTGTCACTTATAAATCAGGTTGTTCTGACAGTGCCCAGAGCAAGTAGTAAAAGCAAACAGGGGAAAATGAAGTTACAGGCTGCAAAGGGAACTCTCTGAAATAATAAGGTTTGAGTTTGTGTTTTTAAGAGCTCACAATAATTAGGATTATTTTTTCCTCTGTTCTTCCATTTGTTTTTAAGCCAGCCCCTGCTGACAGGCTCTGGGCCCCCAGCCTCTGGTTCCCAGTTGTTTGGCTTCAACCATGTGGTTCCCATATTCTCAGCTGGGGTACGCTGGCTTGCAGGAACTGACATCTCCAAAGGCTGGTGTGGAGATGGGAGGAGATGTGACACTGGTTCTCTCTGGACACAAACCCACGCAGCACATCCCTCCTGAGCAGCACACGTGTTCCCTCAGCACCCACCCGGGCTCCAGCACACCCAAGGTGGTGGGATGAGTCTTGCTCACAGTAGGCTTGAGATGGAGATCGTGTCATCAAAGAATGATGGGGGCTGGCAGGGACCTCTGGAGATCATCCAGTCCCACCCCCAGCCAGAGCAGAGTCCCCTCGAGCCGACTGCACAGGACAGAGTCCAGGATCACGGGGGGGTGAATGTCTCTAGAGATGGAGATGACCCAACCTCTCTGGGCAGCCTGGCCCAGGGCTCTGCCACCCTCCCAGGAGAGAAGTTCCTCTGCAAGGTCAGGTGGAACTGGTGGAACTTCCTATTTTACAGTTCCAGCCCATCATCTCTTGTCCTGTCCCTGGGCACCACTGTCCAAAGCCTGACCTCATCCTCCTGACCCCACCCCTCAAGGATTTATCAGCATTGATAAGATCCCCCCTCAGTCTTCTCTTCTCCAGGCTAAACAGTCCCAAGTCCCTCAGCCCCTCTTAGCAAGAGAGATGTTCTAGACCACTCAGCTTATTCATAGCTCTTTGTTGTACCTTCTCCAGTAACTCCCTGTCCTTCCTGACCCAGGGAGCCCATCATTGCACACAATATCCTACTGACCTGGAACTGGAACATCTATTTTCTCACAAGCAAACAGAAGTATGGCACAGAAAAGTGCTGATCTAGGTTGGGGAAGAGGAAGGGACATCAGCTGCTGATGTCTTCCCATGTCCTGCAGATGACCACATCCATCCCTCCACAGAAGCTGACAAACACCAGTCAAACATTCCTTAATGCTGTATTTTACAATCTTAGCCTGCATTGCTGGGGGAACCTCAGGACAGGAATTTCCTGCCTCCAAGGCTCCAGTCCAAAGGTTTTTTGACCTCTCAGCCTAAGCAGCACAAAGTAAAAAAAAAGAGTGTTACTCTGCCAGAAGCCAACTTCAGACCTTACTAGACCTATACAACTCAACAGGAATTTTCTCTTGGTTTCAACAGGATTTTAATTTGACCCTTAGCAAGAAGCCAGATGGAAAATGAACTGCTGGAAACCAAATAAAGCTGATGAAAGGATAAGAACAACAAAACTACCCTTTATTCATTCATTCATCTGCTTTAACTGTTTGAAATCCTCCATGAACAGCTTCCAACCCAAACCCCATACATGCAATTTGGGAAGCTGTGTGAAAAAGATGGAAAAAAAGATGACTGCAGACTCTGAAAGGGAAGAGAAAGAGATCAATGGGAGAGGCAGAAAGGGGAACTTGGCAACCTGGGAAGGAGAGAAACCCTGCCTGGCTCCCAGGACCACGTTGAAAAGCCCATAGAAGAAAGAAATGGTTTGGTAAGTCCAGAATGGGCTTGATCTGACATCAGATGGAGCTGACAGGTGCCTGCCCATTGCCTCCAAGAGGCTTTGTATCCACTGGAAGCTGTACCCTGCAGTAACCAATGATGCAGTTAGCCAAGATCCTGCCCCAGGCCAGCAGGTACCATCACACCACCCCAAACACTTCCAGAAGGTGCTGAGATGAGGAGGCAAGGTATGAACCACGTAGATCACATCCCTCCTGCCACTTCCCCTCACTCCGTAGCACCGCCGTAACCCCCAAGATCTGTGTTTGGCTACTGGGACCAGCTTCATGCCAACACACCATCACTTTTAAAAACTGACTGTGGAAGATGATAAACAGGAGGGTTTCCCAAGCAGCAGCAGCTTGCAGACACTACATCCTGGCTTTCACAGGACCAGACTCACAGTCCACCCCGTGCTCCATCAGGTTACGTGGCTGAGGACAGCAACACGGAGCAGAATACGTGTGGTGGCACAGCTGGATGAACAACAACCACAGGGACACTCTGGCACTCACAACTTGGTCCAGCTCATTTGTGCTTTGCAGACACAACACTACAGCCTTATTTGCTTCTGATTTTTCTTCTTATAAGGGGGAAAAAAGTGCACCCCAGGATAGAGGTCTCCAGCATCACATCCGAGGTGCTCCGGGGCGTATCTGCAGACAGCAACTAAAATAGGAGGGATGTGTTCTCAGCTGCTGCCATCTGTGTAGCGCTATAAATTCGACACTCACTTACACCAGGGGAACATCTGACCCCAGAGCAGGACTGGCAATGCCCTAGCAAGAGCATGACCAGACACTGGGACAGGCTGGTGTAAACATGGATCCTTCACACACCACCCTGCGCTCTGCGAGCAAGAGTCTGCCCCGACACGGGACGAGCAACAGCCCCTGGGGTGAAAAGCAGCTCAAATCGTTCATCTCTTTCTCAACTCAGCTTCAGTCTCCTTTCCTTTGCTGATCTCCAGCCCCACATCCCCCACCCAGGCAATCCCCCATCTCTCTGCCCTCACAAGCCTGGCAGGGAGGTGGATGATGGGGGGTGGTGTCTATCCTGCAGGCACCACCGAGCAGGGGGAACACCAAGCTGGGGGAGCAGCCAGAGCTCAGATATTCAGGAGAAAGTGCTTGTTTATGTGAAAACACAAGGAGGCAAATAGTTGACATTAAGACTTCAGGGAGGCTGTGGGACTGGGCTATTTCTTTCAGCCCTCACACAAAGGGCCCATTTTTGTCTTGCTGTAAAACAGAAACGATATTGAAGGGTCTGTGGAATTTCTGGGCATTTTTTCCCCTCAGCGACGCAGTGACCCGCTCTCCAAAGCGACAGATGAAGCAGAGGACAAGATGTCCATATGTAGCCCTGTATCTGCCTCCAGCCCCTCTGCTGCCACTGCTGCACACCCCAGCCCCCCACCTCCCCAGATCTTTTGTCCTCTTGCAGTTCCCACACCTGCCCTGCTGAGTATCTCCAGTATCTCCATCTTGCACCAGTTAATGCACCATGTTCATTGTCCTGCAAAAGTCTCCAGCTTCAGCCATCCCCAATGGGGAAATTGAGACTGCACCAGCTCCCAGGCCAGCCCAGTTCTCCTTTCCCAGGCAAGGACCAGTATATGTGTGCTGATGCTCCATCAGTGCTGTTCCCAGTGCGGCTGAAGACACTTCTCAGTACTTTCTGAGAGCTTTACCCCAAAATGTGTCCTGCACCATTGCCCACAGTCCTTGGACCAGCTCAGACACAACCAGCCAAAAACACAAACTGTAGACAAGGCACCTTTCCAGCAGAGCAAAGCTCTTGATCAGGCTGGAGAACCTCTCCTACAAAGGCAGGCTGAGAGAGTTGGGGTTGTTCAGCCTGGAGAAGAGAAAGCTCAGGGGAGACTTCTGAGCCTCTTTGTCTCCCTGAAGGACCTACAGGAAAGCTGAGCATGACTGTTTGTAAGGACACGGAGTGATAGGATGAGGAGCAGTGATTTAAACTAGAGTAGGGAAGGTTTAGATGAGGCATTAGGAGGAAGTTCTTCATTCTGAGGGTAATAGATCACTGTCACAGGTTGCCCAGAGAGGTGGTGGAGGCTCCATCCCTGGAGACAGTCAGGGGGGATGAAGCTCTGAGCAACCTGACCTAGTGAAGGTATCCCTGCTCACTGCAGGGAGGTTAGATGGTGGCCTTTAGAGGTCCCTTCCCACCTAACACATTCTATGATTCTTCTCCATCTCATCTTGGCAAAACCACAGACATTTCTCCAGGTTCATACAGGCACATGGACGTACCTGCTACCTGACCCTCTGCAAATCCCTACCAAAGAGCACGAGACCCCACCACACTGCTCACCCTGAAGCTCCTTACACACACACCAAGGCACTGTCTGCCCAGACCATAGGAAGAGCTTGTCCCCTCTGGGCAGCCAAACTGCTGCTGGAGAGCTGTCAGGACAGAGAAGCAAGGCCAAGTCCCTTCGGCATGGAAGATAAACCACCGTCCCCTGCGGCGAGTGCCGCGCGTGAGCCCCGGTGCCAGCAGAAAGTGAGTCACCCTGGTGAGGATGGCGCTGGCAGATGGCACGAGGGCAGAGCCTCGTGCTGCCAGCAGAGCATCCCAGCCCATCCTCCAGCAGGCACAAGACCCTATGGTTGGTGGGAGCGCAGGAGTTGGCAGGGTTTGCCATTTAACTCGAGGACTCCGGAGGGAGGAAAGTGAAAAAAGAAAGAATAGATAGAGAGAGGGCATCTGCAGCCATGCCTGATGTATTTGAGGCAGTCCCAACAACTCTGGGACCAAGCACCCACCCAGCACCATCCAGCCCCACTCCCAGCTGCCTGCTCCAACCAGCCAGCTCCAGTTTCATGTGCTTGATTTCCTCCTGCTCACAGGCTTTGCTTTTTGCCATGGACACCCACTCACTTTCAACTCTCGATCACCTCTGGCAAAGAAGCACAGATGTAGAGAAAAATCCACCTCCTCCAGGACTGAGGGGACCCTTTCTGGTCCCCACTATCCAGTCATACACCATCTCTCCAGCTTGTTTCACGCCTCCAGTCCCCTTGGGGCACCGTGCATCCTTAGAGAGGACTTAATGTCCCTGTCCACTTCAAACAAGACCATGAGCAGGCAGCAGCCACAGTCTCTGTGGGGTGCGGGGGAGGAAGCGGTGCCAGGGTGAACAATGGGCACTTTGTCAGACGTGGCAGAGCAATAAGAGCAATAAAAGTTATGTGCTAAGCCGGTGGGACGGTTCAAACACATCAGCTTGTTTGTCCTCCGCTTCCCGGAGGCCCCGGCAAGAAGTTCTGGCACTTCCACTTCAAATCGGCGCTTAGCTTGAGGAAAACTCACTTCAAGCCTCTGAGAATGCTTTCCTACTGGTTGGAGCTCTCAATTCCCAGTTTGAGTTTCCTAATAAATGCCATATTGCTCAGCTTCCACACACAGCACTGCTCTATGAGCCCAGGCAGCAGTTAACCCTTCACAGCCCCAGAGCGAATACCCTCCCACCCCTCTTTTATTTGCCTTTGGTGCATTTTTCAGGCTGAGCTGCGCACTAGGGAAGCAGGACAGATACCATGGACCACCCAAAATCCCAACAACCCATAATAGAGCACACAGTAATTTCTTACAGCCACATCTTGGGGCTCCTTTTGCACAGGGAGAGCAAAGAGATGGGGTTGGTTTGCTTCAGGGAACTACCATGGGTGGTCACCTGCAATGCCTCCACCAAGGCATCCTGCCACAGCTCCAACAACTGTGGTTCTCAAGCAGTGCAACCCCCTTGCTGGTGGTTAAAGCATGCCCTGGGTACTCCAGGATGGCATGTGAGGATGACTGGGTGAAATGGAGAGGAAGCAGGCTGGCAGCACAGGCAGGGAGGGAGAGCAGCTTCCAGCATTAGTCAGAAAGAGTCAGAAGTTCACGTCCTTCCCACAGCAGAAAGCACCGTGCAGGCACCGTGCTCAGGTTGAGGACTTCAACAGAACAGAAAGGATTTTCTCAGAAAGTTTCCTCCCTCCCCAACCCCCAACAAACCCCTTGCCCATGGGGATGAAGTCCCAGGCAAAGCTTGACACAAAAGGAGCAAAGTTAGCGGTGTCCCTGCTCACTGCAGGGGGGTTGGACTAGATGACCTCTAGGGGTCCCTTCCAACCCAAAACATTCTATGATTCTATGATTCTATGATTCTGTGATTCTATGATTATGTGATTATGTGATTATGTGATTCTATGATTCTGTGATTCTGTGATTCCATGATACTATGATTCTATAGTTCTATGATTCTGTGATTCTGTGATTCTGTGATTCTATAGTTCTATGATTATGTGATTCTATGATTAAAGTCACAAAATCCAGGTAGGTACCAGCATTCCCAGTGAACTTTCCAAACTGGGATCTCCAACACCAAATCCTCTGCAGCAGTTTCATCACCAGCTGCACGGGAATGGGGTCACCTTGCAACAAGTCACTCACTGCCGGAACAGCTGCACCATGTGTACCCCACGTAGGTGAGCTGAAGTCTGGGGTTGAAACAACCTTGGGGCATTTGAATCTGGAGGCTGAGTGTAAAGCTGAGATGGGGCTGAAGGCTGGGAGGGTCTCCTGAAGGGTTTCTCTGGGCTCATCCAACTCAGACCCGAGTGCAGAAGGATGTCTGCAGACCTCAGGCTTGCTCGTGAAGCCTGGCTCTGCCGTGGCTGCAGAGGCTGCCACAGAACCACAGTTCCAGCACCTCACCACTGTCTCCATGAAGAATTTCCCCTGTTCTCCAATCTAACCCTTCCCTCCTCCAGCTTCAATCCATCCCCCTTGTCCTACCACTCTCTGTCCTTGAGGAAACCCGATTCCCTCCTGTCCATATGTTCCCTTTAAGTACTGGAAGCTGCAGTGAGGTCCCCCCA
>VXBZ01004938.1:20610-31294 GCA_013399135.1 Heliornis fulica | reverse complement strand
CCTTCCCCAGCTCCCTCAGCCTCCTCGTAGGGCCTGTTCTCCAGACCCTTCCCCAGCTCCCTCAGCCTCCTCGTAGGGCCTGTTCTCCAGACCCTTCACCATCCTCGTTGCCCTTCTCTGGACACGCCAGCACCTCAATGTCCTTCTTTTAAGTGAGGGGCCCAAAACTGAACACAGTACTCGAGGTGAGGCCTCACCAAGTATAATCTAGATACATGTATCAAGCAGGAAGAGAGAGAAAGGGATGAGATTTGTGTTTGACTGACAGGCAGATTGAGAGGAGGAAGGTGAAGGGGATGGGTCCAGAAGGGAATTTGCGGACATCAGTAAAACCACAATAACCAGCAGAACATCCACAGAGAGGTGAAGCTGATACACTTCCCCGACACATTTTGACACTGGGATAAGACCTCAGCTCTAAGAGCACAGGGAGCTGCTCCTCAGTCCTTTAAAAGCTGGCTGCTGGACTTAACCACCAGTAACAGCTCAGCCACCACTTAGGAATGGCTTTGCAACCCCAGCAAAAGCAGCACCGTGCACCGGCACGGCCACATCCACCAACTGACCACAGGACTTCTGAATATCCTGCTTTTACCTCTGTATAATTTTAAAATGCAGAGCCAGGCACCGGGAGCTCCAGCCTGCTGAAGCAGGAGGTGGGTGTCCTGACACATGCTGCATCTGCTTGTTGTACTGGAAAGCCACAGAGGAGAACATTTTGCAATCGCAGGAAGATGAATGGACTGACCTCGCAGATATTTTCTACACAAAGCTTTGGGCAGCTTGTGATTCCTCCCAGAGCTTCCAGTCTGCTGGTTGTGACAAACTGCAGGAGAAGAGGCAGTCTGTGGGAGGAGGCTGGGAGGAGCTGGATCTCGGGGGAGTGACAGGGGTTTCAGCCCATATCTGATCCTCCTCCCTTGCTGTGGCGCCGTGAACTTGTGTACTTGGAGCCTAGAGCTGCTGTGCTTCCCCTCCCCTGGTCCCTGCGTGGGGGATGGGGAGGGGATGGGAAAGGGACAGGAAAGGTATAGGAAGAGGATGGGGATGGGGATAGTGGTGGAGATGGGGATGGGGATGGGGATGGGGATGGGGATGGGGATGAGGATGAGGATGGGAAAGGGGATGGGAAAGGGGATGGGAACTGGAAGGGGCCACTTCCCCCCTGTAGCCCCACTTGCTGTCTGTGATGTCCCACCAGGTCAGACCCTACTGTAGATGCCCATAAGCACCAACCAGCTGTTTTGTAGCACCTGCACAGGGCTCAGGGAAAGCAGTTGTTTCCCACCTGCAGTGGGTGCATGAACTGGGTGTGAGTCCTTGCCAGATGCACACGGGGAAGGTGTTGGGGCACTGGCAGAATGTCTGCATTGAGGAGCAGATGAGTTTGGGAAGAGTGTGATGGTGCATCTCATGCCAGAGGGCTCCAGTCTGCTAAGGGGAGGGGTGGGCTGACCATCCACACAGGCAGAGCTGTGCAGGTGCTGCCTGCTCCCCCTGCCCACCTGGGGCTCTGCCATGGGGCAGGAGCTGGGGGTGTTGGGGGGCATCCTGGACCCCAAGCACAGATCCTACTCTGCCAGCCACCCCTCTCTCAGGGTCACCCCTGGGCTGCCGAGAGAAACGTGTGGCCCCTCCATGTCCTGGAATGATGGGGGAAGGCTTGGCTGGCTGAGAAGGATCCAGAGCACGTTCTCATCTCTTGCAGGGTCAGATTTTAACACTCACCAGTCACACAGCAGGAGGGGAACACCCGTGTTGGAGACTGAGGGTGGGGGCTAGAAGGCATGGAGGTAGGAGGTGGGGCAAGATGGGAGGATGCACCCGAAAAGGCAGCAGGCAGAAACCAGAAAATTTGACTGAGTCCAGCAATTCCACATAGGCAATCCTGGGAGCGGGGAGTGGGGCTGGTCACCACCTCCAAACAGCCTTTCTCATGGGAAAGGCAGTGTTTGGGTCTGTGCAAGTCACCCCAATCTCCATCATGGTGTCTGTCCCCATCACCATCCTGTCTCCATCCCCGTCTCTATCCCTGTCCTCATACCCAATGTTCCTGGGCATGTTCTGGCACCTCCAGACCTCCCTGCAGCCACCAGCAGGGAACCTGGGTGCTCCTGCAGCCCAGCCCCTTCAGTCCCAGCAGTAACTTTTCATGGAGTACGGTAAATAAAGAGGCATTTGGCAAACACACAGCAGGCAGAGCCCAGCCTGCAGAGCCAGGAGCTTCAGGGCTGAGGTCACTTCTGCCGTCCCAGCCCAATGCGTCCCAACCCATGCTGGGAGGAGCAGGGACAGAGGAAAGGAGGACTGGTGCGTGCACCCAGCTCCCCTCAAGCCAGGGGGAAGATGATCAGAGCTGAGGACAATGTTATTCCACACACAAAAGCCACAAGTCGTCTGCACCGTGGATACCGGTCCCCATCCCAGAGAGACATTAGCAGAGTGGTGGCTGAAGGAAGTAACTCTCATCATGAGCACCCAAGGGAGCCACGGCTCACAAAACCAGGTCTCAGCCCTGCAAGGATGTGCTAATGGAAGCAGGAGAACACAGGTTCAGAATAAGTAAAAAAAGGGGTTTTTTTCACCTCATTATCCAGGACCATGCCCTGGCACAGGGACTGAGCATGCTGAAAGCTTGTGCAGATGATGCAGGGGAGTGGAGGAAGTCGGGGAAGGGGTGCCCACTGAGGTGATTTATCTACACCCCTGGAAACCATCTCTAGCTCGAGCAGTCCCTGTGCTGGAGAGCCCACCCTTGTGCAGGAGGTGTCATGCAGCGCTGTGCCTCTGGAGGCTTGGGAGAGTGACTATCCCGTGCTGTCCCAGAGACCAGCCCAGCCTGGAGCTGCCTGGACAGCACTGGTGTCACTGGGCAGCCAGCACCTCAGAAGGACTCACCAGCCCCTTTGGACACAGAAGTCCCGGTACTGAGGAAACACATTGTCATCAAACATGAAGGAGGCTTCCAGGAGCTTTCTCTGGCTCAGAGGTTCCTGGAAATGAAGAGTCACTTCCCCTGCCCTAGGAAGAGCCAGCCTTGCTCTGAACAAAGCAGCCAGAAGACAATCGGAGCTGTTGTGGCTCCAGGCTGGCCTCGGGCAGGGCAGGAAGCCAAAGCCATCGCTGGTGTGACATGGATCCGGCCCGTCCTGGCCAAACTCTGACGCATCATTTACGCTAAAGCCCCGTCCCCCCAAAGCCAGATCCATCACGCAGCCTGAAAGGGTGCTGAAAGGGTCCATGACAGCATGGACCCTTTCAGCACCACCTTTCTCCCTGGGCTGTGGACCATTCCAGATCCCTTTGCCATGTACAAGGGAGGTGTAACAATTTCCAGGGTTTATTGTTTATAGTCAGAGGTGTCAATTCTGCACACAGTGAGAGGGACCCGGCAAGGAAATGCCGGCAGAGACGGCCTCCAAGTTAATCACATCCGAGGCTGGGTCCCTACTCACCTCGTGGGGTCAGCATCATGTCCAGGTGGTCTCACTGGGTGAGGAAAATGGGTGTGCTGGGATGCTGGTGTGGTCCAGCCTTACTGAGTGGAGGAAAGCACGGTGTCAATGTGTACAGCGCAACATTGTGCTTGTGAAAATACTTAGGCGAGGTGGATATAAGGATAGTCCTGCTTGGGGAAACTGAGGCAGAGAGCTGAGCCTGGTTCCTTAGAAAGGATCAACAGGGAAGCTGTGGTTAAAGATCTTGTCTCATGGTCAAGGCAAGCTGCAAGTCAAAGCAGTACAGCTGATGGTGTCTATAGTCCTAAAAACACACCTTTCCGTCCAGCCATCACCCACCTTCCCCCTCCTCTGCTTGGTTCAACAGCCCCTCTGGGCTAGGTGGGCAAAAATAAGGTCTCTGGCTGCAGGTAAGGACTGGAGTCCCACCTTTGAAGGTCTCCTCAGCACAGAAACCTGGACACACAGTGTCAGAGGCACCCGAGCTGCCCCGGGGTAGTGATATGGATGGGTCAAGTCAATATTTTTTATGTGTTTGGGTTATTTTTTTTACCTAGATCTGTGCATTTTACTCAGTTCTCACACACCTTACCCCATCTAGATGGTGCTTGTCTCCAGCTGGGAGTATTTGGAGCAACATGGCAGATGATGTCCTCGTGACTGTCACTCCTTCTCGGGCAGGAGCGCAGTGCCTGCAGAGTGGGGAGACCACAGCAGGGCTCCAAGTGTCAGGGAGAGCCAACAAGTGACGGCATGGAGACCCCAAATGTCATGTTGGCCACATTACAGAGAGGAGATGTTACCTTACAGTGATGGCCAGTGATAGGACAAGGGGCAATGGGTCCAAGCTGGAACATAAGAAGTTCCATGTGAATGTAAGGAGAAACTACTTCCCTGTGAGGGTGACAGAGCCCTGGAACAGGCTGCCCAGAGAGCTTGTGGAGTCTCCTTCTCTGGAGACATTCAAGACCAATCTGGACACGTTCCTGTGTGATTTAATCCAGGTGATCCTGCTCAGGCAGGGGGGTGAACTAGATGATCTTACAAGGTCCCTTCCATCTCCCAACATTCTGTGATTCTCTGTGATTCTGTGAAAGGGAAGACTGGGCCAAGAGTTAAAAAAAAACCAAACAAAAACAAAACAAAACAAAAAAAAAAAAACAACCAAAATCCACAAAACAGAATGCAAAATTCTGGCAGTTGACACAGAAGTTGACATGCAGTGAGGCCACCTACAACCAAGCTCTCCTGTCAGCCCAGGGTCCCACCATCCTCCCTGGATTCATTTGTTAACACAGTGAGCAAACCCAACATCCAGGAAAATGAGAAACCAACAAGGGTATTAATATACTGATAATGGTCTTGAGCATCTGCTTTGATTAGCTGGGAGCAAGGTGGCTGCAGGGAGGAGGAGGAGGAGGTGGTTTTCACTGACTGGTTCCACCTCCAGCATCATCTGCTGTGCCCAGGAGGAGACAAAGCAGATGTGCACCTAGGGAAGAGCAATGGGCTTTACGTGTAGGCTACTGCCTGTGAGTGGAGGCCGGGAGCCCTCCACAACTCTACCAGCACCTCACTGGGAGCTGCTGCATGCAAGGGAGATGCAGGACAGCACTACTGTTATGAGCAAAAGCAGGGAAAAGCCAGGTCTCATCTCAAGTAGACCCAGAAAAAGTCTAATGTCATTAGAGAGCCCCGAGACACCTTCCCACCTCTTCTGCAGGACGATGAGGTGGGATGGAGCTGCAGACACACTCCATTCTTACAGCTAGACAGGTTACGCTGATGCCCCCAGCCATAGACTTTGAGTGAAGACCATGACCTGCTCCTCAGCTTTGGAAGAGGAGCTGAGAGATGCAGGAGACAAGCAGCACCAGCAGTATTCTGCCACACATCACACGGAACCAAGGAGGAGTCAGCATCCTGCAGTGGTTCCTGGCACCCTGCCAGCCACCCATCCATCCCAGCCAGCACAGCAGCCCCAATCCCAGCACAGATGGGATTGGGGCTTGCATGGGATTGAGACCCAAGTGGTGAAGGCACGGAGTTGTGCCTGTTTACCTGCTATATTTTACAGTTCTTTCCCAAAAGAGCTTGTTAGACATGGCCACTGGGCTCAGCAGGATTTGAGAGAGGGAGGGTTGGGTGGTACCATCACACTTGCTAAAAAGGGCATGGAAATGGCCTTGCAGTGAGCAAGAACCCCTGAGGATCCTGCACCATCACCACCTGGCACACCCCTGCCCTGAATTTGGGCAGCATCAATCCTGCCTCCCTCCCCTCAAATCCTCCTGCCACCCTGTTTGGCAAGAGAAGGAAGAACACCCCAGTCAGCTGTGGGACAACTGGGTGAGGAAGGGGAGGACCAAATAAGCTTTCATCCTAACCCTCAGTCATCTTAAAGGGAAGGATATTTACATGAGATCTCATTAGGAGATGGGATAGTTTCCTTGACTCCAGGCTATGTTGGCTTCACCATTTCTATGTGTGAAGCAGCAGCAGGGCGGGTGCTGCACCAGCCCCCAGCTCTCCCGAGGAGCCGGGGCTCCAACGGCTGCCGCTGGGGTTTTCCAGCTCTCGGTGGGTGTGGGAGCTGTGAGGGCAGGAAACCTCCTGCACCCTGTGAAAGGGCAGAGGGCATCCACTGCTTCACCCTCGCTGCCGAGGGAGCGCTGCGCAGGACGAGATAAGAGCATCTCCGGGAAATCTGAGTCACTCCCGGCTGTTCAGCGCGATGGGAGCGATGGAAACAGCGTGGCTCTCGATGAGCACTTCAGACAGCCCCCAGCGCCTCTCCTGACACATCAAAACAACCTCCTCGTGTGCCAGGGAGCGGGGGAAGTCAAGGACCATTTTTCCTGTCTGGGACCAGTGTGAGCTGCAGTAAACAAGCCACCTCTCCAGGGTGATTTCCTCCCCTTCTCCTTGCGCTGTCTCATTTCTTCCCCTTAGGAAAAGCCCCAGCGTGAGCCAGCCCACCTCCCATCTCCTGATGCACGGCTTGGACTTTTTTCTCTGGGGAAGGAAAGTGACAGCCTGGGTCTTGCCACCCCACCTTGGCAGTGCCATCTCCAAAGGACGGGTTAGGAGAACGTTTGGGAAGTTAAAACAAGGACCCCATCACCCATCAGCACAGGTGAGGAGCTTTGTCCCCAGATTCCCTGCTCCCATCCACGGCCACATCAACTTCTTGTGACGAGTCTTGTATAGCAAGATAAAGATTGTCTTTTTTCCCTAAGACAAGAAGCCCACAATGACCTTCCTCATCATGAGAGTGTGGAGGTCTTCCCCTAAAAAGCCCATGGCAGGGAGCAGAGGCAGGACCTTTCTAGGAAAGTAGGGATATGCCCTGGTTTATCGGCACGTCCCTCGGGTGCCCTCGTGTTGGTGGGAAGGAGAGGTGCGGCGAGGAGATGCACAACTGGAGTAATTCAATATTAAAGGTGATATTGTGTGCTAGTCTGCTCTGGGTAGGGAGAAGAAGGCTCTCTGGGAGGCGATTTGTCTTGCTCTGAGCTGGACTTAAAGCTGTCTGCTCCAGTGGTCCCCTGAGTCCTCAGGTTGCTCCCACGAGTGGGTGCCCTAAGAGCTGCTCATGGTGTATCCATAAGGCCCGAAGAAGGTGGACTTGACTTCACAACAATGAGTTGTTTAAAATTAAATGATTACATTTGAAATCGGTTAATTTAACCTGTCCACTCCAGTTCCTAATGACTAATGCTGTCCAACTACCCATCAGTCTGGAGAAGAGAGGGCTCCAGGAGAACCTGATAGCGGCCTTCCAGTCCCTGAAAGGTGCCTCTCAGAAAGCAGGGGAAGAACTGTTCCCCTGCATGGAGCATGGGAGAGGGCATGGAGCGTTAGGACGAGGGGTGATGGTTTGAAACTAGAACTGGGGAGGTTTAGGTTGGATATTTGGGAAAACATCTTCACTCTGAGCATGGAGAGACACTGGAAGAGGTTACCCAGAGAGGTGGTGGAGGCCCCATCCCTGGAGATGTTTAAGGTCAGGCTTGTGTAGGATTTGAGCAACCTGATCTAGTGAAGATGTCCCTGCTCACAGCAAGAATGGGACCAGATGGCCTTGGAAGGTCCCTTCCAACCCAACCCATTCTGTGAGTCTGTGGTCAGTATGTGTCATGAGCTGCAAGAGAGCACACATCTCCCTGCAGAGACGTGCCCAGGCAGCACTCCCACAGTCATGTGTCCGTGTCCTGCATTTTAAATTCTCTCCAAAGATCATCACTATTTCCCCTTGCAGGCAGCATGTCCTAGAGCCTTGCAAGGTTTCAGCACTTCAGTTGTGCTCATTTTCTTTTGCCCTTTCCTTGAAGGACCGTGACACATCACGAGCTGTGTGTTTGCCGGACTTGGCAGCTGTCGCTGGACACGCTTTTAGGTCACCAAACCGTGTCTGAGGAAAACAGCTCGCAGCGTCCTGACACACGTACTCAGCATCTCACAGGGCTGCAAGCACCAGCCAATATTCTGATTCTCATTCCCAATGACATAGGAAAAATGGAATGTCTCACCTCTGACCCCAGGAAGGGTCACACAGATGGCTTCCAGGGCCCACAAAGTTTTAGGACACGGGATAATTCCCATGCACATTCGCTAGGCTGCTTCCTCCTGTAGAACTACAAGATATTTGCAGCTGTAAGTCAGAGGTCCTGTGTGTTCAAACCACAGGAGCAGAGCCAGAGAGCTTTGCCAGGAGGGGCCTGAGCTGGAATTTCCTTTGAATTCATATTTAGACTAGGAGAGACCTGAGCTGCGGAGTTCACCTCTGTGTCTGAGAATGCTCCTAGGCTGGGAGGAGGACACTGCAGAGGCAGAGGTGGGTTCTGCCTGTGCACTGCCACTGACCACCCCAGCTAGGCCTGGAAGATCCCAGGGCCTCCACACTTTTGGGTAGCACTAAGCCAATGTTAAGCAGTTCCTGGGATTCAGAACTCAAGTGAAATTCATACCAGATCCTTGAGAGCTGCGCATGGGTATGGCCACAAAAACTCTCTTGCTTGGCTGCACCCAGGGGCTGAGTGGATGAGGAACAGGGTAAATGTTATTGGCAGTTCAAAGTCTGCCTGATAAGAATGGAAGGACCCTCCCTCCCAGCTTCCAGGGCTCACAGAAGGTGGAGGCTCCCTCAGTCTGGTTGGGCTGAGCTCATCCTCTGCAGCTGCAGACTGTGAGACCTCCCCGAGGATCTGCAGAGAGCTCAGAGCCCAGACCTTGCTTTGGTCCAGAGATTCATGGCAGCGACGGCTGAGCAAACAAAAAAAATAGCTGTGCTGCTGTGGAGAGTGTGTGTGGGTGTTTGGGTGTGTGTCTGTATGTCCACAAGTCTGTGTGTGCGAGAGCACCCTGACACAAGAGGATGTGTTGGATGTGGGGTGCACAGCCCATACCCGGGTGAGGATCCAGGCTGTGATGCTTTCCAGTGCCCAGATGTGTCTCTGCACACCCCTGTGCATCTGGGTGTCTGGGTGGTGGGTGCTGTGCCAGCTCTGGGGCCACCTGCATGGGTGAGGGTTCCTATGCAAGGGTGTCAGGTATTGAGTTTGGCACAAAAGCCCACAGGAGATGAACAAGTGGCTTTTATCAAGTGCTGCAAGGGTCTGCTTGCCACCAGGAAGCTTCTGCTCTGGGGCGACAGCAGCATCCATCCATCCATCCATCCATCCATCCATCCATCCATCCATCCATCCACCCACCCACCCCAATCCCTGTCAGGTCAGGTCCCCACTGCCTGGCTCCACAAGCCCAGAATGAGCATGTGTACCCTGAGCAAGATGTGCTCCACCTTCTAAACTCCAGCATCCAAGAAAGAGACATGGACCTACTCACACACTGTCTGCCCTCAGGAGAAATTCCCTATGAAGCCATCTCTAGCTGGGTGGGTGCATGAGCAGGGAGGGGAGCACGCCTGGGGCCAAGCTGTGGCTGAAACAGGGCAGATGGTCACCATGGTGGCTGTTTGGCACATGGGAGAGAAGCCCTGCCCTGTGTCACCAGGAGGTTTCCCCAGAGCTGCCTGTAGAGAGGAGTTTCTGTGCTGGCACATCTCCAATCGCATGGGGTGCGTGTCCATCCCTCCCCGTCCATCGATACAAGGGCTTTGCCACCCACCAGTTTAGCCACAGGTGTGTTGCACTGCTCCAACGGGAATCCCCCTCTCCTGCTCCCAAGGAGGAATACCCTGCCCCGGGCACCCAGCTCCCTGGGCCCAAACCCCATGGAGATCCCAGATCCTGAGCACCCTGCTGCAAGAGAAAGTGCAGAACAGAAAGCAGACTTTCTGCTGCCTACCAGAGTGTCCTGAGCACGAGTGGTATTTTATAGGGATGGTATTTTTAAGGACTTCCTCAGCAGTAAAAAAAAAAAATATAAAAAGGCAGATTTGGTGTTCCAGAAGTAGAGGACACCCTCCATCGGTGATCCCACCAGCTGTCCCCAACACAGCACAAGCTCTTTGCTCTGCGCTTTCCTCTCACACGTCTGTGGTTGGCAAAGAGCCATCAGAAATGTTTATTTCAAAATAAATCTGCCTTCACCCAACCAGATTTGCATAGTTCAAGGTGGAGCCAGGCAGCTGCAGCCAAGCTCTGAGCAGGCTCCTTGCCCAGCACTTGCGTGGCCCAGCCCGTTCCTGCTCGCTCCCATTAGTCATTCCCTGCCTGGGTTTCTCTTTTGCAGGAATATTTGGAGGATGACAACTTTTCCTACAAATGCCCATATTTGCTCCCAAACTTGGATGCAGATGTAAAATCCTCCCTTAGTCATTTGAACTCTCATTTTTAATGGACTTTTCGACTTGAGCACATTCATTTTAAGATGTCCTCGGTACAAAATGATTAAGCGAGGAGAGGATGATTCATAAGCTCGGTTTGCCTGGGGGCAGAGGCTTGATTTATAACTGAGTTAGGTGAGTTTTATGCTCCAGGCACTTCTCATTTCCAGGGCTCAATAACATGGGGTGTTTGGCCCTGGCACGGTGCTCTGATTTCCCTGTGTGAAAGGGTCTCCCTCAGCTGGGGGTAAAGAGCTGGATAACTCCTGGCCTCTGGAATATTCCCACCCCAGGGCAATCAGGCTGTGAGCAAAGCAGGTCTGATACTGCTGTGGGTTTTGGGGCAGACAGACTGGTGGGTCATGCCTGAGCTTTCTCACCATCATCTCTTTTAGAGAAAAAGACTCCCCCCTCCGCCCCACTCCACACCCCCCCC
>VXBZ01004936.1:150667-181138 GCA_013399135.1 Heliornis fulica | reverse complement strand
TGCCTCTGTTCTTAGATATGGTCATAGCTCTCCTCTATTTTTCAGCTGTAGTCTAATATTGTGAGAACCTGAAAGAGTCATTTATGCTCTTGACTGACTGCATATTGTCTAGGTCATAGAAATATTGAGAGTTATGTCATTGTGGACCCAAGGCAGAAAAAAGCAGGATTTCTATGTTGGTTGGTTTTTTATTACGTTTGGTTTTTTTTTGTTTTGTTTTATTTTTTTTGTTTTTTTAATTCCAGGTGATATTTATATGAAGTTTCAAATGCCAGTGTATTCCTTTTCACATATCTTTAATTGTAATTGAATTTACTTCTAAATGATCTTCCAAAATTGGTAGTACTTTTCTTCATATAGGTGGAATAATCATATTTTTTTTTTCTTACTGTATTTGTCAATGCAAATGGGAGAAAAAAAATATGTTTCATTTAGGATCTGGAAGAAACTCCAACATAAAATAGTTTATAAGTTTTACTGTGATCATGTTTTGCTCTATACTGTTAATGTGTAGTGTTTGATTGTTGGGCAACTGTATGAATCAATTATTATGTGGGACAGGGCAATGGTTCCAGCTGTCTATGGTGTTCCTTGCTGACTCTGGAAGCCACACTGAATCTGACATAAAGACAAACATGCAACGTAATAGATATGCCAGCATTAAAGAAATTACTATATATCTCACTTGTATATATATATGTATATATATAGCTATATATCCATCTGATGTTACTGAGAACAGTGTTCTTTTCTTTATATGTTTGGGATTTGCTATTATCATTATCCTTAATGTAACATTTAAATGTAATGCTTTTTATTTCTCTCTATTTTCTCCTTTCAGTTGCAAATGAGACAGGGGACAAAAATGCACGACCACTCTCACGATTTGCCCGTAAGTAGCCTTCTTTTCATTTTAACTGGTTGATATTTATGTCTACCATAGAAATAATGACATTTAATAAATATTTTAATCATGCCTGCCCTGTTATTACAGTTCATTTACAGAGCTAAACAGAGGAACGAAAGTACTTAGTTGAAAAAGTCACTTACAGAAGAAATTCAGGCTTATTGACCAGAGTTGATACAAATTTGAATGAATAGAGGGCTTTGTTGCCTTACTGTTATTTCAAACATAAAAAGTTATGAGAATATAAGTGTTGCAAAACCATCTGAATATGACTTCAATGGCCACAAAGAGATTTGGTTCGAGTCTTAGAAATAGTGTATGGAAAGTGTAAACCTTACTGATAGCTCCTTCATCACCTTTTGCTTCACACAGCATGGTTAGGAACCAGAGGTATAGGTTTCAATTAAATGACCCAAATTTGAACAAAACAAAGGGTCCAGCTGGTAATACAGCATCAATTGACTGTGAATTGACCATATGCTTATTTAAAGCACGCTAAACAAGCTATGGAGGAACGAGGGTGAAGATAAGAAATCCTGTTCAGAATGCATGCAGTTTCATGATGATTTGTGATCACCTAGCAGGGAAATGTCCTCTTCTTGTCATTAAATGGGGGCTTTTGCCATCATCGTGGGTGGTGCAGATCAAAACGTCAGACTAATTTACATCTATGGTGCAGTATTTCACACAGTCACAGGATGGCACTCTGAGCTTGCTGTACCTCACATAGGTAGCTAAGGTGTGTAATGCAGAGGGAAGCTCTGTGGCTCTGAAACCTGTTGCATGTAGTGATTTACAAGGTAGCTGAGCAGACTGAATAGGACAGAGAGAAAATTGTACTGGCATTCCTTATTCCTGATTTAGGGTTTATTTTCCTTTGCATTGTAAACAGTAAAGCTTAGAAAGGGACTCAGTCAGTCCTGGGTGTCTCAACCCTGAAAATGCATATGGCAAAGGAAATCACAGTGGAGAGAAATGTAAATGTAACGATTTTCAAGTTCTTCATCACTTTTATCCCATTATGATTCCTTAAGAGTAGGTACAGAGATGGAAGATTCAGCCCAAGTACTGGTTATTTGTGGATATTTGTGTTATGATGACTTCATGCTGCAATATTACCAGACAAGAAGGTCAAACTTAGTATCATGACATTTGGAACTGAGACATTTCATTTCGTTTGTTGTGGGGTTTTTTTGTGTGTGTTTTTGTTAGGGTTTTTTTTTCTCCTACCATTTTTGTTTAAAGAAAAAAAAAGTTTTGGGTGATTGTATGTTTTCAGTAGCAATTAGTTGACCTGTCACTTGTTTTTCAGTGGTAGTGTAACCAGTGAGCTATTTACTAGCATCTAGGAAGTGCTGAAAAAGCCTATAATGTCTTTCTGTGGGCTGTTGCTTGCCCTGTGCCTGATAAGCCACAGGTCTTGTGGAATATAAGAAAGGGTAGAGCTGAGGAAATAGGAAGAATGTGGTGGTTTTGGAAGCTCAGCAGATTCTCTGAAGTAATTGCAGTGGAAAACCTCAAAGTTATAAAAGTGGCCTCAGAGAGCCTCTTTTCCATAAAATGCCATTTTAATAGTACACATCAGCTTTTTTTTTTTTTTTTTTTTTTTTTTTTCTACAAGTGATGATGCCTAGCATTCCTGTCTTAGTGTGCAGCATGCATGGCTAGGTGGCAACTTACTTTTCTTTTGTGAGTGAACTTCTGCTTCCAACTGTTCTGACTAGGCCACACTATAGGGAATCACAGTATTTTTGGCTCTCTCACTGGTGGCCTGTATGTTCAGATAATTTCAAACTATTGCATTCTTTATATTTCCTCTTACAGAATGGGAAAAGATAAATTTACCTTTTCAAGTAAAATTAAGAAATCTGGGGAAATTTGGGTGTCTAAAAAACCAGAAACAGTGGCATTGCTGTAGCATCACAAGCCCTCGAACAACAGGATGTATTGATGTTGGATTTATTTCTGCAGCTGTTGTGTGGGTATTACTTGAGTTTAGACTAACTGCTAGGAAAAGTAATTTTTCTAGGTGTTGTAGCACAGACCTCAGCATCAGATGTTAAAGCAACCTGTAAATTTGGGTAAATACAGCTCTTGCACATTTTGTTGTTGACAATTGACAGCAGATAAGTCTCTGACTATGGAGGTTTCCTGATAAGCTGGGAAATAACTATGGCTGGGGATTCTTGATGATCAATCTTTGTGCCATTTAGGCTGTGTGAAAAAAGGATGTTTAAGGCAATCAGCAAAACAAGGCTGCCATCACCTGTCTGTAGTAGCAGATATGAGAATTCCTCATGGTAAATTCTTTTTGTTCTCTTGTTAAGTACTTCATGCGTACTGCAATAAAAAGGTCAACTTTAATCTGTGTGTTCTATTTGCTATTTGTTGCTTCTTTGTCTCTGCTGGATAATTAAGTCGGAATTCTGGGAAAACAGTTGAAAATCATAATGTCCTGGTTCCTGCCAGGCCAGAGCTGACTTCCCCAAGCAGCCAGCACAGGTGATTTGAGTTGGCCAGGGCTGTTTTCTACACCCCTGACATCAATCCAGCCCCTATGAAAGGGGTGGTGGGACAGTTTGAGGGTGGTTGGGTGTCGGGTCTGGTTTTGTGTCACCATCTCCTCAGGTAGGGATGGTGCTCTGTGTTATCACCGGGTGTGTCTGTGTGAACTCTGCCGCGGGATCCGCTATTGCTCCTCTCTAAAGGTGCTTTCCAGTAAGCTGTCCTTATCCTAGTCAATGGGTGGCTTTGTTTTTCTCTTTGTCACAGGGCTGAGAGCAAGTGGTGCTTAGCTACTGCCTGGGGCTATACACTTGCTGACTTCAGAAATACACCATTTATCAGGTTTTGTTGTGTTTGGGTTTGGTTTTTGGTTTTGGTTTGGTTTTTTTTTTCATTTGCATACTGATAAAAAGCCCATGGAAAATGACTATTTGCAGAGGTGGTATTTGGAATCTAGTAAGATTGATTGATTGCTCTTTTGTAGAAAGTCTCTTAAGAGAGATAATCAGTATAAAGTGAAATAGTCAGCACTGCAGTAGTCAGCAGATCATAGGAAGAGCAGCTAACTCACCCGTGTGTATTCTGTATTTGAAAGTTGGAATGTGATACAGGTGATTGGTATGGTACTGTCACTGGGGTTTTTAGGAGTGCCTAATTTATTCAGTAGCCATTTGAAACTTTTTTAAAATATGCAATAGTTGATTAAATTTAATGAAATGTAAGTTATGTATTCTCCAAAGGTGGTAAGGAGATCTCACTGAAGGATGCTAATAGTACTTTGTTGGTGGAACTAGACATAGAGATGAGGATGGGTTCTCTGAATGACATGTGAGAGGCACCTGGTTACATTTTCTAAAGAAATGTAAAAAGATCATCTACAGAAAATTTTGCATCTGAATGTCTATTGAGAAGAGTTGAAGCTACAATAGGAAAAAATATGTTTTCTGATGCTAGTCCTTCAGTGATACATTTAATGTATAGTTTAACTACTACTTACTTTAGTCTAAGAAAGAAAATAATAATGTATTGATAGTTTATTTAGTTCTTTGGCTTAAAATACAGTCACATCAATGTATGCAAAGCTATAGTATATAGACAGAGAGTTTTATTAAGATGTGAAAACTCATGTTCTTTAATCAAATCATTTTACAGGAAGCATTGCAGTCTTGTATTGGGATTGACCTGAATGTTAGTTCTTATTTTCAATTCAAGCTTTAGTTCATGTTTTTGGGCTTAATCCCAAACTGTGACCAAATCTTTGTTTTACAGACCACTGAGAAATGAGTTGATAAGCCTATTAACTTATTTTCTTCTGCCTCTCTGTTTTTACAGGGTCTAAATCACAAAACTGCTTGTGGAACACCATTATTGGTGGGCTGACTGGCAACCTCAAGGAGAGGTCGAAGCCAACAATCATCACTGACCCTAGACCTCCTGAAGAAATCTTAGCGGATGAGCTACCACCTGTGGACAGTCCTGAGGCATTGGTGAAAACATCTTTCAGGTCTGACCCATATGAGCTTGCTTTGTTTATCCTCGAGTGGATATAAGTTTAGTATTTAAGTCTACAGTGGGCAGTTTGGTAGGAGAAATAAATACTGAAATGTTCTGCAGTGCTGCTGCATATCTTTGTATCGAACAAGATCAAAAAGAGAGGTCCATCAGTACTGACTGGACATGTCTTTCACTTCTCAGATCTCCTTAGCTGCCTTAAAAGATTGTGAATTAGACATATATATATATGAAATGTGTAACTATTTAGAATGGTTAGCAAGACAGCTCATTTATATAAAGATGTCTTTGAAGGTTGGTACTGTTTCATTTGAAAGAGGTTTAGTGATGAAGACTTGCACTTCGGGTCAGATGATGCGCTTTATTGATGCAAGGGAAAGCTATTGCTTTTAATGTTGATGTAATGTCTTGAGTACTGTCTTGCATTAATTAATTTTGTCAAGGAGAGAGATTTTTGGCCAGGGATTTGCAAGCAAATGGTAGCTGCTTGTAGTGTGTGATGTATGTAATGTCAGATTTTCTCCTTTACTTAATCACGTGGCTGTACAGTTGTCAGATGTTTCTTGGAAGCATGTTTTCTGAAAGTAATTGTCTCAAAATGAGTGAAAATAGAGAAGCCATGTGTATACAGTGGATGCTTGACCAAAATGTGAAAATGGGTGTGCACAGCAAAAGCAAAGTGAGTGGCAGAAATGATTAATCTTTTTATCCAAGTGTTTTGTGGGCCTTTTTTACTGTTGAAAAACTATGATGTACTGTAGTATGAAACTCCTGCGTATGCAGGCATAAAATGGTGTTTGCTTTGGATAAATTTATCAGATTCTGATTATATCCCAGTCTGTCAAACTTATTTAAGTCTACATATAATCATTATTTTGAAAGTATTTTAAGTCATTGTATTAGGTAGTAATTTCAAATATCTTATACTGCTTGACATTTAAAAACATAAAGTGAGTTTATGTTGGTCTATATAAATAAAATCTCTAATTCCATAGCAGTTTTTAGTTACTTATATTTCCACTGAAACGATTCAGGACAAGTGTTTTGGAATGTGGATCCCTCTCATGATGATCTGTGGTATTTAATGGTTTTTAAACATTTTGTGTCTGATATCTAAAGTCTGTAATTTCGAGAGAGAACTCCTTTTTGCAACTTTCACTTCTCATAACAAATTCTGGGTGGCAGCAAGCCTTACATTGCCATCATCAGGATAATTTCAGCCATTTTATATGACAAAATAGTGTCACAGCATTTCAAATGGCATGATTTGATTATGTGAGTAGCGGTGACTCTGGGAAGAAGTGAGCTTATATATAGTATAATAAGGACTGATGAGTTGGAAAACGTAATTTAGCAAAATAGTCCCACTAATGTGGCTTAAATGGCTCTACAAACATTACAGAACCTTTGTATTTCATCAGTATAGAAATTGCTGTGTGATGTGGCATTTTAGGGGCTCTTAGAGATGGAATTCCAAACAAATTGTCATCACAAAGTAAATGGAAGCTGCCTAGTTTTATAAAGAAAGGAAGCCCCATGTGTGTTTAAGAGCTATGCAGAGGACTGGGAGGTAAGAAAGTACATTGCAATTACTGTTTTAAGACCATGAGACAATAAAAACACTGTGGTTTTTCATTTGGCTTGGGATCTTGCTGATACTATGGTGTAAACCGGGACTTAGGATGCAGTAGACGAGTTGCATGTTTGATTCATCAGGGTCTTGTGTGGGTAGTGATGTTCAGGTGCTTCTGTGACTGGTGTGACTGAATGCCACTGCTTGCCTGCTGTACATGGGCTTTCCTTGTTTGTGATTTACAAGACACTAGTGGCAGATGCTAAACTTTTGCCTTCTGGAGAGTGAAATGCACTTTGTAAGCTGTCCAGTCCCACATGTCTTCTTTAGGCACCTGAGAGCTGAGTCTCGGTGCGTGTGTGTGGGGCAGCGTTGGGCTTGTCTGAGCTGATCTTTCAGAGGGAAGAACCAGGCCGTGTTCTCAGATGTGACTGCTGCAGGCTGTCACATGCAGCAACTCCCTTACTACTGATTCACTGCTGTTAGAGAGTGGATGACAATACTTCTCCCTTTCATGCATAGCTAGAAAGAAAATGTCTCTCCAGTGTCAAATGAGTCACACTTCCTTGTGATTGCGTATCTTTTTATGGGACTACATATAAGCAGCATGAAATCCCAGTTGCCACCTCTTGTATTAGATCTTGTTTTCTACTGTGCAGTACTCACTGTTCTATAGCTTGGAAAATTAGAAAGACATCTATATTTGATTTTGTTCAGCATCTAGATACAAGCTTGAAATACATTTAACCATAAGAGGAGGAGTGTGATTATTTCAATCATTTCCGTTGTGTGTCCCCTGCAGTAATAATCCATCCTTAAGATGTAAAGCAAAAACCAAATCCACCCACTCTCCACATCCCAAATAAGGGAAAGGCATGGTCTCCTCGTAATTAAAAAGTGTTTTCGTGGTCCTGAGTTTCTGATCTCGTTATTTTGCTATCTCTCTTCTGAAGAAAGCAAGAATGAGTCTCTTCCAGATCCTACTATTCTGTGACTGGTGTACTCAAGGTTGAATACCTTTCTGAAGGGAGAATCAAAAGAGTTTGTAGCATTTTCTTGTTTGCAACATTGCACTGAGTGACCAGTTATGAGTAATGTAGTGTCTTGACTAGTTATACTACTATATTGCTAAAAGTAAGATTTTTAAAATCCATTTTGGCTGGTGTGTTGTCTGTTTATTTTCAAATACAATTCAATTTAGGGCTGCATCTACCTTCACTAAAGTGGTGGATTAATCTGCTTTTGACAAGGAAAAAAAGTAACTGGACACGTAGGAGTGATTAACTTCCTGACTCTTGCTTTATGCAATAAATCTGAGATCTACTGTCTGTCTTTGCACAAACATTCAAGTTCATGTTTACAAGAGCTGCAATACCTTTCTTGTTTAATGACTGTGCACGGATCAGCATCCTTGTGTGTGTGGTTATCAGAGGCTGTGGATTGATGCCCAGGAGTATTAAGTTGTGGCTGAATGGCCTCATTAGGTCTACATCCTCTGGGTAGTATATGGAAGTGGCAGTGGTTGCTGACGCTGAAGTCTGTAACTTGGAAACTTTCTTCTTAGATCTGCTAGGTCCCAGTAACAAGCAGTGGTTCTGTCCATAGTGGTAAGAATTAACAGTGGCAGTTAACAAGCTCTTAAAGAGATTGTGTAATAACTTTCTGGAGTCCCTTAGCTTCCATGTGCTGTTCCTGGCAGCACTACCCAAGCTGTCATTTCAGTAGTGCCGGGATGGCACCCACCAGGGGGAGCAGAGGACCAAGAGCTAGCTTTGGGTGCTGTTCTCCAACTACCACCTACAAGTTTGTGGAAGCACTTTGTTAGAGGATATAACCCAAACTGGTGCCTTTGTCCTCAAGCTGCCACCTGCAGTAAATCAAGTCACCAGGGATGGCACTGCTCCAGCTGAAAACTTGATGTGTCCAAGATGTCGTGACTTCTCCTAAACTTGTTTGGTTATGATGTTCAGGAAAGATGCAGTGTTATTTTGAGTCTGGAGCCCTGGGACGCTGCATAGGGCCATATGTGACTCTGGTGCTTATGGGGTAATCTGGATCTTGTGGCAGGAGAGATCCCACAATACAAGGTGACTGTGACATCCAGGGAAGAACGAGGGCCTCTCTCTGAGACAAAATGTTCAGTGCAACCTCCCATCCTGGTCCAGGGCCTGTGTGACAGCTGAAGTTGGTCTGGAATCATGGAGTGGTCCAGCTGGCTCTATCTAGTGTGTGGGGGCTTGGGCTTGGGAATGTTTCCAAAGTGATAAATCAGGTCAGTAGATGAGGCAAAGACTTGTACCAGACAAGCCTTACTGGATACCTGTGCAGCTATACTGAACTAGGCAGTGATATATATTGTCTGCTACCAAGGCCATGTGCCATGGAAGCCAGAAAGGCATATTCACTTTCTTCAAGGTCAGAGTGTTCTTGGAGCTCAAGGCTTGCATGGGTTCTTATGTTCTGCCACCCTTCCAACTGTTTCTAGCTTTTAGCTTGAGTCTGGTAACACCCTTGCTTACCTTTATAGCTGCTGTTCCTATGTCAGCTGCAGAGTTCCTTTCTTGCCAAGGACAGTTTGCTTTGCTTTCCTTACCTGCTTCTGTTCTGCTTTGGGAATCTTAAATCATGCTGGTGGCTGATATTCTTGTATTTCGGGTTTGCTTTTGGGTGACGTAAACTGCTCGTGCCAGCTGCTGGCCAACTGGTCAGCAGGACAGAGGAGATACACTGCAAAGCCTCAGTCACAGCACTGGGTCCTGGCAGCTGACCCACAAGCCTCCATCGTGTGGGTCAAGGTGGCATCGGTGGGAATAAGGGGTACGAGCTGTTCTTCGCTCCTGCCTTGCCCAAGTCAAGCAAGAGCCTGTCTCCAGTCATGTGGTGGAGAAGGACCTGCAGGACTTCTTTCCCACCCTTCACATTTCATGTCCTCTGAGCAGTGCTGAAGCTCAGCAGCAGCTACCCAAGCTGGTGTATGAGGTCTGAAAATCAGAGAGGGAGGTGATTCTGTGAGAGCAGTGTGGCTTTGACTGCAGAAGGGCAGGAATAGTCATGGGGTAAATCCTCACAGGTCTGTGTGTGCTTATGGCCTTGTTTGTTTGCTTTTTCTACTTTTTTTTTTAGTGTACACAGATTGAAATGAGTCTCACTTGTCCTAACTTGCTTTAAAAAAAAATCAACAGAAACCTGTGCAAGGCTGGAAAGATGAAAGATACTTTCTCATTGTTTTTATTTTATAACTATATGCAGCAGATTGAGGTCTTACTACATATTAAATTGTAAGCAGTGTCTTTGAAAACTGCCCTTCTCAATGTTTTTCTTAATCTGGACTTATTATAAGCTACTTTACTTGCATTAAACTTAAATTCATCTATGGTCAATTCAAATCTGTCGCATATTTCTCTTATTTATTGATAACCATTATGATGAATAAGTGAAAAGCATTCTGTTCATTAAGGAAATGGCTCCCACATTTGTCTCACTTCTCTTTCCTTCTAATTGTGCCTCTCTTCTAGGAGCATGTTATGCTTTGTGAGAGTTATGTGCTTGTTTCTCACTAGATGGAGATTTATGAGTCAGACAGAAAATGATCAGAGGAGAAAGATTTATACCAGTTATGGTTCAAAGGATTCATTCTCTCTCTTTTTGTGTACATCCACATGGGTCCAGGAAGAAGGTGGGTTTTTTCAGGCAGTTGAAAGAAAAGTGGACTTCTCTCTTTTTTTTTTTTCTGATATCAGAGTCTTCTTGTTCTTCATAGGATAGATGTATTATTGATGACAAGCAAAGCCAGCAGTTCTGTCCCTGTAAATATCAAACACATCAAAAGACATGAGTTGAGAAATTCAGATGGACTGTGGGTATCCTAAAAGTGCTGTGCCTTTGCAAGGCAGGGAAGAGATCCACTTCCAAAATGGGAATGAGAATTTGAGCTGAAGCTCCATGTAGTAGTCCTGGTAGTAAAGAAGTCCTGTTTTCAGAACTGACCAATGTTTGTCCTTTTATGTCAGTCAAGTGTGGCTGTCACCGGAATCTTGTACCATAACAAAACCTGAGCACTTATCCCACAGCCATGCAAGGCTTCCAATTTTGGCTTTGTAAGGATACAGATCACCCCAGTCCTTGGCATGGACTGTGCTAACCCCCTCCAGACAAAGAAGGTAGACATTTTTAGGTGTGGTGTACCTGTGCAGCCATGTGAGTCTCAAATGACTGGGTGGCACTTACAGCATAGAAGGCTGTTCCAG
Organism: Heliornis fulica; assembly: GCA_013399135.1. Classification (NCBI taxonomy): domain Eukaryota; kingdom Metazoa; phylum Chordata; class Aves; order Gruiformes; family Heliornithidae; genus Heliornis; species Heliornis fulica. Next base: position 170,394 of record VXBZ01004936.1, on the reverse strand, counting down.
GGGCTGTGATGAATTTCTTGGCTTACTGAACTTGCCAGCCTAGTTTTCCTTCCAGGTTCACAGAATAAACTATTTACAAGTGGGTAGTTGTACATAGAAAAATACATGATTTTAATAATAGCCTTCATCCTGATAGGGAACTGTTTTAGTCATGCAATGTTTAGTTATCATCTTCATGAGAGATCAACAGCCTCTGTATACTAACATCTGACAGGGGTGTCTCACAATTCCTGCTGATATAATTCTTAGCCTGGTTTCCTAAGGAAATTGCTGTATGCCTCTCAGTCAGCCTTCCCATTTACTTCCTAAGTACAGCTAAACTTGATAAGTAGCTTAACAGAATGGTAGACATTTCAAGGGTACGTGGTCCCCACCTATTTTGTGAAAACTGATGATAGGATAAACAAGTGCCCTATTGCAGAGAAGGATAGGGGAGAGAAAATCTGACTTCTGAGAGTTGTTCTCTGGCTGACCAGCACTAATGTGCATGTCTAGCTAATTGGCACATGTGTAGCTGCCATGTGTGAGCACACAAGCAGGCAAAGCAATGTTTGGAGAAGCCCAAGAGGAACAGAGCAGCAGGAAACACAGCAGATCACAGAACATGTTGCTATGGGGAAAGGCATAAAGCACAAGTGTGTGTGTGTGTAAAGAGGGAAAAAACCAACCCAAAAAATAAAACAAAAAACCTGAAAACCCAAAGACAAAACCTCAAAACAACCACCCCAGAAAACCCAACTAAACCTTCCTCCACCGAAAAACCCCAGAACCCCCAGACACCAGCCTCCTTCCTCCCTAAAGTGCTGCAGCTTTGAGAACTATAATTGATGCTAATGAAAGGTATTGTTGCCAATACTATTATGCTACAAATTGTGGCTACTCACCATGGTGGAGTGGGCCACATAACTTACTCTGGTAATTAGGTGACTGATATGCTGTGACCCCCTCCCATCCTGCCATATTGTTACACCCAGTGCAGTCTTTCTGTGCACATGCAGAGGTCCAGGGTTCCCTGATGTGAGCTGACTCTCATGGACTCTCCCTAATGGGGAGGAGCAGCTGGACTCTCAGGCATAATAGCACTGGAAAGGGGCTGGTGGCCACGTGGCACATCCTTCTGCACTTGAAGGGCATTTGGGAGGAGGGGGCATGGTTTCTGCAACAGATTTATTGTCCTGGGAGTCTGTGCATGTCCTGTGGGATACAAGTTGCTCATCCTGTTATTAAATTAAGACTGTCATGGTATGTGTTTAATTCCCAGTGAGAAAATGGGAGAGTGGCTTTCTTACTCTTGGCAGTCAGAGGGAGCGTGATGAGCAGAGATAAAACTCTTTGACTAATCAACTGCTGAAGCTTTATCTCGGGTTCCTTAATTTGCCTAAGCAACAACATTAAGAAGGCACTCAAAGGAAAGTCCTGTACAGTTTAATCTGCTTTTAAATGTCTGTCTGATGGCAGTGAAGTTTAGTAGTATGTTATGCTGTAATGTTTTCCTAAAGGATGTGGTCGAACAGCCTCCAGATCTAACCCGATCTAGGACAGATTTGGTTGGTTTTGAGACCACAAAACCTGCAAGTAAGAGTTCGGGAATATTTTCAAGAGAATAATAACAGTAGCAATCATGAAATTATCCAGAGTCATCTTAAGGCTGATGGAGAAGAGCTTGATTTTCACTAATGTTTACATTTCTTCTCAGTGTGAAGAGTTTTGGAGGAGGCAAAAGGGACACTTAGGTCCAGTTAATTGAGTACAGTAACTGGATCTGGGGAAAAAAACAGTCTAGTCATTTGTGCATTGAAATACACATTTGAGTGGATTGGGTGGTGGTGTGTTTTTAATTTGTTGTTTTTTTTAATGAATCCCAAGAGAGAATCAGCACTAAACACTTACCTAAGGCATATTGGAAATCCTGCAGGTATGACCCACCTAGATAAATCAAATCATGGATTCCCACAGGAATGTTATTAACACCAGGCTCTAAATTCTCGCAGTCCTGTGACTGCACCTCTTGTCCTGTAAACTTCTTTTGACTCTGGTTTCTGATGAAGGTTTTGTCTGGTTTGCCTCCCCATGCAAAATGCTTTTTGGTAACTGCCATATTTTGCTGGAAATTCTTTTGCCAGGAATTTGTAGCCCATCCCACCAGTGACTTTGACATGAAGCAACATCTAGGTAGGTAAAGCTGCTGAGAACTGTCAACACCCCTTACCCACATAACTTGTTAATGACTTTATCTGGTTTTTGCATGCCAAGCTGCCTACTGGCAATTTCTAGAAACTATTTTATGTAATAGAAAGGTCTCATTTGGAAATTATCACACTATCCATCTGAGTACTCTGCACTTGCTGATGTCAGAACCATGGTGTCTGTAGTTTGCAGATTGGGACGTTTATTTTTAGTTCAAATAATTTTTGGATCTGAATCTACTGAAGTGTTCTCAGCAAGACTGCTAAAACTATCATGTGTTACTTGGTTTCCATCTGAACTTTATAAATTGACTCAGGTTGCTTTGAAACCAGGCCTGTAGTCTAAATTTGCTGTCCGTGCTACTCTTACTCTGGCAAAAAAATGGACTTGTATCTTCCTTTGCTGGAAAGGCCTTCACTTTGAGGTGTGGAGCCTTCACTTTGAGGTGTGGAGATTGACCCAGGTTTATGGGCTTTGGTTCCCCCTTTGTGGTCAGAGATTCCTTCTATTATACATGTACTGGTGATTTGTCTCCTCTTTCATGTGAGCACTTGAGTTCCTTGTCGGAGCACATTTCCTCTTGGATCACCTGGAAAAGGACCAGGCTTGAAGTTTTGTTCTTTTTAAAAACAGCTACTGAAGAGTGCCTATGGTAAAAGGTGTATTAGAAGCTTATTTTCCCTCATCCTATATGATGTGTGCAATCCTCATACAAGCAGCTCTTGTTGCGTTTTCTAAGATGAAGATCACGTTTCTATCCACAGTACTTAGTACCTCAAGACTGATTTTTGTCATATAATTGTCACCAATAGTATCTGCTCCTAAATCAAAATGATGCTTGTTATCCTACTGGCTTCTTGTAGCAGTTCTAATTAAGTCTGCCCTAATTCTGAAAAGTGTTATTCATAAAAAAGTGATATTCAGATTCGTTCTGCAGATGAGATGTTGAGAAAATTGGATTCCTCTTATGGCACTGTACCTCCTTCTGAGGGCTTCTTCACTTCCTAAATTGTTCTAGGGTTGCTCATAATATAATTATCCACAATGTCAGCAGTACTTGAGTAAAAGAATTAGAATGTAGTAGTGTAAATTGAGTGCACCCAATTTGGTGTAAATTGGCATAAAACCCTGTTGACTTCTGCAGGGTTATACTGTCTTATTGTGGCTGAGTATGTGGCTTGATATTTCAAAACAGTGCTTGTACACCTAAATTTGTGTGTGTGTTGGGTAATGTTAGAAATCTGATAAACTTGGATGAATGGATTCTTTTGGTTTTGGTGTTTTGGGTTTTTTTTTTGTTGAATCGTGAGCAACACTGTCAAATAATATGTTAATCAAGGTGGCCTGTGCTAGATAGAGCAAATTCCCATTTGAGGAGTGCTACTGGCTCTCACAAATACTCTGTAAAGCAGGCTTTGAATCAGTACAGCCTTTCACCTTCAGTGCTGACTCCAGTGTAGCCAAGGCACTTTCTGAGCATCTCAGGATGGTGCTGGCAAGCTGTGGCCTGAAATGTATGAAGCTTCTTTGTGTTGCTTGGGCTTTGAAATACTGGTTTTAATTGTGGTTCTCAGGAAAAATAAGTATTTGGTGCTTTTTGTTTGTTTTGGTAATCTTATTTGCAGCAAAAGGAGGACTAAGAAGAATCTTCATCCTTCATTGTGTGTGGGGGTGACAAATTACACAGTGCCAAATTACGAGGGCAGTGCTGAGGTACTTAATGCCATCTTGGCTCAGTCTTTAGCAGTAAGGCCAGTTGTCCCCTGGGTGCCCAGCCCCCTGAGCTGGAAGATAGGGACAAGGAGTAGAATGAATTGCATGTAATTTCCCATAGGGAAATGATTAGGGACCTGCTGTACCACTTAGACACACCCATATGAATATGAGCCAGCAGCATGTCCAGGTGGCCAAGGCAACCAAAACCAACCTGGCTTCTCTCAGAAATGGTGTGGCCAGCAGGACTGGGGAAGTGATTGTCTCCCTGTATGCAGTACTGGCGAAGGCCACCTTGAGTACTGGGTTCAGTTTTGGGCCTCGCCCTGCAAGACAGATGTTGAGGTGCTGGAGCATGTCCAAAGAAAGGCAGTGGAGCTGGAGAAGGTCTAGAGAGCAAATCTTACAGGGAGCAGCTGAGGGGACTGTGGTGGTTTAGCCTGGACAAATGGAGGCTGAGGGGAGGCCATCTTGCTGTCTACAACAGCCCGAAAGCACGTTGTAGTCAGGTGGGTGTGGGTATCATCCCCNTAGATAGTATAGATAGTATAGATAGTATAGATAGTATAGATAGTATAGATAGTATAGATAGTATAGATAGTATAGATAGTATAGATAGTATAGATAGTATAGATAGTATAGATAGTATAGATAGTATAGATAGTATAGATAGTATAGATAGTATAGATAGTATAGATAGTATAGATAGTATAGATAGTATAGATAGTATAGATAGTATAGATAGTATAGATAGTATAGATAGTATAGATAGTATAGATAGTATAGATAGTATAGATAGTATAGATAGTATAGATAGTATAGATAGTATAGATAGTATAGATAGTATAGATAGTATAGATAGTATAGATAGTATAGATAGTATAGATAGTATAGATAGTATAGATAGTATAGATAGTATAGATAGTATAGATAGTATAGATAATTGTGTTACCATGACATATCAGCTCTTGTGCTAGCAAACCTGTGTTCCCCACCACAACACAATGTGTTATGCAGCGGAATGACTGGAAAGGAGTTTTGCTGAGAGAAACTTCAGGGTCCTGGTGGATGACAACACTGAGCCAGCAGTGTGGGCTAGCAAAGAAGGCGGCCAACAGCATTCTGGGTGGCATTGGGAAGAGCATCAACAGCAGGTCAAGCCTCCTTTCTGCTCTGGTGAGACCACATATAGAGTCCAGTTCCGGATTTCCCAGTACAATAACGACAGGGGCATACCTCTTTCCAACCTCCTTGGAACAGGTTGCCCAGGGAGGTTGCCTCATCCCTGGAGATGTTCAAGGCCAGGTTGGATGAGGCCCTGAGCAACCTGATCTAGTTGGGGGTGTCCCTGCTTCTTGCAGGGGGGTTGGACTAGATGACCTCTGGGAGTCCCTTCCAACTCTAGCCATTCTATGATTCTATGATACTAGAAAGAGGATGATTAAGAGAATAGAGCATCTCATATAGAAGGGGATGTCTGGAGAGCTGGGCCTGGGGGGGAGCTTATGATTATAAATACATAACAGGAGCAAGTGCTCAAGATGAAGCCAGACTTTTCTCAGTAGCATCCAGTGACAGGAGAAGAAGCAGAAGGCAAAAACTGAAATATAAAAAATACCATTCAGACATAACATACTTGGCTTGGATCCTTTGTTTGGGGTTTTGTTGTGTGGCTTTGTTGTCTTTTTCACTATGACAGTGGTCAGATGCTGTCACTGGCTGTCCACTGAAGTTGTGGAGTCCCCATCCTTGGACATATGCAGAATCAACCGGACAGAGTCCCATCAACCTGCTGTAGCTGACCTTGCTTTGAGCAAGGGGGTCTAGTCATCAGACTAGATGATCTCCAGAGGCCTCCTCCAGCCTCAGCATTCCTGTGGTCCCGTGGTGGGTACGGTGAAGCTGAAGTGTCACCCAGTGAGTAAAATCCTAGTGCCTGATGCGTGCTGCAGGATTTTAGTTGCATTGTCTGCACACATCTGCTGCTGCACGGAGCTCCCTCTGACGTCAGCGTGGCGTAGAGGTCTGCAGTGCAGCCTCCTGACTGGGGGATCTCTCTGGAGACTTTGCCCATCTGTGTCTGAGACGAACCAGAATAACATGTTTTAGCTGTTCTCCAATGTAAACTGAGGACTTTGTGAATTGAGAAGTTTGTTAAAATGCAGGCTTCATAGCTCAGGCATCAAAAAAGTGTCACCGAGTTCACAGCCCGTGGAGATGTCAGGAAAGACGCTCACGTGACAGGAAACTGGTGCAGATCCTCATAGGGAATTTAAATTTACCTGAACAAGTTCTCCCTGAGAAGGTAGAGGAAGCGTGAACTCCATGAAGAATTGGTGAAAACTCTTTTCATCAGTTGATTGTGAATTGGGTAGTGGTCTTCCTGATATTATTTGTAGCCTTAAAAATCATTAGTTCATATCCAGGATCAGCTAAATGCTTTGATCTGCCTTGAGCTGAAACTTGGTAACAGATCACTGCTTGTTGCTTCTGCAGAAGCGTTTCTGGGGGTACTGTTGATTTTCCTCTAAGCCTTGACAAATATTGCATAAGTATTTATCACAGAGATACTGGACTAAGGTGTGATCCATTTTTAACCAGCACTCTCTACTAATGCTTGCTTCAGCAAAGAACTTGGTCTAAAATACTTCATGGGAAATTTTCTAATCTATTTCCTCCAGCACTAAGATGAAGTGTTAGAAAAACAAATAAGCCATTCTCTCATTGACCTTTGAATTCCTAAATTTGTGTGTCCAGTGGTGTGGAAAATGTGATTATACTTTTTTCTTGTCAAAGGTAAAGTCAGCTTCATGACACTCATCTCTCTCCAGGCACTCTATCAGGAACTACCTGTTATGTACTTTCAGTAACTGGCTTCTAAACTGTTTAGTTGGGGGTTTGTTTGTTTGATTTTGTGGTTTTGTTCAGTGGTTTGGTTTCTTTTTTGTGTTTTGTTGGTTTAAGCATGGTCTCAGATATGACGTGAGATCCTCTGCAAGTTTTATCCCCGCAGTTTTATTAAGAGTATCTGACTTCAGCAGTCCTGTATCAGTATATGCCCAGGGCAACTGATGCCACCTGAATGACATGAGATTCACAGTAGAAGAAACAGGATTTCTTTGTGACCACACTGAGAAACACAGACTTTGTTGAACTCCAAGACAAAATTCTGGCATTTGAGGGCCAAGTATGTGCAGTTTTCAGAGTGTGCCACCCATGGCTGTCTGTCTGGCTAGACAACTGCTGTGCTCATGCTGTTTGGCAACCCTGCACAGAGGTTGAGTGCTGTGGGGGATACTTGCTGTTCCACAGCACCTGACTACAGTCTTGTGTGGCCTTGGTGAGAATTTGTGCCATGCCTCACTTCTCCATAACCTTGTGGACCCCAGGGCCACCTCACTCTTACTCTTTATAAGAGGCTGTACCCAGTATCCTCCTTGACTGTTCTGTAATGACTGTGAAGGGATTATTTTTCACTATGATGTTACTAGTAAGAGGAAAAGCAGAAGGGGCTCATTTGTTTTGAGAGGGACTTAGGACAGCCACAACAGCAGGTAAGAGAGCTGAGGTGGTGTCTTCATGGTCATGGCTAGCCAGTGAGTGGGCTCACATGTAGATGCCCAGCTCCTGTGCTAGTCTTATGTTGTGTGTGGTTTTTTCTGTTGTTTTGTTTTTCGTTTTGAGTTTGGTTCCCCCTCCACCACCAACCCGCCCAGTTCTTTCTGAACCAAGGCCTGTCACACTGTTTCTGGTGGCATGACACAAGCATCCCCTGCTAGGACTGAATTTGCAGGACTGAGCTGTGGGCTAAATGAGCTGTCAAAGTTTGGATCAGAGCCAGGTTTGGGACCAGCTGCCAAGTCCCGAAGGAGATGGTGGTCATCATCCTCTGTCTGCACCAAACTCACGGTATCCTGTGGCCTTCCTAGCTTGGCAGCAACCTGTTCCTGTAGCCACCATCAATGTCAGAGTTGTTGGAGCATGCAAGTGTGTGAAACCACAGCCATCTGGCTTGTCCTTGTCATGGCAATAAAACTAACAGTTGCTTTCTGAGAGCAAGCCATACTTGGCTGAGCTGTGAGTGTCTGTGGGGTCCCTGTTGTGCAGCAGCGTCTACTGGAAGATGGTGTCCATTTGCACAGCACTTATTTTCCTGGGCTGACTGCCATAAGTGTTTCATTTAGGCTAGTGTCACTGATCCAGTCAGTGATTTCTGTATGCCTTAGGCCTTTTTTCTGGCCCAAACTTGTAAGCAGGCAAGGTCCCATGTGTTAATTTAGTCTTGCGAAGCCCAGTGGCATTTATTCAATCATTAACATCCTTTTTGGTGTCTGTATTGGGATAAAGTCATGACTGGGTTACTATGTGACATTGTTGCCTCTAGTTTTTCTGGGTGACACTGGTTATCACATCATGCTGTCCAGGCTATGTGTTTTGGGTTCTATCTCTTCATATGGCCAACTTTGACTGCAAAGTGACTCTTGACAAAATGATCCTCATCTAACCCATGGAGAAGTTAGAGAGGATCGCTGGGTTTATTTTATATATATTGCCTGACATTATTTCTTCTCAGCTTTGCTCTTCTTGTTCATATATTCTTAAAATAAAACTCTTCTTAAAGCAAAACCAAAAACTTCTTGCTCTGTAGCTTCCAGGCAGCATGGAAAATAAAATGAAGTAACCCAGCTGTATATTTAGAAGCATAAAAGTAAATGTCTCGTAGCTAAACTTAATATAGTACAGCTAATTGAAAGTAGTATGCTAACACTGAGAACACTTGTTTCCCATTTCACAAGGTGGAAAATATATTTCAGTTAAATGAAATTGCAATGCAAATCATTATTATTTTTGCTGTATTTCAGAGGGAAAAATATTAAAGTTTCTTAGATGGTTTTGGAACTTTAGTTTTGTAGTGTGAGTTCTTTCAGCTTTAAAACACTTTCAGATTTTTTTCCCTCTAAAAATAATAATAATGTAGGAGATTAGCAGCACTTGCCAATTGACTCAATCTCACTGTTAAAACAGAAGATGAAAATGCAAAGTGGCATGAACCAATGTGTAGAAAAAATGGTAACACGTGATTTTCAGAACAATTTGCTTTGTGGTTTTTACATCCCTGCTCAGTAACTTGTCATTTCTTACTAAGCAGTAATGTAAGGAACCAGCTTTGCAAAGGACCTTCCTTACAACCATCTCCTTGGGATACTTCATTTATGACAGCAAAAATGGGAATGCCATGGAAAAGAAAACAAGAAATGACATTTTCTGTGTGTTTGTGTGTAGGCAGAGAGTGCCCTGGATTGTTTCTTGAATTTCAGACCAGATCATCCTACTCCTCAGAGATGCTTTTGGTTTTCCAGGATAGCTCACCCGCAGATCATCTTCTTTCTTTGAGTGCTCTGTCTGAGAAGCCTGAATAAAGTGGCCTAACTTGGTACCACACCTTCTACTTTTCTAAGAATCTTCTTTTTTCATCCTGCTAGAAGAGCAATTGTGGACCATCACAGACTTAGAGAGGACTGCTTTACTTTCCAGTGTAAGCTGGTGGGAAGTTCCTTTCAGGGCAAGATTGACATGTGTGAACACCCTGCAGTAACTAAGCCAGGTAGGAAGCTGGAAAGCATACTGAGGGGACAAAACTTAGCTGCTAGTGAGGAAACAGATATGTTTGGCTTAACTCTGAGGAGATGCAAAAACCCACAGCTGAATGTTAACCTAGAAAGGGAGGAAAAATAGAGGGGGAAAGAAAGTAAAAGCACCATAATTTGGAGGAAACCATATTTTTTCACTGTCATGTAGAATACAGGAACGTGGTTTCAAATGTTTAGATGTCATTACCATTTTGATAGGGGTAGATCCTGCTGTTCCAGGAGAGTCCCAGTTAGAAGTGATGGTGATGTCAGGGTTGTGCACATGGGAGGAGGCAGCATGCTCCCCTATTGCTGTGTTGACTTGCAGAGTCTTGCTCTTCTCTGTGGGAGGTGGGCTGCCACGCTGCTTTGAGCACAGAGGCAGATTATTTTGATGCTGAAGGTCATGGCCAGCTCCCCTTTCATGTGCCACAGGTCCATGACTAGCTGATGAGTGTAGCTGCATATTATGTATATGCAACTGGAGATAAGAGGACTATTTTGCTCTAGCTCTGCCAGAGCTGTTGACAAGAGGACCCAATGACAGAGCAGTGATAGCTCTGATAAGCCAAACCCCTGTGCAGTGTCTAATTTTAGTGTTTATCTGACCAGTGGTAACTGGAAGTGTTGTTAAATGACAGATAAAAACCTGAAAACACGCGCTGTGTCCACCCTTCAACATGACTCGCACGTAACCATGGGAATGGGGAGCTGAGAGGTCTAGTTTTGTTTCCCTGGTGCTCAGTTCAAAAGCAAAATCAGGAATAATTTTACATGAAAGTCAAATTGACTCCAAGCCTGTAAAGGAAAATAAATTCAGAGACTGACCTTGTCTAACCACAAAAATAGCAGTGCCTCAGAGTTCAGTTTGTTAACTCAGTACTTGCATCTCTCTAATTCAGAAAACGATGTGTGCAGCGTTCCCCTTCTAGCACACCTGCATGGGGGGAGATGTCACCAGTTCAGGCACTTGTGCAGCAGCAGAAAAACACAAATACAATGTCTGTCATTTTCTTGCTTCACTTCCAACAGATACTTCTGAAATAAGGCAGAGGGGCATCTTTCCACACTGTCACTTTCTGTATTTCCCTTTGGTTAAAGTACAAGGGAAATGGGCTGATTTTTCTGCAGGTGGTGACACACCCATGACACCTGACTGACTGTTCTTGCACTTGGCCCTTGTCATGGCACAAGCAGGGTTACTGTGAACCAGTTAATTGCAATGTACTTTACTCCATTTGCCCCAGTTCTTTTATTTTCTTTTTTTTTTTTTCTTTTTTTAAAGCTTCTGGCACAGGACACAGCCCTTGCTATGCTTTAAGTAATCCTCTCTGAACCCTTCCTGAAATTTGTCATGGGTATTATTGAAGAAGGTAAAGAAAAGGGTCAGGGAACAACACTGAGACAGAAAGAATTAAGTTCTGTCAGTTTATATTTAATGGATGGCACTTTTCTCTTTATTTTATTCAGAATTAAATACCAGAATGCTTTCTCATTTGAATGCCTGGAATTTGTTTTGCTGTAGCCCAAATCTAAATGTATTGTTCTTGGGCAAGAAGGGAGCCCTGGTGGTGTGAGAATTGTGTGGGTGGTATACTGCATCCAGCTTCCAGCTCACCTGCCTGGTTTTAAGATGCCAGAATCTGAGATCAGCTGTGAAACAGGAATACAGGCAACTTGATACCTACACTTCTGTGGCACTTGCATGTTAGCTGCTGCTGTGTATAGTGTATATGAGATTGCTCTCCACAAAGATGAATCACTTCAACAGCAAAGTCAGATATGTAGAAAAGTAATTATTTTGCATGTGCTTGACTTACTACACTGTTTTGTTTTGTTTTTTTTTTATGATAGTGAATCAAATCCAGAGTGTTTGTCCTCATCTTCAGTGATCTGGACTTGGATGTAGTTCAAGCTGCTAATGAAAGCTGTGGTCAACAGCAAAAGAGGAGCTTTTTCTACAAGTGTACAAGTCTGCCTGGGAAATGGAAATTATTTTAGCTTTCTGTGTCTTACTGGAAGCTTACAATTTCAAACAAAAATAATCTGTGTGCAGGTGTACATCATTCAAAATCTAAGTCACCCCTAGGCAAACAATACCGAGGGGAAGTTTGACAGAAACTGGTCCTAATTCCTGCCACTGTTTGGACCAGTTAGTACAATTTTGTAATTTTCTTTTACCAACTTCAGTCAATCTTCTTGGCCTCTTTAAGGTATTGTTCAAATTTTTTCAAATTCTTGCAACAGAAAGTTTCTGTTGTTATCCTGAGACCTTTCAAGCATGGGATGCTCAGCTGAGCAATATTAATTGAGGAATGAGGAGTTTTTGGAGTCTGCTATTAATAGATGTGCACTAATAAGATGATCCAGGAGAATTCAATATTATATCAGAGTTGGGGTGGGAGAAGGGGTGCAGGAGGGGGAAAAATATTTCTCAGATGAATCATTCTGATTTAGATAAATGGTTCTCATTCCACCTATCAAAAAGCATAGTATGCAGATTAAATATTTGGAATAAGTGTGAAGTAGTGAACAGAACATGACATCCACCTGCTGTGTCCTTTCCACCTCTGAATGAACAGTAAACGATGCAGCTCTCCTGCCATGCTGGGTGTATTTAGCTACAGAAGTGGGGAGATGGCAATAGAGAGCTGTGATGAGGCTGTGGCAGGCTCCTGTTTTTAAAAAAGGACTCCAAATGTCAGCATGTAATTTGTGATATTCTCAATAAAGGCTGATTTTTAGTTTGTATAGAAAAGGGAAATGCATGTGTCAGGAGTGGCAGGTTTATGCCTAAAATCCTCTCGCCTTAAGAATAAAAGTGAAATTTGAGAACAGGTAATTCTTAAACCATGTTTTATGCTGTCCAGTGTTAGGAATAAGTAGATGCATGTCAGACCCATAAGAGAGAAGTCAGATACTGTTATCATAGAATCATAGAATGATTAGGGTTAGAAGTGACTCCCAGAGGTCATCTAATCCAACCCCCCTGCAAGAAGCAGGGACACCCCCCGACTAGATCAGGTTGCTCAGGGCCTCATCCAGCCTGGCCTTGAACGTCTCCAGGGATCCAGGGGCATCCACCACCTCCCTGGGAAACCTGTTCCAGTGCTCCACCACTCTCACAGGAAAGAACTTTTTTCTAATATCCAGTCTAAATCTCCCTCCCTCTATTTTGAAACCATCACCGCTTGTCCTGTCACGACAGGCCCTACTGAACAGCCTCTCCCCACCTTTCCTGTAGGCCCCCTTGAGGTACTGGTAGACTGCTAGAAGGTCTCCCCAGAGCCTCATCTTCTCCAGATATCTGCTTTTACTTAGTGGTAAAGCAAACCTAATCTATAACATCTATCCTGGTTCTCCTGGAGGTAATACAGCTCTCCTTTCCTCATCTGCATCCAGATGTGTTGCACTCTATTTCTTCAATGGCAATTTTGTTGCCGAACCGATGGCTCCAGAAAACTTCTCCTCCCAGTGAACTACCTGTAGTTTGCCAAGAGCAGGGCTGAGGCTTGTGGGGAAATAACATCAGTTGTTCATCACTGTTTTTGTTTGGTGTCAGAGATCTTTGCTGTACTGGAGGTGTCTGTTTCAGGCCAGAGTGACAATTAGAGCATTCAGAAATTTCCTCCTCCTTTTGATGTCCTTGGCATGTTGGCACAGCTCCCCAGACCTTTTCCACAGGAAGACAGCCACACCATTTGCAGGGAGAGAAATAAGGTAACCTTCAAGCTGCTTTCTGCATTGCTTGTCCTCTCATATCTATGAGAAGGAATTTGGTTGTGGGGGGAGAAAAACGGTGACTAAAAGCATAGAGTATGTTACTTTTGCTTAATAAATTTCAGTACCACAGCCCTGTAATAGGACAGGGTGGTGTACCAAAGCTAGGGCAGATGAAATGGTAGTACACTAACACACCTTTACTCCCCACACAAATAAGCCAGTAGGTTATCATGCACTAACACAGCTAATGTTGATGAATGATAAAACCTTGAGGCAGGGTGACAGCAATGTTTTGGGATTGCCATATTACCCAGTGGGCATCTGCAAGTGCTGCAGAAGAGAGGGGGAAAAAAAAAAGAACCCAACTTCAGAGAAAATGTAGACTTTGTGGTCATCCCAGTGTGCTGCAGAGCAGGGGCAGACTGTGACCTCTGTATCCAGAGAGGTTTATTAAAGAGAAAAAGTAGGACTTTTGAGCATCTTTGGTATGTGCTGGATTACCTAGTTGGCTTGCTCACAGCAGTGCAATTCCCCTGGGAACATCCACCCGAGGAGAAGCAATGTGGGCATGCAGATCTCTGAAGTGTCCTGGGAGTTGTGGAGTGGTAGGGCTGCAAGGCTGCAAGAGCATTTATTTCCTCCAATATGATGCTGAGGCTACATGCAGTCACTTTAGAAACAGATACCAAATTATAGATCCTCATGGGTAGTGAGGTATCTGGCCCAAGCAGTATAAAAACATCTGCCCCTTGTCCCCTCTGCCATTAGTGGGGCAGAGGAGCTGCTCTCCATAACCATAACATACTCTGTGGGTTTTCCTTGTGGGAAATTATGTACCTTGGCATCTTTTTTAAATCAGCATTTTCTCCTTGCAGGTGTTTTCCATTCATACTGAATTTTCAGTCACGTTAAAGCACGTTTTTAACTTCTCTGGCAACATAAAGGATTTTATGTGGGCACATATTGCATTGAACTTACCTCAGGAACATTGTGCTTGATGAAAGACATGTGATGTAAATGACCATCAGACAGGTGGATTTAAAGATGAGGGAAAACTCAAGTTTGTGGTTTTGGTTTTGTTTTTTTTTTTTTTGTTTAAATTAAATTTAAAAGCTGGAATCAATCATTAGTGTGAGTGGGCCCATGTTTTTAGGTGGAAATACTGAGTACTCTGTAAAACAGCTGGAATTACAGATATGAAGTATCTCACCCAGTGATGGAGACCTGGGGATAAAAGTAAAAGCAAGCTGCAAATTAACCTATTAGCACTTTGTCATATGTGTGAAGTAGACAAATTGCTGATCTGCTCGTGCTGATTCACATTTCTCTGTACAAAACCTCACACTCTCCAGTGTGGAAAAGATGACCAGCCTTTCAAGCCTTATCACAGTACAGTCTTCGTATTGATCACAGAGCAGTAACTTGAAATTACATTCTGGGTAGCTGAAGGCAGCATTAAAATCAAATACTTGTGTTGTCATCTTCCCTTCTGGAATTAAAAGTATAAGGTGTGTTGCACTGAAGCTAACACTCAGTTGAGTGAGTAGGTGTATTCTTCTTTCCTCACATTGATATGTTTCTTCAGCTATGAAATAACTTATCATTTGAAATGAACACATGCGTATATATGTGTGTGTGTATATATATATATATAATTTGAGATATGTAGGCACAGGACAGTAAGTTCCATGCAGGTAGATAGTGATATAGTGATAATGTGCAGCAGGCTTTTCCAATACCTCAGCTAAAATGATGACTCAAAAATGTGCTTCCAGCAGTGTTTATGTGAGATCCAGAAGAAAGGGGGGGGGAAGCCATCAGTACAGTGTGAAGTATTTTCAAACCCAAAATTTTTGCATGTGTGTTTCCCTTTGGAGGCAGGGCTACACACCATAGAAAATCATACAAGCAAACTTGAGGAGCTGTTGGCATTTGCTAATTTCTGATGATCATTCTGGAAAATAAACAAACAAAACCCAATAGGTGTGTATCTGTCAAGTATGTAAAAGTGGAGAAGAAGGCTTTGAGAACTCTGCTTAGAAGAAGAGCTCACTTATCTGTAGATTTTTGAAAGCAGTTAATAAAAGCAGCAGTTCTTGCTCTTGAAGTTTGACTACTGTCCAGTTTCAGAAGACAAAATCCTCTTTCGTTTTCTCCCTTCTCACACAATAAATTCCCTGAATCATGGGAATGTTAGTCCCATGTTGGTCCACACTGTGGATAGATGTGGATAGGCACAATGTCCATCTTGGATGCACCAAATGAGAATGGTATTTTGCTCCCACTGTTAGTCCTTGCACAGACATTGTCTCACAAATTGTCTACGTGCAGGTAGCTATAGAAATCACATGCTTGTCTAGGGGTTGGCCAGTTGACACAGCCAATAGACATTATTCAAAGAAACCTGCAATGAAAATAGCTCTGGTTAGATAAGTTGCTTCCCATGAGCAAGTAAGTGAACATTGATAAGCAATGCAGGTAAAGAAGAAAGTAGATAACAAAAGACTTGATAGTTTCTTGCACGTGATGCACATTAAGTACCTGTATATCAGGTAATTATAGCAGCAGTTGAGCTAAAGCAGACTTTCTTTTTTTAAACACCAAGATTTATTTTTATTAATACATCTGCCAAGCTTTTGATTAAATTTAGAAGTTCTGATCTCTAAATAGCATGGTTCTTCAAGATGAAGAGAACAATCTTAATCTATGAATATTTACCTTCAACAACCTGGTAACACTTTCTACATCAGATTTTACAGTATCCAATTTAATTATGGAACAGCTGTGATGTGGGCTGCATAACATCTTGACTTAAAACCAGCTTTACATGAACAGGATGACTTTAGGAGTCCTGATGTGGATATGTAGAGCATATCAATGATGTTTAGGTAACTGAAAGGGACATGCAAAAGCCTGCTGTGAAGTATCATTCACAAAGATACTACTAAGTGTACTAAGGCAAAGTAGTACTGTACTGTCTGAGCTACTCCAAGTAGTATCTGTGGGTCTATGCACAGCCAGAGGGGCAGAGGTATGGGATATGTGTGAGAGCAAGGAAATCTCACTGCAGGTAGTTATAAATTACAGGGATGTTTGGTTAGTAGGTGTAAACAGTGAATATTGGCAAACATAACTGCAATACCATACACTGGGAAATTAGGGATGAAAATAGCTCTGTTGCTCTTCCATTGCCAGCTCTTTCACCTGTGAATCAGACTCTTAAGCCACAAGACAGGTCTAGGGTAAAATACTGGAATTAAGGTTTTTCAGGTTTCCCCTGGTCTTGTTACAGCAGAAAGGAGGCTTGATAAATGCATATAATACTATAGTATTTAGATAATGTGTTTGTCTTGTGTCTTCAAAGGTTTGATCTCATATGGGGAGCAAAGCCTGGGTCAGTTAGTGGGCTCTGGAGTCAGACAATGTCTGGCATTCAGTAACGTTATTTGAAAACAGAATGCCTGACTTAGCGGCTTCAGAGGGGACACGGATGAGCGTAGGAAGGCCACACTTGCATGAACTGTGAAACATTTTCTTTGGGCTTTAAAAAAACCAAACCACCCCCCAAAAAAAAAAACAAACACCAAAACCAACAAAACCCAAACAACAACTACCAAAAGAGAGCATCTTTTCAGTAAATTGATAAGATGCAAGAGCTCAAAAATCATTCACAGAGTAAGTCAACCAGAGGGAGTAGAATTACACCACAGATACCTGTTACTCAAGTCACCACAGAATGTAGCTGTATCCATGTAGCAATGCTATTTTTATTTCTTTAAAAAGATGCTGTTGCCTTGTAAAGGGAGCAATCTGAGTTCCATAATGTTTTGAAACTCCCATGGGAATGATCAGTCTGCGAGGAGTACCTGGTGAGAGCCTGTCAGTATGGCTGGTAGGAAGTGCTCTCTGTGCAGTGGATGGTCTCAGCAGTATCCCTCTGTTCCAGAGGCAGAGAATTACCCTGTGGATCTTGGCATCTACTTTGTCTGGGATGTGTTTAGAAGAAGCTTGTTTCAGAGTGTATTGCTGTGATTGCACATGCTATAGAGGTGGCTTCCTTCCTCTGTGAGGAGGAGGAGGAGGAGGCAGTAGCAGCACTGCAAGGCAGTTGATGAGCACAGGGTAATCTGGCAGCTGCCTGCACACTCCAGGTTGAGCCCTGGTCATGGGTGTCCAGATGCAAGTGTGGGGCTGCAGCATCAAAGGAAAATGCTCGTGCCTGTTGCCACAAGCTCCTCATGCATCTCTGCTCCTCTGCAAACCCCACATCTCCCCCATGGCCAATTCCAGGCTGTCTTCCAGAGTGGAAATCTTCCCACCCCTCTCCTTCCAGAAGATGGGAGGGCAGGGATAATATAGATTGCAGTCACTGATATAGACTTACCCAGTGAGTCATCACTGCATGTGTATTCACACCTCCCCCTGTTTGGCACTCCCCTGCTGCAGAGCCCTCACCCCACTGCAGAGCCCCTCTTCTATCCCCTCCCAGGCTCCCACGCCTTCCAGCTCAAAACTCCCGTCTTCTCTTCCAGCCCCAGCTCCTAGCAGAGATTTCCAACACTCATCCACCAGCTGCACATACAAAAATTTCATTCAGAAAAGAGCCTGGTGGCTTAAAAAAAGAGGACAAGGCTGAGAAAGATGGTCACACTGTATAGACTTTCTCAGGCCCTTTATTTACCCTGTGATTTTGTGGTGGTGGAGGTGTGGGAGAAGGTGCTTAGGAGGTAGGACACAGCTGCAGCCAGTGTAGGAGGTGTTTGGAGGGGTGCAAGGGAAAAGGTGCTGGAGAAAGGAGGACCTGTTTCTGCCTATGGAGACCTATCTGGGGTTGTGATGGTTATTACGGGGTTGTTTACCCTTTTGTTTCCAGAATGGGGTCATCTTAGTGGGTTAAGAAACCAGTGGTAATTCGGCTTACATTTCACTCTATGTTTTTGCTTTCATCTGCACAAAGAAAGTGGAGGCTGGGTGTAAATGTGGGGCTATTGATTTTTGCCTGAAGATGGGTAGATGGGTGAAACTCTCCTTGAATTGAGAGCAAAAGGGATTTGTTGCAGCTTTTGCAATAACAGTGATGTGTCAGGATGAGAAAAAGTGTAACCATGGGCCAGACTCCAGTGCCTGATAGCACAGGACAAAGCTTGCCTGAAAAATCAAAAGTTTCCCCTTCATGCTATAGGAATCCATTTTCCTTTTGACTGTTGTGGGAAATGCAGAGTCAGGAACTGGCCTGGCAGTAAACTGATTTTTTGGACTTGATCTTTTTCACCATTCCACTGAGCACCTTACTTCAGAGGGCCTGTTTGTGAAACCAGCAGTACTGCTGGCAAAGGGGGAACCTTTTCTGTCCAGTAGAGAAAAGCTACTGGAAAGGGGGAACCTTTTCGTCCCTTCTGAGGCTCCTTGAGCTATTGCTTTATTTATAAAGCAGCACAGCAACCTTCATTCCCATCTGCTGTTTTCTTTGTGGGATTTATTTATTAAAAGTGAACTGAAGGATGTGCTGTAGAAACCAGATGAACACAGATATGCAAACCAAGGCCCCTGGTAGTGGGTAATTTGATGAGTGACTGTGATTGCCTGGTCACCAGCTGTTAGAGTGAATCCTGGCTCAGAACAGGCAAAGGGGACAGTCATCACTAGCTTAAGTAAGAAAAAAAGCAAATATAAATATCAATAACTCTCTAACAAAATACTTTGTTTCCTGCCAGTCTCAGGAATACATTCCTTGTAGTTCTGCAATTCATCATTTTCTCTGGCAGAAGAATTGGTGTCATATATTTTTTAAATGCTGAAAAGATATATCCATTAAATGTCCACAGAATGCCTTCACATAGAATGTTTTGGTGGGTTTTTTTTTGCACAGGAACATCAAAGGTATCTCCTTAAAACAGCATGGTTGCAGATTACTTCCATTTATTCCCAAGTACAGCTGAGAGATTTGTCTAAGGTAATAGCATTTGTCTTAAATAGAGCCTTTTAATGTTAGTGGGAATGAGCAGGAGATAAAGAACACTGTGCCCAACTGAAATTATGGGGTTGGTTTTCAGATTGGCAGGCTGGATGTGCTAAGATTAGACATATTCCTGCATACCTGAGTTAGCATCTTCCCTCTTACTTGTGTGCCACTCGCTGTGCTGACGGGAGTGTGGTAGCGGGAGGTGTTTGCTGCCTTTGGGACGTGGGGTGCAGGAAGAACAGCAGGGGGAATCCTGAGGCTCCTGGTCTACTCCTGAGATTGCTGTACAAAAACCATTTTCCTAAATTATCCTTTTAAACCCAAAGAGTCTTGAGGCTTGAGGAATACCTTGGAGTACAGCCTGGTAAAGATAAGTGATGAAACTGTGAGACAGGCGGAGCTTTTAATCATAGAATCATAGAATTTTTAAGGCTGGAAATGACCCCTAAGATCATCCAGTCCAACCATTAACCTACCACCACCAATTCTACCCTGAGACCATGTCCTCAAGC
>VXBZ01004936.1:127773-150578 GCA_013399135.1 Heliornis fulica | reverse complement strand
CTTCCCCAGCTCCCTCAGCCTCCTCGTAGGGCCTGTTCTCCAGACCCTTCACCATCCTCGTTGCCCTTCTCTGGACACGCTCCAGCACCTCAACGTCCTTCTTGAAGTGAGGGGCCCAAAACTGAACACAGTACTCGAGGTGAGGCCTCACCAGTGCAGAATACAGGGGGATTATCACCTTCTAGCTCTGAATTTTTGGCTTGGCATTATTTACAGTTCAACATTAAAAAATGCTTATAGCCTGCCATGCTTAAAGAAACATTTGTATACCTTCAAAATATGGACTCTGACCAGAGGGCAGATCAGAAATATCAGGTCATCAGTGTGACTTCCTTGATGACTTTTTGTAACGAAGTTCAGAGCTGGTAAAAGGCTGAGACAAACCAATGTTCTGCTGAACTTCTTCCCATGCTTTTTAAAGGCCTGAGAACACCTATGAGAAGCAGACTACTTGCTGTCTCTTGTCGAAGCCTCAGTTGCTTTCTACTGAAGGAACCTGTAGCAAGGCTATAGGAGTTAGATTGGATATTAGAAAAAAGTTCTTTCCTGTGAGAGTTGTGGAGCACTGGAACAGGTTGCCCTGGGTCGAAAGAAAGATGGGGAGAGGCTGTTCAGTAGGTCCTGTTGTGACAGGACAAGCGGTGATGGTTTCAAAATAGAGGGAGGGAGATTTAGATTGGATATTAGGAAAAAGTTCTTTCCTGTGAGAGTGGTGGAGCACTGGAACAGGCTGCCCAGGGAGGTGGGGGATGCCCCATCCCTGGAGATGTTCAAGGCCAGGTTGGATGAGGCCCTGAGCAACCTGATCTAGGTAGCGGTGTCCCTGCTTCTTGCAGCGGGGGTTGAACTGGATGACCTCTGGGAGTCACTTCTAACCCAAATCATTCTATGATTCTAGGAGACTACAGCAGTGGCATGAGGGGGTGTGTGTGTGGAGTCAGGAAGTGCATGAAGCCTGCAGAAACATTTGTAGGGTGAGTGGGGCTGGAAACTTGCTGGCGTTCTGCCTTATCCTCAGTGACAGGGGATACCTAAGCAAGTCTGCTCTTCCACCTCTTTTTTGTGTCACTCACTCATTGTAGGTTTCTGCATAGGATCTTCAGTTGGGAACGTGCCTCAGAAATGGGTTATTTCTTGTCTTCTCACGAGGTACCTTGTCTCTTACTGTTTCTGTCTGTTGTAGTGAAATCCTAGCTTGCCTTACTGCTTTCATCTCAAGTGACAGAGCTTTGGCAGTGAAGGGACTGTGGGAAAAGGGCACCCAGATACCACGATAGCAAGCTTCATATGAACACCTCAGGAGCTTAAGAGTGGAATGCCACATGTGACCTGACCAGAGCCTCAGGCCAGCTGGCTCCTCCTCGGTGTTGAGGCTGGCAGGCTGTGCTGGGATGCTGCCTCTCTTTCCAGTGGATAAGCCCTATAGTGTCTGTAACACAAGGGCCTGCATTTCCAGGACACAAATAAACTTCACCTACTTGAGCTGTGTCTGTCTGACATAATTACCCAGGGGAAAATTTAGCGAGAAGATGCCACAGTCAGTATGCAGTAGAACTAATGTTAGTCTCTCACCTGTTAATAGACATGCATAAACTTATGAAAAGCCTAACCTCAAAATACCATGTGTTATAAAAGAGTATCAATTAAGTGTAAGTATGTAATTAAGTGCCAAGTGACAGGTGATAGGATGAGGGGAAATGGCCTCAAGCTGTGCCAGGGCACAGATTAGATGTCAGGAAGAAATTCTTCACTGAAAGAGTTGTTGGGATGTGGCACAGGCTGCCCAGGGAGGTGGTTGAGTCACCATCCCTGGGTGTATTTAAGAGATGGGCAGATGAGGTGCTCAGGGAGATGGTTTGAGAGGACAGGGACGGTTGGACTCTATGATCTTAATGGTCTTTTGCAACCTTGTGATTCAGTGTGTGAGTATGAAGACAGCAGGAGAAGCTTACACTGGAGAAAGGTTGAATGTTCTAAGTTTCTGCAGAAACAGAGGATGAAAACCAAAAACAGGCTCTGGTTTACATTCCCTTTGTACCTGAAGCTGTGGCAGATGTCTCAGGTTGGCATGGTTAGGCTGTATTATACCAGTTTGCTTTGCCTCCTTGTTGGAAGCAGCTATCCAGGGATGCTGTAGGACTGATGCTGTTCAAAGGAAACAGGCTTTCCTGCCCCCCCCCCCCCCCCAATTTTAATGCATTTACCAGCCACTGTGGATGCTGTGGACAAGGGACTGGCACAGAACTAATACCCAGGCCCCCATGGCAAATCATCTGCTTCCACATCTGTCTGCCCAAGACTTAGTGACACATTACAGACCTGGGGCCTTGTGGCTGCATTCAAGCTTCAGAGCTTATTAACTTGGCAGTTAATGGAAAATGCTTTTGTAAGTGGCAGCACCTGCCCAGTATCTTCTGGGCTGGGGTTTGGGGTTTGTTTTCAAAGAAGTCCACCTGAGGGTTAGGCAACTATGCACTTAAATACCTAGATTAACTAGCTTCATTCTCAACTTAGATCAGTTACACAGTATGTCTAAAATCTGCAGTACCACTGGCAGTATCATCTCTCACTTTGAACAGTGACACACGTCTTGCAAGGAGGGCTGCTCAGCCTGGAGGAGAGAAGGCTGTGGGGACACCTCATAGCGGTCTGCCAGTACCTGAAAGGGGACTGCATGAAAGCTGGGGAGGGACTGTTTGCCAGGGCATGTGGTGATAAGGCAAGGGCAGTGGTTGTAAACTAGAGCAAGGCAGGTTTAGATGAGGCATGAGGAAGAAGTTCTTCAGCATGAGGGTAGGGAGGCACTGGAACAGGTTGCCCAGAGAGGTGGCGGAGGCCCCATCCCTGGAGACATTCAAGGCCAGGCTTGATAAGACTCTGAGCAACCTGATCTAGAGCAGGATGTCTCTGCTCACTACAGGGGGCTTGGACTAGATGGCTTTTGAAGGTCCCTTCCAACCCTATGATTCTGTGGTGTGTGGTGATGGGCACTGGTTGGGGTAGAGAGAGGAAAGAAAAGTTCTCAGGCTCCCGATACTTATAGGTAGGACACTGAGGCAAGCAGTTCAATGCCAAGGTCCTGTTCTGCTTGCCTTTCATGCTGCATGTAAGCACCAGGCTACTCTGATTTAGGGTTCTGTCACAGAAAATACCACAGGTCATTTTCTGAGTCAGCTCTGAATTTCATTTCCACCTGCTACTTCCAGGAATGTAAACAGGAGTGGCCAACAGTCTGCAAATTCTTCTGGTGGCTTTGTCCTGTGTCCTTTATTTTTTTGTCACTGCTTAGAGTCAGTATGCAAGGGGTTGTGGATTTTTTCCAATTGTTGAATTTCTGCTATAGAATTTTTATTATGTCATACTTAGTGCAGTATCTCCCTGAGTACATTTTTCCCCTCTGTCTTCTTATCGTGTAACAGATTAGAAGACGTTTAGGATTGCCGAATCCTATCTCATAAAATGACACAGGACTGAAAGCATCTCAAAATTTATGAGAATATGATTGCTTCGAGAAGTGTATTGAATCCAGGATTAGTGGTACAATACATTTGCAGGAAAGCTACTTCTTTGATAAAGAGAGAAATTGAACCTGACCAAGGTGTCAGTTATAAACTGACTGGTGAAGTGGTGAGAGCAGTCTGTGCTTTGCTTTATACTACTGGGAAGTACAGTTTGGCTTATATGACAGATAAGGAAACTGAGGAAAAGATATAAAATCCATTAAAATGAATGCAGTGTTATTTTACTACCACTTGTGAAATTGTCCATCTGTGCTTGTTTCCTTAAAGATGCCCATATGATTAAAAAAAGACCATATGGGGACTTTATGTCAGAGCTGGGACTAAAGTTCAGGGTGAAGACTGAACAGGTTTTTGGGGGTGAACAACCTGCCCTTAGATACAGACTTTGTCTGTCTGAAGCTATTTGTGAGTCTGGGTTTGAATTTCATCAAATAGTTTGGGCAAGGAAGCATTTCATAAGTGTCAATATCATTGGTTTTCTGCAAATTCCTTACCCAGCTCTATCCTCTCCACTTCCTAATTTCCTTCTATGCATCTGGATTTGCCAAGCCAGCCCAGCAGATGTAACAGTCTGCAGTGAGACAAGGGAGAATGAGTTGTCATGCTGGTGGTCAGGGCACATCCCTGGTATGGAGTCACCTGTTCCAAGGATTATTCAAGTATTTCTCACAAAGCAGAATAACTGCAATGGGAGAGGTCGAGAGAAAAAGATATGTGCAGTGTCAACTACAGTGGTAGTCCCTGAAGGCATGAGTGCTCTCTCAAGGTGCCAGGCTTTCCTCAAACCCCTGCATGGATTGAGGAAGAGCAAGTAGAAAACAGGTCTTCCACATGATGTGAAATAAACAGCCTCCACCCCAAGGAGTGAGGTTGAAAGACAAGGAGAAAGCATAGGTAATAGCACCTTTCCTTCCCTGTTTTGAAATCTGCACATTCATTTCAATTAAAAATTCCTATGATTTGTTTTCCAACTAAGCAAAACTGTTACAACCTTAGACAAGTGATCTTGATCATCTAGGGCAGGGGGAAATAAAAAAAAATCACTAAAATGGCAAGACCATCTGCTTCATCTGCTAATAACCCTTTCTTCTTGAAAGTCACCTTCTTCCTCTGAGTTTTCATGTTTCCTCCTTCCTGATAGGAGATGCAGAATGTTTTAAATACTACTGAAAAATACAGGTGTTGCCCAAAATCTTTTTCTCTTAATATTATTGAGTTAGAGGATATCTGCTTCTCTTTTTTTTTTTTTTTTTTTTCCCAAATTTTAACACTCTGACATGGTGAAAGGATGAAATAAGAGTACTCCTGATTTGAACCTAAACTTGGAAAGAAACAAAATCCCCTCTGTGATCACAGAGGTCCTTTTGCTGGCCCTGGTTTAGATGAGGCAGAGGTAACTTGCAGCAATATCTAATTACTGCAGGAAATACAGGTCATCTTATTTAATGATCTGGAGCTGGAGATGTATTGCAGCTTCCATCTGTCACTTGTGATTAGTGTAGAGCACTGAACTGGACTGGAAATGAAGTTAAAGAGTGATGGGATCATGAAGAGCCAGGCTGGGGGGAAGGACATCTGAGGTAAGGGAGGTATTGGGGGCTGCTGCCACCCACCAGGGTCACTGTGGATGTGTCAGGATGGCTCCGACACGGCTTCCTCGGTAGCCTGGCTTGGAGTTATGTTGGAATGTGGCACTAAACCAGCTTTTGACTGCAATTCCTGGAAACCAAGGGTGGATGTAAATGGGTGGGCTCCCTCAGGAGCTGCACTCTCTGGCCTCTGGATGCTAGCAGGCTGTTCTCAGGAGTTCAGGTCTATTCCTTAAAGCCAGACTGGTTAACACAAGTTTGTGATGTACTGTTCATGTTGTTCTTCTCCCTCATTCTAGTTTCTGAAACAACCTATTTATACAGTGAATTTACACTCCCACCTAGTTTTCTATTTGCAAGATTAAATTCTACAAGCCACCTCCTTGGGAAATGGAAGTTAATTATGATCCAGGAATCCCAGTAGGAGCTGTGCTGTTTCCTGAAGCACTTACTACCCACTGAGCTCTGGATACTTAAAGATATTTAGGTTCTATTTCCCCTTGAAACATGCAGCTCATCTGCCTCAGTACACTGATGTGCCCAAGATGGCTTTTCAGCAGCTGTGCGTTAATTGAGGGAGCTGAGGAGAGGCAGGAGAGCACTAGAGGTCATTTCATTCCAGGAACACTGCTGTACTGGAACGGGAACTGGAGACTTGTGGCACCTCCCTGTGCCCCTTGTCATTGAAAAGTGAGCATTCCTGCTCTGTGCCATTCTAAGGTTAGGCATGTTTTCTGTGCTTTTGGCTTAGCTGTGTCTTTATGTCTGTCCAGAACTTGTACTGTAAGGGCCTGATGCCAGACACTGGCGTTTTTTCATAGTAACATCACAGTTTTTAGCGGGAATTAAGAAAGATGCTCAACATATAGGATGTTAGCTTGACTCTTGCAGGGTTTTAGCAACTCTGGCATCTCTTCAGACTTTGGAGGTGCTGAGCAGGTGTCAGCAGAAATAACCTTCCCTTGTCATGCTGCGTGGAGAAAGCAACTGAAAAGAAACAGACAATTTTGAAATTTTTAAAATGTTGTTGCCCTTACATTGCATTCTATTTTAATGCTTCGTGTTCCTTTTATGTTACTTCTTCTCCTGGCATTGAAAAATGAATATTTCTTTGTGAAGTTTCACTTTGTATCACAGCCACTCATCTTTCTTAGAATCATAGAATCATAGAATGATTAGGGTTGGAAGGGACTCCCAGAGGTCATCCAGTCCAAGCCCCCTACAAGAAGCAGGGACACCCCCAACAAGATCAAGTTGCTCAGGGCCTCATCCAATCTGGCCTTGAACGTCTCCAGGGATCCAGGGGCATCCACCACCTCCCTGGGCAACCTGTTCCAGTGCTCCACCACTCTTACAGTAAAGATTTTTTTTTTCTAATATCCAATCTAAATCTCCCTCCCTCTATTTTGAAACCATCACCCCTTGTCCTGTCCCTTGTCCTACTGAACAGCCTCTCCCCATCTTTCTTGTAGGCCCCCTTGAGGTACTGGCAGACCGCTAGAAGGTCTCCCCGGAGCCTCCTCTTCTCCAGGCTGAACAGTTCCAACTCTTTCAGCCTGTCCTCGTAGGAAAGGTGCTCCAGCCCCTTTATCATCTTTGTGGCCTCCTCAGGACCCTCTCCAACTGGTCCATGTCCTTCTTGTGTTGGGGGTTCCAGCACTGGACACAGTACTCCAGGTGAGGTCTCCCGAGGGCAGAGTAGAGGGGGAGAATCCCCTCCCTCGCCCTGCTGGCCACGCTCCTCTGGATGCAGCCCAGGATGCGGTTGGCTGCTGGGCCTTCTTAAGGCTGAGTCCTGAGAATACCTCATGTGAGTGGGGTCAGATGGAGTGTAGAGGCAGAGCTCTTGAGAGCGCCTCGCTCCATGACACACACACATAACTGTCTCTAAAAATTTAGGCAAAAGGGAAAATATAAGTCTGGGCTCAGCTCTGAGTCTTCTCAACGTTTCCGGTGTCTTCAGTCTCAAGTGTTTGGCTAAGGAAGCCTTGCTAGGAGTATTTATCTATGTCTGATTTGTAGCAAGCTGCAACCCATTTTTTATAGGTACATCTACTCTCTTTTATGGTTTCCCATAGCTTTTTGTCAATTCTGTAATAACATTTTTCATCAGGTTCCGTTCCCTGAATGCTGGCTGATGCGCTGTTCCGGCTAATCATTTTAGTAAATGGGATACACTAGTCTTCTTTTAAAAATTAATTTTGTTTTTATAGCATTGCTTCTTAAGTGTCTTTAAAGCCACTTAAAAATCACTCTAAAAATTTGTATAGCATTGACTTTCCCAACAAAAGCTTCAAAAAAAACCCCATTTCTGTGTAGACAGGGTTATTTTGTCACTTACTAAATTACAGGTCAGACTACAGTGCCACAGTCATGGCCATGAACCTGCAATCCCAGATTGAATCCAGTGCCAGTGAGTCAGAGATGCTTTTGTAGTCACATCACCTTCCAGTTAGCAGCAGCCCTGGAAGAGTCAATGAATACAACAGTAGTAGGCTACTCAAGCTCCGTTCATCTCTTGGTGTTGGGTTATGTCTGTGACACTTGGGTTTGCATGTTAGAAGTTAAGAGATCACTATGACCCTGGTAAGACCTATCCATAGAGTGGTTTATGTTACACTGTTCTTTGGTCTTCTTCCCCCTTGTGCCTGGTGGTCCTCTGACACAAACAGCCCCACCAAGTTCATCACATGGGGCTTTTTTTCTGGTAAGTTCCTTCAAGGCAGGGCTTGCCTTAGATCAGCAGCAGACACGGAGGGTGACCTGAGTGAGCAACACAGTGATGGCAGGAGCTCTCTACTGGGTTACTGTCTCCTGAGTTTGTGAACAGACAGGAGAATATTAATGCTGAAAAATTAAAAAAAGCTCTGCAAGGTGAAAAAGACACCTGCAACCCCCTTCCAGGTACCTGCAGAAATGCTGTCTTCCTCCTTGCCTCTTCCATCCTGGAGAGTAATTGTCAAGGCAGCTGGACTCGAGTCCTCCTGACTGCTCTCTGGTTACTAGTGGTGTAATTCTGTAGAGCACAGAGGAGGCAAGTCAACTGCTATAAGCAAATCTGACAGATTGATGCTAGGAGCAGGAGATGAAAAAGCTCTTAGTAAACTGCTAGACTTGCTGAGCTATGACCCTGATGTAGGACAAGAAACAAAAGAAGATGTGTTACTGGATTTATGGTTTGGGCTATGTTTTTAAAGGTGCATTAGTGTGCACTGACTGACAACTGAATTCCTTTTTGAAATGCACGTGGCAGGTAAATGAAGGCAAAATTCATGTCAGTTGGTGTTTCGGTCGTGAATGTGAGCCCAGTTAATAAAAACTGATTCTATTGCATGTCTCAAGGTGATAGATGGGAAGAGGCATTTTACAAATGGACACGCTGCCCTACTGCAGAGGGTGAGAAATGCTCTCCAGCTTGTAGTCTAGTAACTGCTTTGCTGAGCCATCCTTGAGACAGTGCTTGGATAAGGCTTGGAGATGCAGCATCACATAAGTCTTGATCACAACCTGTGCTCTTCTAAAATCCTCCTGTTTTGGGTGGGTTTTTTTTTTTTTTACTTTGGTGTGGGTTTTTGTTTTGGTTTTTTTTTTAAGTTTAAAAGCTTTTTTAAATTAAAAACTTCCAAACATTAAGCAAAACAGTTTTTACAGTGCTTGGGGTGTGATATGTTGCATTCCCTTTGCAACAAATAGAAGAATAATCATCTTTCAGCAATCAGTTTTCTTTCCCCTTTACCACAACAGCCAAGTAACAGGAATTAGTCCCCTCTACCATCCCCCCAAAATCTAAGACAGAGTAAAAAAACCCCATTTCCTCATCAAGCTCAAATAAAGCAGGCTCCATCACACAACATTCAGTGAAGACAGCCAATAATTGCTCCCTGTGAAGTCCTAGAAGAAAGTCTTCACCTGCTTCTTTCCATGGACATGTAAGGTCAGTCATGAAGTATAACTTAAAGCACATCAAAATAAACCTGCCAGGTTTGTAGTGGAGTGAAAAGGTACCTGGTAGAACGGTGTGGGGTCTGCTCTTGTCTGTGTCAGCGAGCCACGCACGAGGGGGATACCTGCTTTGGAGGGCTCTGTTATCTCAGTGTCCAAGATCCCTTTGTTCTGCATTTGCACAGTAGGTAACGGTGTCCTGGGCTATCAGTGACATTCCTGCGTGCCAGGTTAGAAGAAAAAGTAATTAAAATATTATGGCTGTTACTGTTAGGGTTGGTGGATCATTGTTTCCATGGCAAATGCACAGTGTGGATTTGGTTTAAAGCTTTTCCATCCCTTCAAACAAGGGAAGCGAGCTTCTCTATGGGCATGGAGAGCTGCACAGTGCTTTCTCACTGTGATTCTGTTCTACAAGAGCCTCTGTGTGCCCCAGAGACTCACGAGCACAGGTGCTGTAGGATTATACATCAAAGGCATTTACATTTTAATAAATTCCATTTTCCTGGCCTACTTAGGTGACCAAGGCTTATCTGTTGGTTACTGGATGCATTCTTTTCTGCTTTACATACTCTAAATCACACTCTAATTCTTCTTCACTTAAACTTCTGAGAACTTACCCAATTTTGCCATGGAATTATGGGAAATTAAGTATTTTTCTAGTATGAAATATGATTTTGCTTGAATATCTGAATTTTCTTCAAAGAAACTAGATGCATTGTATTAGTACTCTCTATGAAAACGAGTCAAAAGTCATATTCTGGATCACAGAACTTGTTCTCCCAACTTCTGAAATACCATTTATCCTCTGAAGTAAAGTTGGTGTTGATTCCCTTTTAACCCCTTGCAGTCTCATGCCTTTACTTTCCTCTTCTACTACAGAAATAATGTTTTGCCAGTATATTGTTTGACAGTATGAGACACCAAACCCAAGAAGCCACCTTGCCTCAAACTGCATCCTAGTTTTAGCAATGACTAAAAAATATTAATCCAGCTTTGTGAACTTGAGCCACTTCTTTTCCTGAGCCTCTGGCATTCTACAAGGTGAGAGCTGAGCACCCCTATCAGAAAATCCAGTTTGTGTACTATTACAGTCAGTAAGGAGACTCACCAGCAACTAGTTCTTTATTGGAAGATTTCCTAGCCTTTGTGGCTGGGATCCTGTTAGCTGTCACTACAAATTTACAGATAGTAAGCATTATGAAAATAGCCATTTTTTAGCCAACTGAAACCATGGATTTACTGCTGGTTGGGTTCAAATACTTAGTTTTTATTCTGGGGTTTGGTTTTTTTTTCTGGATTTTAATTTGTTTTCTCTTCTTGTAAGGAAATTCCAGGTTTTCAAATTTTTATCATTTTTTTTGACATATCACAATTACCCAGGATAGTTTCCCAGTTTGCTATGTGAGAACATCCAGTAGGCCTGACATTTCCAGTGCAGAGTTCATACCCTGTGCTGTTACCTGCACCCGTAAACACACACACAGCTGGGCATGCAGAACCACACAGTTCAGTGGAATGAAGAGCCAGGAGAGGAACGGGATGGTGAAGCATTCTTCAGACATCAGAGGAGAGGTCTTTGTTGGACACACTTGGAAAGAGGGTGTAGAAAGCTCTCTCCTCTGTGACACCACTGAAGTCTTGTCTGGACATTTTGTGCATGTTCCTAGCTTGCTGATAAGAGCCTTTGGAGAACAGTTTCACCATATAGATAAAATGCTCCAAAAGTATGGATGATCTAACTCCCTGGAAGCAAGTGGGTCAAGTTACAGCAGTGCTGGTTCTTGGGACTCTCTGTCTTCTGCAGGACAGAGTTAAATCCTAAAGCAGACTCTTTAATGTGAAGCTGTGGGAAGGGGAGACTTCTGGCTGCACGGGACTGTGCGTCAGCACTGACGCATTCCTAACTAACTACTTACTAGCAGTTGAGAGTTTTGTGGAGATTGTAGTGCTTTCTGCTCTGGGCATGCATCAGTCACGAAGCTCCAAGCTGCACTCCCTGCCCAGGAGAAGGCAGGTGCTTACATTTCTCTGTCTAAACAGAGAGGGGTGGGAGCTGGGAGGGGGCCTGAAGACATGGCATCACGCTCGGTGGTGTGGAATCCGACTGCTGAGGCCACCAGCACAGTCCTCCAACGCGCTCAGGAAGAGCACCAAGTATTTATCAATATTTGTTTTCCAGGATTAATTCTATTTTTGCATATAAAATAAATGAAGGTTTTGGCTGCATAATAGGCAGTGTATTTAATTTGGCTTAATTAATTAATGTGGACCAGATCCTCAACTAAGAGAAATTGCCATAGTTGCACGCATGTATGTGGCCAGTTCCAGCTTTATTTTTTCCAGTGGGCTGTCTGGTACAAAGTGAACTCCTGTTTTGCTTTATTTGAGGACACTGCCCTTCAGCATTGAGACAGACATAAATCTGAAACCTTGCTACTTTAATTCACATTCAGATTACAAAACTGTGGATTCATACTTTCTCATTAAAAAAAAAAAGTGAATTGACGAGAGAATAAAGTGACATCAATTAATTCAGTAGTGAGAGGAATGATCTCTAGTGGTTGTTACCTGAGACACACAACTCAGCCTCAAAGAACATCATCTGTCAGCAGGCAGACACAGGTGAAGACAAGACTGTGCAGAGGTCTAAAGGTGCTTGTACTGTTATGGTGCCAGTGTCTTAGCAGGATGAGAACATAACACTATTCAGCTAACCAGACAACTGATGCTCAGCAAGACTCAAAGCAAATGGTTTTAAGCTAAGGGGACCCCCCCTTTGCCCCTTTTTATGCAGTGTGCCTCTGACTTTGAGCCCAGCACTTTGCAAGCCAGCAAACAGTAAGAAATCTACTCCTGTCAAATCTTGCAGTATCTTTGGTGAACTGGTTTGCTTTTTTGCACTTCTAATGTTGTTAGTTCTAGACAGTTTTAGCAGCAGACACTAATCTTTCTTTTATTCTTTCTTCTTATTGTGCAATCTGACAATAACTAATCTTTGCTGAAAAATTGTCATCTAAATGCTTCTTTGGGAGGAGGTAGATATCTGTTCAAGACCAACTAGCAGTATGGAATCACATTATTGCATTGAATATTACAGTAAAGTGTATTATTGTGGACAGGATAAGTGAGAGAAGAAAACTTTTCTCTTTATTCTTCTTTTCTACTGTACATCTGCAGTGAAATTTTGGAAATGAAATGGTCCAAGTCCAGCTGTCCAAACTAAATGTAAGTTTCCTTGCTGAATATAATGGAAACAGGGTCCTGCTCCATTTTTGTGCCACTCTACATCAATCACTTGAATCACCCCCAGTTTATGCAGTTTTGTTAGTATATTACTGACTTACAGCTCTACAGAGAAATTACATTTCTTTGTTTTTCCACCAAAATCCATCTCACTTTCTCAGCTGATTTCACTCAGATCAGAAACTGAGCTGAGTTTGCATCAGGATGTGGCATGAGGGAGAACACGAGTGCATTTCACACAGTTGTGTTGGCAAGAACAGAAATGGCTGGATGGGAACCCAAGGCTGTAAATTCAAGAGACAAGGGAGAGGGGCTACAAAGAGAAACCATCTCAGCCTAGAAAAACAGTTTGAAGGAGCCTATTGCATGCTTAGATGTAAACCCAATGAAAAGTGCCTGCAGCAGCTGAGGTGCTTTTTCTTTCCCCTCCAGCGCTCTGAAACATGTGATTATTGTTAAATAGACCAAAGCCACATCCACTCAGTAGTGTCACACAACAATCAGTCTTTTTAGCAATGAAGAAATATACTGGTACTGTGAATCCATCACAGGTAAAAACAAAAAATAAAAATCCTTTTAGAAAGAGTGTTAGGTCAGTAACATGAATTCCATTCATTTAGATTAATTCAAGATGTTGAGCCAGTGAAATTCAAGATGTTGTGCAGTCAAATCTCAAAGTCTGCAGATGATGCTGGTAGTCAAGTGCCACCCCAAAAGCAAGGTGCACCTCGCTAAACTCCAGTGCTTGGGCAAAAAAGTGCCAGGTGAGCTTCAGTGTGAGCAGCTGTGAGGTTGTACATGCAGGGAAAACCAGTCTGAAATGTATTTGTTTCACCTTGAGCTTGACACTGATGGTTACAGCTCAGGAGAGAGGTCTTGGAGTTGTTGACAGGTGTCTGCAATCATTAGCTTAAAGTGCAGAGGCAGCCAAAATACCCTGGAAAATACTGGGCTTCATCAGGAAGGGTTCTGGGGACAAGACCACAGGGCATCACTTTGCCACTGTTTACAACTTTGGCACACCACCACCTTGAGCCCTGTGTGCAGTTCTCGCCCCTGTATCTAAAGAAAGAGGCAATGGAGCTAAATATATTTGTATATGTGTGTGTGTGTGTATATATATACACACCCCAAATGACCTAAGGGCTAGAGCACATGTTTTACAAAGTCAGATTAAAGGGCAAGGACTCTTAATTAAAATTCCAAGAGCAGGAAGCTGTGAGGGGGTGTGAGCAAGATGCATGATACCATTAAGGGAATAATGTGAATGTAGAGCTGATATTCACCAAATGCAGCAGTGCTCCAATAAGGGAGCGCCCATTGCAACTAGTGGGAGGTCAGTTTTAAAGGGAGAAAGTGGTTTTGCCCATGGTAGGTAATAAACTTGTCAAATTTGTTTGCATGGGAGGTTGTGGCAACAGGTAAAAAATGAGCAGGTACTAAAGGGGCAAGACAAATTTTTGGACAACAGGTCTGTGAGAGGAATGAAAGGAAAAAGGCAGGCTTGTAAGGCACTGCATCCCTAACACTAACAGTTTTGATACCAGGAAACTACAAGGAGTGTGGCCTGTAGGAAATATCTGGATTCATGAGCTGTCTCTAACCACCATGTCTTACTGCTGCTGGTAGACACACTCTTTTCTTGGAGATGGACCATTTTTCTGGCCCAGAATGGCATTTCTCACGTTCACCTCTTCAAGGAAACTCTTGGTAGTTTCATCTTTGATGAACAGATGAAAGCTGTCGTGACAATGTTGAGCCTCTCATCCACCATACTTTTATCATTGAAAGTATTTGAACTGCGGTCAGTCTTTGGATGTGGTTGCTGGGTGGGTAAAGGTGCCATTTGAGTCCTGATGTAGACCCCATGTCGAATGTGTGGTGGGGTAGGGAACAGTGTTTAGCATTTATGTGTTTTGCCAGAAATTCCCCACTCTGTGGTTCCTGTTGTTTCCGGTACTGCGGTGTCCTGGGGCTGTGCCTTCTCCTTTGGAGTAACATTTTAGAGAGGTGAAGGCTGTTGTTCTTCCTCTTCTATACTTGTGAGTCCCGCTGCACACTGTTACTTATGTTGTATGTGTAAAAGGATCTATAGTTGGAAATGTTGGATTGAAAGCCTTTCTGTTAGCTGGGTTCCCATTATATGAGCTGGCAACAGTGGTCAGAGGAAGAAATTATAATTTTTAGCTACAGATTTTAATGGAAGCTCAGACAGGTAGGACCTCTGTCCTCTTTTGACTTCTAAGTGCAAACAGTGTTACCACTTTGCCAATAGTAGGATATGGTGGTGGGAACCGTTAGATCATCTTAGTTCTGCTGGACCTCTTGCAAAGGATCCTGAAATTCTTAAAGGGTCCATGGACCTTATATAAAGGGAAATCTTTTATTTACTAATCTCATATATGGAGATGGTATAAAGCTATTCTGTGTCGTGTATTTCAGTATGTCTGTGAAATGATCATTAGTGTGTCTTTCAACACAGAAAAGCCTTTCCCTTTACATTATATTTGCTGTAACTGTCCAGGCAATGATTCTTCACCTTCATTAAGGTTTATTATTTGTTGTCATGTCATCCTCTATAGTCACTGTACATATCTCTGGCTAGCCTTCAGAGCAAATATTATCATGCCATGATATGTCCTTGTTCGATGAGGACCATGCAGTGCCTGCAGGTACAAACCCCTGGAAGCTTCTGGATGTAACTGTGCTCAGTTGTCCTGGGATGAGTTATTCTCTTTGAAATATTGTGCTTCTGCTACCCCATTGGCAATGCTGGTCAGTCATGCAAAAACATAAGGTAGGTTTTTTGTTTGTTTGTTTAATGTGAACCTCTTGTAGGAAGCTCAAACTTTTATTTGGCTGTAGCAAGAGGTAGGAAGGCAGCAACAAAACACTGACATCTGGGCAGAGACGTTATTTCCTATGATCAATCACTGCCTGAGCTTATGTCTTTTGCTTGCAAAGCACAGTAATGTGGGTGTAACAGGTGATAATGGTGAAATAAATAAGTAAATGTGAAGTAGGAGATATGATTTGTGATGTTTTGGGTAGCTGGCAGATGGTGGTGACCAGAAAGATGCTGAGCGATGTTCACAACTCCTTTAAAATGAAATGATTTTTCAATGACAAGATTTGTTCTTTATTTTCTTTGTGTTTGGGTGCCATTGAGCATGCTACCAGTAAAATTGGTTCTTCCTGAGTATCATTTGCCTGTGAAGAACCACCTTCTATCTACAGATCTGTATCTCCATCCGCCTCTACTGCTCTGCCTCCAAATACTGCATGACGTCAAAATCATTATATAGATTATTCCTCTAACAGCTTAATTTAATGTAAGTGATATTATGCAGTGGGAATATGTATTCCATAAGATAGCTTGTGATCTACAAAAAATATTGCCACCCTCAAGAAATGCCCTAAAGAAAAGAAATCCACATACCTCCAAGCATAAGTGCAGTGATCCTCTTTACCATCCCAGTGCCCTATGGATCCTTTAACCTTTTCCTGCTTGGACCAATGCATCTCCCTTCTCTGTAACACCAAGATACAGCTGTTCACATGAACATAACTGTAGCATCCATTCTAAACAATTTACTCAATCTTATGAGCTTTGGGATCAAGTGTAAATCTTCCTGCATGTTTTCTGCTCTCCCTGCTCGCGGCCCTTACTGGTGGTGGACGATGTACCAGTATTACCCCAGCACTGGGACTTTAAGATCAAGACCTGACATGATACCAGATCTCCTGAGGGTGACTGCTAGCTTTGTGTCCTCTTCCCTGCTACTGTGGCCTAGTTAGTTCTGCACTCACTGTTCTTGGCATGTGTCTGCCTCATCTCTGTCTTGCAGCCCTTTGCTGGAACTAGGGTGGGAAATGTTAAGCGTTTGGGCTTTGCCTTCCCACCATCCCTGTTCCTGCCTTTTCCCTGGGGAAGTACATGAGGAGAGAGCAGTTGTGTCACAGCCTCTGATCCTTCAGCTGAGGTTGTGCTAGGCAGGTCAGGGACAGGACAGGGGTGCTGGGTCTGCTCCACCTTTATAAACTTTAAAAACTCCACAGAACCATCACACACACATCTCAAGTGGACCGTGACACCTCCCCGTGGAGGGGCTGCTGCCTTCCTCCCCAGGGAGATGAACCAGTCCTTGCCTGCAGACAGCACAGCCCCACTGAGCCCTTTCCAGGCTCTTGGGAATAGTGTATGAAGTAGCACTGTGGTATTTTTTTTATGACAAAGCATGAGAGGCCAATATTACTGCTCTTTGTCCATATGCCAGAACAAGTGGGAGCACTGCATATGATATTAACTTTCCCTCCCTTAAAAAAAAATACAGTACAGAAAATAGTACAAATTTGCAGAGGAAGAGACTTGTTAATTTATTTCTTCTCCATTTGTTTCTGAGGGTTTTTTTTGTCTTTTGGGGGGAGGTGTTATGTTGATTTTTCCTGGCCAAGTTCCTGAGTGCCTCAAGGGATCCAGGTTGTCTCATTGCTCAGCTCTTTCCCATTGCCACATTCCATGATCAGACTGCTTATTCCCCTGATGCAATACAGCAATGTCTGTAGTGTAACAGTGGAATTGAAAGCCCTGCAGTTTGCTGGGGACTTCAAACTGCTCTTTGTGAATGAAAAATGGTTCATTTTTGCTTCATCACCATCAATGGGGGTCTTTAAGGAAAGGTTGGATGAGGTACTTAAGGACATGGTTTAGTAATACAGGTGGTAGGGGTATGCTTGGATGACAGCTGATGACACCAAGCTGGGAGGGGTGGCTGACACCCCAGAAGGTTGTGCCATCATTCAACAGGATTTAGACAGGTTGGAGAGCTGGGCAGGGAGAAATTTAATTAAATTTAATAAGGACAAGTGCAGGGTCTTGCATCTGGGTAGGAACAACCCCAGGGACCAGTATAGGTTGGGAACTGGCCTGTTGGAGAGCAATGTAGGGGAGAGGGACCTGGGGGTCCTGCAGGTGGACAGCAGGATGACCATGAGCCAGCAATGTGCCCTCATGGCAAAGAAGGCCAATGGCATCCTGGGGTGTATTAGCAAGGGGGTGGCCAGTAGATCAAGAGAGGTCCTTCTTCCCCTCTACTCTGCCCTGGTGAGACCTCACCTGGAGTATTGTGTCCAGTTCTGGGCCCCTCAGTTCCTGAAGGACAGAGAACTCCTCGAGAGAGTCCAGCACAGGGCCACCAAGATGATGGATGGGAACATTAGCTTGGAGGAGACTGAGGGGTGATTCATTAATGTCTATAAATATGTTAAGGTGAGTGTCAGGAGGATGGAGCCAGGCTCTTCTCAGTGTTGGCCAGTGACAGGACAAGGGGAAATGGGTCCAAGCACAAGTTCCATGTGAATGTAAGGAAAAACCTTTTCCCTGTGAGGGTGACAGAGCACTGGAACAGGCTGCCCAGAGAGGTTGAGGAATCACCTTCTCTGGAGACATTCACTCTGTATGATTTAATCCAGGTGATCCTGCTGGGGCAGGGGGGTTGGACTAGATGATCTTTCGAGGACCCTCCCAATTCATAACATTCTGTGATTCTGTGACTAGATGATCTTGGAGGTCTTTTCCAAGCCTAGTGATTGTATGATTCTATAATGGCCTTTCAAAGTTGCTACACTTGACTTAGGTGTAGAGTAGTTTTTGGAGTAATAAAAAAAAAAGGAACACCCATCTGGTGTGGCCTTGAAAGCTGGAGACCTGCTGATTGTTTCCATGTCCAGTGTGCTGTTTCCAGTGACTGTTTTTTGACCGAAAGGACATCCCAGTACTCTTCCTGGAAGCACAGTGGTCAGACAGGACAACATGGGATTGTTTGTGGTGACTGAAGAGGTATGCATAAAACCCACCTTTTAATGTCTTTGTGCTTCAAGACAGTAAATGATGTCTGGCACCAGGTGTGATCATTTCTCTCTAAAAGCACTACAGACACTTGTGACCCATTTCATGTCCTGGATGGTTTTTTTTTTTTTGCTTTAGCAATTTTTTACATGTATCACCTGTCCTACATTCTGAAGGCATCTAATTAATTGAGTTGGAAGTGGGTTTGATTCTTGCTGCACTGAGCTTCCAGCTGGGTGGGTTTAATTCCCCGCATTAAAGCTCGCGTGCATGGCTCGCCCTGCTGCTGGGTGTTCCACGAGCCTGTTTCAAGTATGGGTGTGTTACAGGTGCTGAAGGGCATACAGATCTCAGAGGATGACTTTGAGGGCCTCTTCGTACCAGCTGTAGAAGTGTATGAATATTTTGGCTCGCTTGACTACCACCAGTTAAGTAAATGAGTAGGTGAGCATGGGCACGGGTGGTTTTCTCAGCCAGAAGTTTTTGCTGGGGACACTTGATTTTTACAATGTACACAGAAGCTCATGTTGTGAGATTGCAGTTGCATGCTGCAAAAGTGAAAACAAAACCCAAATTCTCTTGTCAGAAACTTCTTGATAGACTCAGAGTAGCTGTTGTTATCACTGAAAGCTCTAAAATTATTTTTTTTTAAATAATTTTAAGCATGTTCATATTATTAGCAAGTGAGTCCCACTTGTAGAGAGTTTTGCAGCACTATCCCTTGTAAAGGAGTTTATGGCCCTCTCAGCTGGGGCTTTGTAGCCCTCATTCAGGGTATCACAAGGGAGATGGTCAGCTGCAGTTCTGCAGTGGCAGCTTTGCTGGGGTGGTGTGTTAAGATCCACACCTTGAATTGAACTTTAACTCATTCCTTCTTCAGCTAAAGAAGAGCAAAGAAATGTATGTTTTAAGAGTTCTGGTCCACACATGCAATTGCTGCCTTCTTTAGCTGAGCTTATAGGTAGCTTTATTCTTCCTTTCCTTTATTAGTAATTTGTTAATCCCTTAGTCTGGAGTCTGCATGCATCACTTGTCTGTTGTTCCTGCTTGTTGGTAGGTTATTTTGATTAACCTTGGTTTAAAGCATGCATGTGTATTGCAGATGCACCACAGATGCTCGAGGTTTTATTATGTTACCTCATTTTATGTCATATACTTTGGGTATAGATGTGATTCTGCTGGCAGTCTGCACACATCAGTGATTCACAAGTGAAATCTTCCTGGTTATTAGAGTCAGGAAGCCTTAAGTATTATTTTAGTACTATGGCTACATGGGTGATTTAAAAAATATTCCTGTTTTATTTGGTTCAGAATAAGAATTCTTTAGAAGTTTTTTCTGTGCCATTTTAAGTTCCTGGGAAAAGTGATGTTTTATAATTTAATGCTTAAGGGCTCCATATTATACTGCTAGGGAGAAAATCCTTGCAACAAGCTGGCACAGAGAGAACTGTATAGGCTAGGTGCTGTAGAACTGCTAGAGGTGCAGGCAAGGGACTTCCTCCAACTGAATCCCTGAGTCTGGTCTTCCTGCTGTGGTGAGGATTCATTACTTTTTGTTCTTAATTCCTTGCTTCATGCTTCTAATGAGACACCCCAGCAACATTGGGCTCAAATAAACAACTCTCCAGGTTAAAACACACTCTGTATTTACACCGGTTCTACCTCCAGTTGCTCTCAATCAAGTTCCTGCAGCGTACTGGAAGTATCTTTGGGGTACAAAGCTTCAGGAGTTCCCGAGCAGACTTGTCTGCTTGGACAGGGACTGGATATCAAGTGTGTGCCTGATTGTCTGTCTTGAGGAGGAGCCTTTCTATGAAGGTCAGCTGCTGGTGTTTGGAAGTTAAATGCATGCAGTAGATACCTACATAGCTTTATGCTTGGAGGCTAATTCCAGGGTGCTGGAATGATAAGTGTTTTCCAGATGAAGGCTTTTTGATAAAGTTGGTAGCTGCTGTTGTGTGCCTTTGTTTGAAGCCACTAACTCACTGCACTAGCTCCTGAACAGTAAACATTGTGCATGTACT
Source organism: Heliornis fulica (assembly GCA_013399135.1). Taxonomy (NCBI): domain Eukaryota; kingdom Metazoa; phylum Chordata; class Aves; order Gruiformes; family Heliornithidae; genus Heliornis; species Heliornis fulica. The sequence goes on along the minus strand of VXBZ01004936.1, from coordinate 130,408 downwards.
ACTTCATATTTGAAGTCTATTGACTTCAGGGAGCTGGAAACTTGTTTACAGATACATGCAGGCAACCTGGCTTTTCCTTTGGGTTCCAAGGTATTATTTTCAGATTTTTTTTCAGTACATAATTAGATGCTGTCATCCTGTTAAATTCAGACTTCCTAGAGTATGTCAAGATTTGCCAAGAAAGCCAACTGTATCCTGGGCTGCATCAGAAGAAGCATGACCAGGGAGAGGGGGGTGAATCTCTTCTCTTGTGAGACCCTCTTCTCTTGTGAGACCCACCCGGAGTACTGCATTCCAGCTCTGGTATCACCCCGTAAATAAAAGACACTGAGCTGGTGGAGCAGGTCCAGAGGAGGGTCACAAAGATGATTAGGGGACTGAAGCACCTCTCCAGTGCAAACAGGCTATGAGACTTGGGCTTATTGAGCCTGGAGAAGGCTCTGGAAAAATCTTAATGTAGCATTTTGGTACTTACAGGAGGCGTAAAAAAAAGATGGAGACAGACTTTTTAGCAGGGTAAGTTTAGACTGGATCTAAGGAAGAAAGTTTTTATGTTGAGAGTGGTGAAACACTGGAACAGGTTGCTCAGAGAGGTGTTAGATGCCCCATGTGTGGGAACATTTCAGGTTGGATGGGGCTCTGAGAAGCCTGATCTAATTGAAGATGTCCCAGGTGATTGCAAGGTGGGTTTTGGACCATCTGACCTTTAAAGGTCCCTTGCAACCCCAGCTGTTGAATGTTTCTATCATTTCATAAGAGAATCTGAGAGCCAAGGGGGGTTAAAAGTGGGGAAACAGCACTTCTGATCTGCTTATTTGTGGTTCATTGAAGTCAGCTTGTGCACTGCAGTTTCCCAGCTCTAGTTTGGAAGGCAGTAAAAATACTGTACAAGGAGTACTCAGCTTTGGTGCTGTAAACAAGGCTTTAATGAACAAGATGTGGCTTGTAGGAGTCTTCAGTTATATTCCAGCCAGAGCAGCAAGTAAAATGTCCTGCATGCTTTGTTGGTCACACTATTATTTTCAACCTCAAGAGATTTCACTTTGCTGCCACTGAATTTTCACACCTCCCACTAGCATGCCCATTTGAAAATAAACCAACAACCAAACAATAGTGACCTAAAGTACTTTGGGTGAAATTTAAATAATCTAATAGGTGTAAGGCAGACCAATATACTGGTATGGGAGGTCTATATGGTTTTTCTCTTCAAAACTTGCCTCTCAAGTGTTGTCCTGGGGAGAGGAGACAGGCATCGGGGAACCTCTACAAGGTATTGTTTCTAAACCTTGGGAGCACTGTTGGAGGCTTCCCCATTCCCTCTCTTTTTGAGGTGAGAGTGCTGACAAAGGTTTTTCCCAGCTGCTGGGTCTGTTGGAAGGGTGAGCCAGCTGAATGCCCATGTCCTGGTGGTGGAATCGACCCAGCAGAGGAGTGGGAGCTGTGATTTCAGCAAGCAGCTGTGGCTTCTCCTGGCCACCTGCTGAGGTTCTGCTGTAGATGAAAGTCAGGAGGTCTTTTGAGCTCAGGTTTAAACAGGGCTCTTTTTATTGCTTTCCAATACAAATAAGAATGGAATAATAAGTGAGCTGTCCGTGTTCAGAGATGATTCATCTTAGTTGAAAAGTAGGATTAAAGCTAATATTAAAAAAATGCAAATAGTAAATCAAAGATTATTTTGTTGCTTTCTTTTGTATTAACATAATTGTGTGATGAAAATCAGAGGGGCTTCATGGCTTACAGAATGGGCTCCTTGTTACAGTTTTGAGCCTGTTAATACACAGACCAAACTTTTATCTGTCTGGCCCAACAGGAGGAAGCAACCAGCCCAACCCTACCACAAATGCACACTCTGGTGGCAATCTTACACTGGGATGTGAAAGTGCATTTAAATATCTATCGAGAAAATATACCTGCAAATGTTATTGTTTAAGATTTAACTGAAATTTTCTGAATTTCTTCTGAATTTCTTCTATTCACTGTAGTATTTGCAAAAAAAACATAAAGGAAAGTATTCCTTCTGCCACGTTTCTGCAGAAACTGGGTTTTACCGTGTGAGATCGGGCGCATCCTATCACTTATTTTATGTTCACCAAGTGCTTTGTGCTTCCCTTCTTTCTTTCCCACCTTCCCTTCCCCTCTTTAATCCTGTAACTTCTGATCTCTACAATTTACACTAAACTCAGAATAAATCAGAACAGCAATATCAATTCTAATAGTTATTTATACACAGTTCGCTTTCCGTGATCTTACGTAACCTGCTCCCAATTGACATCAGGAAAAGCCTTCCCCCTCCTCTGCTCCTCTTGGCACCCTGGCAGGATGAAATGTTGCAGCAAAATGTTGTTTCTGGGCTCTGATTAAAAGCATGAGTCACAATTTGTCAGGTCGTACAGGTTAGAATTGCTCAGACTCTCTTGCTGCATCCGTTTCAGGACACGTTATAATGGAGCGTGGAACTGCTAGGGTGAAGTCAGAGCTGGTGAAAAGAGGGAATTTCCTCTTCTATCTGGCCAAACATGAAATGACTTCTAGGAGTCTTTGGAGAGCTATAAATCAATCATAGAATCATAGAATTGTTAAGGTTGGAAATGACCCCTAATATCATCCGGTCCAACCATTAACCTACCGCCACCAA
>VXBZ01004936.1:81747-127348 GCA_013399135.1 Heliornis fulica | reverse complement strand
TGGCCCTCTTGGCCACCTGGGCACACTACTGGCTCATGTTTAGGTGGCTGTCAACCAACACCCCCAGGTCCCTTTCGGCCAGGCTGCTCTCCAGCCACTCCTGCCCAATGCAGTGAAAGAGGCGAAGGCGCTGCTTTGAAATGACAACTGACATCAGCTGCAGGTCTGAACCACCACAGGGGCTTGAAAACATTTGAATATTGGGCTTTGGTCAGATTTCATTGTGCATTAAGGGTTGAAATACTGCACAAACTTTCTTCAACACTTAGGTATCAGCTGAGGTTTCACTCACTGAATCCAGTTTCTGCCAAGATCCACAAGGAAGGACATTAATATTTTGTGGTTTTACAGTCAGTGTGTTACAGACAGCCAAATCTAAGCAATGTTTTACTGGCACAACAGGCCCCAAATCACACTTACATACTCAGGGGTAGTAGTTCCCTTACGGTAGCCTATTTGTCACTTAGCATTAAAATGCAGCATTTACAGACTATGTGTAATATGCTCCCAGTACCCTGTGGAGAGCAGACATTTAGCTAAAAAAATATCAACACAAAGACCATTTGAGCAGAATGAAAGGGAGGAATACTGCGTCATACCGGTGGTGGGGATGGAATTGCCTCATAGTGGAGGGAGCAATAATGAAAATTGGATGCTGTGTGAAGGAGAAATGCCATTTCTCACTGATACCACATATGCCTGAGCAAATGTGTGGAAATTAAACCACATTGCTGCTCTAAGACTCTGTTTCTAGGCTTTGTACCTCTACAGAACTTACCTGCAGTGGCTACTAAACTGAGCAGTCTAATGAGTAAGGAGGTGAAAATCCCCTTAAGAGTCCATGGGGGAAGACCTCTCCGTGCAGGCTTTATATGGTACAGTATGGAAATGGATATAGTCACATAGCTACAAGTTTTCTTAAATTGTTGGCATGTGATGGAGTTGCTTTGGGCTGTATATGCACTCTTTATACAGTCTCTTTTTAAACTTTTAGTGCTTGCCTTTTTTTTCTGAACACTCTTGTGTCAGGTCTCACACTTGTACTTGCACACACATATACATGCACAGATATAATTTTAGGCTTCCATGCAGATGGTCACAGTGGACATATAGAAAAATGATAATTTGAGACTGGTTAAACATTTAAAGCCACAGGGATACAAAAGGAATAGTAATTCTTTTAGGAAGTGCTCAGGACTGAATTATTACGGTGGTAGCTGCTTCATACATATAAATCAAGTATTTACTGAGGAGTGAACTGATTGCTGCTGAGCATATCTTTTACAAATCAAGGTAGCAGGTGAGGAGGAAGCACATTATGGCATGAATGAATCTAGTGGATTCTTCCTTGGTCTATGCAGGTCCTATTAAGATGTTGTTTGATGAACTTAGGATATTTATATTGGTTTTATCTGAAGGAAGGGTGTACAACCCACTGCTCTGGCAAAGATGGATCTGCTCCTAAAAGACAAGGGCATAGTGGCTTTCTGATTCCAAAGTGATTTAACTGTAGCCTTCTTTATTTATTGTAGTCATCTTTATTATTAAAATGACTCCTCAGGGTAATTTTTTTATGCCATGGCATGTAAAATACCCTGTTTAATTTTTTCTCAGGTGTAATTTCACAAGCCATTTGTGGAAAGTTCTGAAATATTTTCCTACCAGAGATGCAGTGATTGTACTTTGAGCCCTTGAAAGCACGGCCTGCCACTTTTTTTCCCTCTCTATGAGTTTTGTCCTTCCTTTCTGGAGGTTCTTGCATTGGATTTGGCTGAGAGGTTTCTCTGTGTTTTCTACTGCTTTGGACGTGCAGGCAGAGAGTGATTCAGACACTGAAAGTGAGCAAAAATGGTGCAGCTCAGGCTTGTAAGGAAAAATCCTGGGTAGCACCCTTTGCCAAATCCAAACTTCCCCAGCAAGCTGTGGGAGGAAGATGAATGATGATGGTGATTCCCTTGGGGATGGATTGCTTGCTCATCCTTCCCAGGCTCCAGTGATTGCCGTATGTGGGAACCCTCACGGCAGTTATCTCACTGACTCCTAGGCTGCTGTTGTCCATCTTCAGGACTTCAGTTTGCTCTTAAACCCATCCACTGGTGGCCAGGGTTGCAGTGATGTGCAGTGGAAATAAGTTAGATGAGATTGACTTCAGCAACATCTTGTTCACAGTCAGTGGATCTCATTTAAATGAGAATTGCAGGAATTAGCTTAAATGAGGATTTTCAGGAATATCAGTAGTTCAAGTGCAGGATTCATCTTCACATATGACTGAGCACATTTTTAGCTATTGATAACTTTCTCTGTCACCAGTAAAATGCTGTAAGGCAGTGGTGAACACTGAGCATGAAATTGAGCTTACAAACTCTCTGTGGTGACCTAGCAGTGTTTTGGAAACTCTGTTTGAAAAACAGTTGTAGATGCAGGAGGAACACTGTGATTTTTTTAGCCAAGGTGCAGCACACTTTAAAACATCAGTTGAAAGTGTAGCAGGGTAATGATCTGATCTTCAAGTCACTGGGTTGCCTTTCAGAATGTGGACCACAGGATTGAGGGGACTGTGGTAAACAAAAGTCTAAAGGGAGACAAATCACTTGCTAAGAAAAAGGGTGCTTGGGTTTTTTCTTTCCTGTGATTGTAACTTGTAGTGTTTGGGGTTTGTTATGTGTTCATGTTCTTTGCAGTGTCTGTGTTAGTTGGTCAGTTTGAGGATACTTTTCTGTACAAGCATGATACTGAAAAGGGGCAGCATCAGTACCAACCCCTGTGTAATCTCTCTGAATTTATTCTCTCTGGAGAACAAACTTTATGAGTAGCAGCTGAGGGAGCTGGGGGTGTTTAGTCTGGAGAAGAGGAGGCTGAGGGAAGACCTTATCCCTGCCTACAGTTACCTGAAAGGAGGTTGTAGAGAGGTGGGTGATGGTCTCTTCTGCCAAGTGACAGGTGATAGGACAAGGGGAAATGTCCTTAAGCTGTGCCAGAGCAGGTTCAGATTAGATGTCAGGAAAAGATTCTTCATTGAAAGAGTTGTTGGGATGTGGCACAGGCTGCCCAGGGAGGTGGCTGAGTCCCCATCCCAGGGTGTATTTAACGTAGATGAGGTGCTCAGGGATATGGTTTAGGAGAGGACAGGTATGGTTGGATTTGATGATCTAAATGGGCTTTTCCAACCTTGTGGTTCTGTGAATACGTGCTGGCAGTGAGATCAAATCCCTTAGTGCTTTTACCTGACTGGACATATGAACCACCCCCGCACCCCCCCACCCTCTCCAGCCTTCCTTTTGCTCTACGGAACCAGCTGATCCCTTAGGACAAGTAAGGAAGGACAGACCAGCAGTGGAGAGTCCTGTAAAGGCTAATGTACCCCACATCCTCATTTTGCTTTTAGTCATCCGAGCTCACACTGCAATTGTCTGATCTAGTGTCTGGGGCTTTATTTTTGAATGCATTGAAACTGTGTCCTGTGTAAACTCCAAATACGTTGGATCTACCACATTGGGATGGTGGAAAATGGATTCAGGAAGCAAGAAATGAGCTTAATCAGCCATGATCCAATGTGATAAATAGGTGTTTTTTTTTATTCCTCTTCCCTTTTCTTTAATTATTCTTTCCTCTGAACTCTGATGCCTGCTAGACTGCTGAGATCAGACTGTCAAGCTCTGTGCTTCAGCAGAAGGTCCCTGTACATTGTAAATCTCTGCTAACAGGCAGCCATCTCTCTGATGATGATGGACCCCCTGGTTTCAGAACAGTATGGCTTTGCATTTTGCTTCCACCCATGTCCAATGCACGTTATCTATGGAAACATATGGGAAGTACTAATTTAATTGGAAGATTTGGGGTGAAAAGGGTTCTACATAAGGTCCCAAAGTTAGCATTTGTCACTTGTGCTGCAGTCTGCCAGAGCTGGTTGGCTAAATAGCCCTGACTTTGCTGTTTCTGCTGGCAAAGGCAAGTGTGGTGGTTGGGGGTGGCTACTCCAGTGGATGAGGAGAAGGGAAGGAACAGTACTTGGGTTCTCTGACATCAGAAAGCAGTGGTAGTCCTACAAAACAACTGGGAATCTTCCTCTGGACAGCAGGTGGGCACCATCACCAAAAAACCCCAAAACCCTACCCAAGAAGGGGAAAAGTGGAGGTCCTGTTTATACATGATTTCATACTCTTTTAAGTTGATGAAATTCAAGGGTATATGCTCATATATTCCATGATAGTCATGTATTTATTTCCTAACTCCATAAATGATAAAATATGATGCACAATAACTTCTGTCTTCATTCTTTGTAATTTATATATATTGAATATAGGTTCAAATGCAGCACTTCCATGGTACAGGGGGCAGCACCGGCCTGTGTAATAAAACACACTTCGTGTGTAAGAGGCAGGTGAACACAAACCCTTTCACTTCCACCCCTCAAAAACATACCCAGTGATTAAGAAACCATTTGAGACAACTTTGTTCTTTTTTTTTAAATGAGGTTCAGTATTTATTCAGTTCCTTTGCATCTGAAGATGGGAAGGATGACCTGGAGCAGCGAACAGCAAGGAAGTTGTGTGAGGCTTCAGGTCCTCTAAGTGGTCTGCTTTGACTTCATGGGAAGTTTGCTGGTGAAAAAGGAAAAGGCTAGAAAGTCAGTTCTTGTTTAATCATCTAATTAGATATTTCTTTTAAGTAATTAATTGCTTGGATTACTGACATCTTGCCTGCTTTTGCCAAGAGTTTTCATAGCTGAGTTTTCAAGCTCTCATTCGTGTTTTTTTTTCAGAGTATTTTATATAGCTCTTCTTAACCATCAGTCCTCTTCATGCTTCCTTCCTAAACTGTCATGTGTAGTAATATTGGTTTTAAAGCTTTTTTAGTGCTGTGGAGGTCATTAAAGAAATCCAGACTTCTAAAAATGCCCTTCAAGAGTGACAGTGCTTTTGTCAAAGTTGCAGCACTCTGAGTGAGAGCAATAGGGAATTTTACAGAGCTATTGCAGTGCCATGGTTGAAGTAATAACTCCAAGTGTCATCAGCATGGAAATGTTCTCATTTTGGTAAGCCTCCCCAGCTAAAGAATGTTTTTGTAAGTTTTCCTAAATCTTCCTTCACAGAAACTGAGCAGCTCTGGGTCAGAAAGGACAGACCACAACAGAGGTGTGCACTTGTGTGGATGAGCTGATAGTATTTGACAGAAAGTTCCTATCAGTCACCAGAGCTGTCAGTTTGATTCCACCCAAGGGGAGTTTAAATGAACAGCACCTTTTCCACCAACTTCATCAGCCGCCAGTCTTTGTGCTGACGATTTTACTGCTGCTTATGTAAAACGTTTGGTTGTTTATTTTCCTAGATGAAACGCTGAAATTTGCCTTCTCTTAAAAATCCTGTTTGAAATTCTGAGTATTATGCCTAGTCCTAGCAGCAGTTGGAGGCTGAATGCAGAGCTGGGATGCAGGGAATGCAACAGTGGTCCTAATGTATTATCTCTATGTATATATCACTGGTTTTGCAACTGTGAGAGTATAACGTTTGCTGGGTCAGCTGCATCAGTGCTGCTTCCAGACAAAGAAACAGAAAACTTTCCATAGTACTGGATGCAGCAGAAATCCCAATTCCCCAGACCTAAGGCAGTGGGGTGATTGCCTGTAATGAAAGGCAGTTAGCCTACCCCTTGGCCAGCTTTAACCCTTGCTTGTCTTCCCACTCTGACTTAGGGTGGGATTAATGGTTCCATAGCTGTGGGGTAAATCAGTCACCATCAAGCCGTAGAGTCTAATTTTAGGCAGGAGAAACGAGATTAAATTTCACTTGCAAACTGCACTTTGAGAAGTACTTGATCTAGTTTAATACAACAAGGTGGAATTGCAACAAAAATCTGAAACCAGCATACTTTATACCGGTGTAGCAACAGATGCTAACAGATGGGTTGCTTGTTAACACTGCAGTAATAAATGATTGAATTATGACTTTTTAGAGCAGATTGACTAGGCTTAGGACCTTACAGTTTTCTTTACTAAATGGGATGGAGGCATCTACACTTTGATGACAGTTTCTTGCTATCCAAAATGTGTAATATTTAGGGGAATACTAATGTTTTTTCAGCAGTCAGAAGCTGAATCAGGTGCAAATAATTCTGTTCACTACCATCTATTTTGTAGGGAAGTGTGACAGAGTTAATTATGCTATTAGATGAATTGTCTGATTTATTCACTTTCTGAGTCTCATGATTATCTAATTAACTCTTCACAGACTTAGCACTGGGGTTTACTTTTCTCTGAGTTCAACCTTCTGAAGTTGTGTTTCGATCAGGACAGAGTATATAATTCTGATTTTTTTTAAATTTTATTCCTTTTTAACGCGTACACACCAGCTGCGATGTCTAAATATTTCCAACCCCTCTCTTCTACTTCAACATGAACAATAAATAGGGTGATGCAATTCAGTGACATAGCTAATCCCTTCACCCTCCTCCTAAACCCATCCCAAACAAATGAACAAATTGTTCTTGACTGAAAACAAGCAAGAAAGTTTTTTTCTTTTTTCCTGATAGGATAAAGACTGAGCAAAATCTGCCCAGTTTATTCTGGCATTAGCAGAATTAGCAGAAATGTTAGTGTTTTACAAACTGTTTGAATATAGTGTTAGCATAATATTTTGGAATATGACACTGGCAGACTCCTCACAGTGTTTGCCATAACTGAAGTTTAGAGATCCGGATTCAGATGTGCAAGAATGAGAGCAAAGACAAATCTTCTGCAGTGGTTTTTGTTTAGTGATAAGAGAATAAAATATATTCTGGATTATTTATGCATGGACAGACACATGAATACGTTGCAGTCGTACTAATTATAGACCTTGTTATAACGCTTGAAGCGCTCATTCCGTCAAATCGGATTAATTGATGGGAGAGGATGCACGTTCACACAGGCAATATGTGGGAGCAGCAATAGGCAACGTTTCAGCGTGCTTCCAGCACCCTTTGGCACGGGGTGGCTTAGCTGGCTTTGCTGCAGTCCAGCAGGGACTTCAGAGGCCTTGCTGTTCCGAGTCACTGCTCCAGTGTGCTGGTGTGCACTCGAGTGCTGGTTCAGCCAGCCAGGCTGCCGCCGCCTTGGAAGCGGGTTTGGATGCGTTTCAGCGGGCCTTTTAAACGTTATTGCTGAACCCACTTCCCTCTGGCAGAGTCTGCAAGGAGGAGGCTGAGCTCTCCCACTCTTTTCCTAGTCTTTGCTTAAGGAACAAAAGAAAGGAACTGTAGGCTCCTTCTTGTTGGGAACTTCAACCCTCGTTTATAAACACATAGTATGTCAGACACATAGTATGTCACAGGTATGACACATAGTGTGTCACAGGTGGCCCTGACCATTCTGCCTTGGACTCATGGATGACATACCACCACCCTGAGAAGGCCAACCTACTCCTTCACACCCTGGTATTTGTCTGCTTTGCAGAGATTCCTGCCTTCATAGTGGCACTGCCCTCCTCAGCTGCTCTTTAACACCTCTCTGCAGCCTGTTGGCAGCATCATCCTGCATCAGCAGTCCTGCAGAGCAGTGCTCTTAGTAGGAAAGAAGTACCTGTAATTAACATTCTTCCTTTGCAGCGATCAGTAAGAGGCTTTTAGCATGAATGCAAGCAGGGTCCTGGACTGAGGAAGGTAAAGAGGGCAAAGCCCCTGTCTGACAAATCTACGTGTTATGATAAAGGAGGAGGCCAGTGTAGGTCTTGTTTGGGCTGCCTGGGAGGCTTTGCTCTTCATCACTTGCTGTCACTGACAGGACTGACCTAGTGCCCTAGAAGAGGAGTGTACAAAAGCTGCCCAGGGCAGGTGTCCCTACACCTATCCAGCAGACAAATGGAGGAGGTTAGAAAGCTGCTTCCAGGGCTGAGGACCTTGTGCCAGGTAACAGGCAGCAGAAAGAAATCCAGTCTCTCCCTTGGGCGAGACCTTGTTTGAAGGCAGCAGCAGTGTCTTGGATGCCTCTTGCATCTCTTAAGGAACAGCTAGAGGAGGTGTGTGGAAGCAGTAAGGTAATTTAAAGTTAGTGCAGTGCTGCTTACATAGTCCTGTCTGTGCTCCCAGCATGGCTTTCACCTGTGAATGTCTCCAACTGGTAGGTGGGCTTTTGCTCTCCTGAGCTCTCCTCTGCTTTGAAGACATGGCTGATCCATCAGGAGGTGGCTTGCTGCTGCATCTGCCAAGTGATGCTCATGATAATCAAGCAGTTTAAATGAAGTGAACCAGATGGCACCATTCCTGCCTTCTGGAGCTGGACCTGCTGTGTGCCTGCAGCTCATTGCCTCTGTGCACCAACACGAGTGCAAGAGCTGGAGCAGGGCTGTTTGCCCAACCTATAATTTTCATCTTTTTGGAAACTGCTCTTGCTCACCATGAGGTGAGCCATCAGTTTAAGGAAGAGGCAAGCAAGATGATGTGTACTCATGGCAGACACTTATGAGACAAGTTCATAACATTTTACAGTCACAACCACTGTCTTGGTGGCACCTAGCTCAAAATCAGACCTAGAATTGAAGGCACATGGTTGAACATCATTGCAGGGATGAGGTGACCTTCTCTGGTGTGCAGGTGACTGGACAGACTGAGGTGCTAAGTGTGCAAGTGGTGCAACAGACCCAGGTAGCAAGTAAGATCCTCAGGCTGCTTCAGCTTCTGGGATTTCCTCATTGCCTCTAATTAATTATTGGAGTTTCTGTTGTCATGGGAGGGGGAAAAAAAAGTGTTATTGTAATGTAAAATTATGTTAATGAAGGAAGGAAACTATTTTTAGGAATTCCCAAATGAATTTTTTTTTCCTCATCATCTTCTATACAAAGCAAAACCAAATGAAGAGGTAATGGGAACTGAAGGGGGAGAGACTCTTGCTATTAGCTTCTTTTATTTTGTTACCACAGTGGTGCTGCTGTGTGGGAGGGATCCCATTTGGGACCTCATGTTTTGCATATCACCTCGTTTACAGCAAATGCTGTGGACCCTATAAAAATAGACCAGAACCAGGACAGATTTTCCAGGAAAACAGCCTCGGCCAACTCAGCTCCCCTGTGCTGGCTGCTTAAAAAACAGCCCAGGCAAACTCAGCCCACCTGTATTGGTTGTTTGGGAAAGTCCTCTCTGTCCTGGACAGAACCAGGACAACATCATTGCTGGGACATCACGTTGGTCCAGCACTCAGTTTTCTCACCAGTTGGATGCAATGGCATTTTTGTCCAAATTCACGTGATTTGGCCCCTGTCCCAACTGCCCCATTTTATTTAACAGCTGTCAGAATGCACAGTCTTTGTGTTTGGTAGCTCTTGATCCCAAAGACTCTTGGAAGTCATAATATAACAAAAGGGAAGCTCATGTGCCATTCAATTCTGGGAGGATATCTAAGTTCTCCCAAATCACGTTTTTAACAGGATCCACTCTATATAAATTTAGTTCTTCAAATCCGTGGATGTATCCTAGCCTGGCACAGAACCTCATTATTTTGGTTTTTTTTTTTTTAAATTCTCTCCACCATGCTATCTTTGCATGCCCAGTCTCTCATCCCTGTATGATTGCCTTCATAACTAACACACTAATTCATAATTGTTCTCATATTTCTGCAGTCTGTAGTAACTTTCCCTTAATTTCCCTTAATTATCCATCTCTATTTGCTTTCAGATAGCACCAGAAATTATTTTTTGTTGCTTTCCTTCATAGCTTTTACTTTCATATCATTATGTATGCATTGTTTGGGGCACTATCTGGTGTTTTAAAGGTATAATTTGAATAGTAAATAACATGGTGGAGGGGAAATGTACCTGGGTTCTCCCAATCTCAACTGGCTGATTATTGCTGAGTGAAAGAATGAGTCACTGGTTGAACAGATAACGTACTGGTACGTTGCAGATACACAGTTTGCACCAGCATCAGATTTGTAGACTTATCAGCTCCAGCTCATAAGTAAAATATATGTTCATTGTTGCAAGGGAAGATGTTATTTCAAAAGCATATGGGTTGTGGCATGTCCGTAATACATCTCTGTTCCAGAGATGATTCCTGGTAAGAAATGAAACTTCATGGAAAATACTCCTGGCTGAAGTTGAACAGGGAAAAAAAAAGCAATTATCTACATCTGGCAAGAATTATAGGAAGCTTACAGGAGAAATTGAAGTGTAAGTGGGAATTTTTGCTGTGCTGGAAGCTGTGTGTGTCCATGTCCCTTCCAGTACTTAAAGGGATAGACAGGAGGGGAATCGGATTTTTACGAGGTAGATAGCATTAGGACAAGGGGAATGGATTTAAGCCAGAGGAGGGAAGGTTTAGGTTGGATATCAGAGGGAAGTTCTTCATGGAGAGAGTGGTGAGGTGCTGGAACAGGCTGCCCAGAGAGGTGGTGGATGCTCCAAGCCTGGAGGTGTCCAAGGCCAGGTTGGATGGGGCCCTGGGCAACCTTGTCTAGCTCCAGGCCTGGAGGTTTGTGGCCCTGCCTGTGGCAGGGTCTGGAACTTATGATCCTTTTGGTCCCTTCCAACCCAGACCAGTCTGTGATTCTGTGAGGTTGAATACCTGCTTCTGTTTTTCATGTGAGGGTTGTTTTATGAAGATGTACAAGATCCATAGGAGCTAAGGGCAGGGGAGCTTTTTCTGCTATGGCAAAATAGAAATCTCAGCATCTCTGTGCTGATTTGTGTGAATACTACAAGCTGCATATTGGCAAAATGGTGCAGAAATAACAAAGTATGATAATCCCTTGCTGTTAACAGTCTCCTCATCAGTGGAGCTCACCATCCTTCCCGTAGATAGATGGTAATGCTGTGCTGGTTCTCAGGCAGAGACACTGAGATAAGGAGTAGGGAAATGATTACCTGTCACCTGTGAAATATGTGGATGATCTTCTGGGTCTTGCTGATGAATCAGTAAGACTGGGTCATCTTATTGACAAGGTCGTAAGTGCCACAAAGTTGGTAAAACTCCAATAATATAAGTTTTAACTCAGTATAGGCTGTTGTCTTCTGTCAGTGCAATATAACACTTATGGAGCCATGCCTAATCTCACTGGAATGAAAACGAACCTTGACACTTTTTCAATTCTGAAAGAAAAGTTTAAAGATTTGGGATTTTACTTCAAAACCTTTTTTAGCTCTTCTCACCCCCCTCTCAGTGAAAGCTGCCTTTCGCATTAATGGATGCACAGCTTCTAGTTTTCCTCTTTCTGAAAAGCACTCTTGAGTGTGCTGAAACAAGGGAATGACTTGGTGAACTCTTGTACAAACCCAGGAGCAGAGTTTCAGAACCTGAGCCCTGTTGTATGCCCTCTAGCACTCAACACATCCCAGAGTAGAAACCCCACTGATATGGTATAGCTGTATAAATGTACAGGCTCAGGGATTGTTTTGACCCTGTGAGGTAGGAGGATCTCTGTGCAGGTAGGATGGCCTGTTTTCAGTTAGCCTGGCAAGACTTTATAGTCAATTTAAGAGTCTAAGATCTGATCAAAGCCCTTTAAACAGGGGACTGCTTGATTAGGCTAATTAATGTACTCTTCACATTTCCTCAAGCTACTCAGGGTTGTTGGTGTGTGGACTTAGACAACTGGAGTTGGAAGTCACCACCAGCAAGCCTGCTTTCACCAGAGCCTGTCTTCCCTCATGTGGTGAACTCCTCTGTTGCAGGCTCTGCTTCTCAAGAGACAACTTGTGCAATACATAACAAAATCTGTAAGGGCTAGGAGAACATTTTGGCAGTTATTTTCCCTCTGCTCTAGTGTCTTTGGCACCCAATCAGTAACCTTAACTAAAGAGAAGCATGCAGGGGATCTTGGCAGAGTTTGAGGTGATTGATCAGGTCGGTGCAATGAAGGAAAACCTTGTCTTTCCTCCTGCCCAGAGCAGGAACCCCAGCAGTGAGGACCCCGTACCTTGGTCCCTGCTGTGCATGGGGTCAGTATGGGTGTCCCCCAGGGGATCTGGAGGCCGATGCCCTATTGCAGAACTGGGGTTTTTACCTTGCCCTGTGCATACCTCTTGAGTTTGATCCATAGGTCCTGTTTCAAGCTCCATGCGTGATGAGTAATGTGTTCTCTAATGTATTATCTGTGGCTCTTCTTGAAAGGCATCCATATATCTGTGACTAATGTGTCAGGCTTGATCACTCTTCAGAGCACACACTTCCCCTGCCGTGCTTTGGGGGGCTTCAGGCAGTGGTGCTGTACCGATGTATTTGTTTTAGAAGTGGGTTTTGCCCCAGTTGAAGCCGTACAGCCCGCGCTGAGCTCTCAGGGAAGCGGGCTGCCTGCAAGGAAAGCAGATGGCTCTTTGCCAGGAGTGAGTCGCTCACTTTCTGTAATTTACCCTGGGTTTGCTTTCATGGGAGGGGGGTTTTAATGGTTTTGCTCGGTTGGGTGTTTAATCAGAGCCAGCCTTTCTTCAGTAGCCTGTTCTGTCGCGCCTCTATTCGTGTGTGTGCGGAGAGAGGGAGGCAGACAGAGAAGCCGTGCCTGGGCTATGCTGATAGACGACTTTTTCCTCAGTTGTCAGGTTTCGAGCCTGTCGACAGCGTGGCTGGTAAGTGGGGGGAAAAATAAACCAATGATTCCAGGGTAGGGGGAGCGAGCCCGGGGGGGATCGTGGGCTGCCACTTGCGTGGCGGCGGGGAGCATCTCCGGGACCCGTGCAGCCACCCCACTCCCCAGCTGCCCGCGCAGGCAGCTCAGTTGTCAGCGAGGGATTTTCCTCCCCTCCTCCCTTGATAAAGATCCCTCAGCTGGTATTACTGATTGTATCCTTGGCTTATTGTAAATCAGGGAGAGCGTGTGTGTGTGTGTGGAGGGGGAAAAAAGGCAGGAAAGAAAAAAAAAAAGCAATCCGTGTGGGTTTGCAATCTGGAGATGAGCCTCTAATCCCATCGGTCAGCCCGAGGATGGTGGCGTGCTGGTGCGGCTGCCCCCCGCGTATACCTGAGCGCTCGGGGGCTGCCCACGCCGCCCCACTCGCGGGGAGGGGGGGGAAGTGGGTGCCAGAAATGTTGGCCGCTCCCGGGCAGCGATAAAGGGGGAGCGTGTGTGTGGGGGGGCAGCATCCGTCCTCGCCGAGCTTTAACCGAAGCGGTAACCTGCAGCTATGGAGTCACCGACTAAGGAAATCGAAGAATTTGAGAGCAACTCACTGAAATACCTACAGCCAGAGCAAATAGAGAAAATCTGGCTTCGTCTCCGAGGCTTGTAAGTAGTATTTTTATTTATTTTTATTTTTTTTTCCACTTCTCCCATTTCCTCCCATTGTGAAAACTGCCGTAGCACTTTCTTTTTCCTTCCTTTCCGGTGCCTTCAAAATCTCCCAGGAGTTTCCACACCTGTTCTCCGTAAATACAGTGACTTAATCTTAGCAAAATATCCATTTGCTTCCTTAAATTGAACTGCTTGTTACATTGAAC
This sequence comes from Heliornis fulica, assembly GCA_013399135.1. NCBI lineage: Eukaryota > Metazoa > Chordata > Aves > Gruiformes > Heliornithidae > Heliornis > Heliornis fulica. The sequence continues at coordinate 113,953 of VXBZ01004936.1, read as the reverse complement.
AAACATTTTCCAATGGGAATGTGGAAGTGGCATTAGTGAGGCATTGTGAGATACAGGCAGTTAGTGAGATGCTAATTACTTTAGCTGCTATACTAGAAAAGTTTTGTTGTAGCTTGAATGGTACTTAATTGGATCCTCTGTTTTCAATAACCTTACCCTTAGATGAGGCGTACAGGAGAGTGCCCCCCCCCCACTTCCCCCCCAACCATTTCTGTCCCTGACATGGTTAATAAGGACAAAATAGGCAGAGAAGGCACAGTTTGAAAACTACATTTTTAATGGCAGCAAATTCAAGGTCCACGAATTGTAGTTATTAGTAGTAGTTATTACTTTCAGCCTGACTTGCCAGGAGATGTCGGGGCACTGCCACTTGGGTAGAAAAAAAAACAGAAGTACCTGTGCTTAAAGAAGAAAGTGGCACTGCAGAAAAGTAAAAGTTTATAGGCTGTGGGGTTTTGTGTAGCTTATTTAGAGTCAATGTCTGGCATCTTTTTCAGATTCTCAGTATGTGAAATACTGTTTACCGTCAATAAGATTCATTACTGGCAGTAAAGCATTTATCTGCCCATCAATTTTTGGCCAAGGCGAAAGGAAGCATTACCATGTGAAGTTGCATCCCTCCCTGTGTTCAGAACTGGTTTTGTTTGGTTTGGTTTTTTTTTTTTTAATCTCAGCTTCACATGTTAAGAGTTATTAAAATTTCAGCCCTCAAGGGAAAGGGGGGAGGTAAGGCAGCAAGAAGGCTACGAAACAGCAGAAGGAAGAAAACTAGAAAGAGTAGGTTAATAACTGAAAACAAATGTGTCCAACTTAGACTTGAGTTGCTCTTTGAGTGTTATTTTGTGTGAGCAGCGATGGCATATTTTGTAAAGCATATCCAAAACTTCTGTAGGACTCCAAGCAGTCTGAGAGATGGGCATGAATATGTATTTCTTTAAAGGCATCACTCCAGGAAGCCTGTTTTGTGGAGGAACTTAATCGAAGTAGATGACAGCTGTCTTGTAAGCCTTCCAAATAGAACAGCCACACAAAACAAACCCTCTTATTTTCAAGTCTGTGCCATGCTGTAGTATTAGGAGTCCCTGAATTTCTGTCTAATAGCGAGTTTAGGAGCACGCTGATTCAGATTCCACCTGAAGTTCATAGGTAATTCTTGAGCAGCATTGTAGTTCAGGATCTCTCTCACTGTTAGTACCGGGCAGTGTCTGCATATTATACATCAAGATTGAGTCTCTTGTTCCTTTTGGAAATTTGGCAGCAGTGTAAGCCTTATTCTGGATATGTAATTAACTAAACCTGGGGCTTTTTTTTTTTTGTTGTTCCAGTGTAGCCCTCCCCCTCTGGCAGTGTATGTGAGTGTAGCAAACACATCCCTTCCCCTTCTGAGTTTAAAGATTACTTTTGCCTAAAGAGGAGATGGGTTTTTCTGTAGAATTCTTGATCACAAGATGAAAACCGAAATGTGCTCTGCTCTAATTAAAGACTGTAGAAGATTTCCAATTCACAGTCATTTTATGGAAGCTTTTAGCACATGCATAGACACAAACTGGTTGCAAACTGAGGTTTGGCATCATCTCTCCTGGTTTTTCTTGTCCGTTTTTAGGCATGCCTATATGTGTAAGAATGACAATTAGATGCGCACAGCCTTCTTAATTAACTTAAATAAGATGCTTCATCCTGGAGAGATCAAATACTACTTGAGAAGATGCCTCTCTCCCCTCCCCCTGGTACACCAACAGCTGCATCACAGTTACAAGCCACCCACGGTGCTCCCTGAGCAGTGTCCTACAGGTAGTGAGAAAGAGCCCGCTGCTGGCTGAAGCCGCCTGGGGAGTTGTCCTCTGCAGCAGGCAGGCACCCAGCTTCTTCACTGAGAAGGGCTGTGGTGATTTAAAAAAACACTTAGGTGCTCAGTGTTGGGTTGAACATCTCCTTGGTATGACTTCACTCATGGTACCTTCCTCCCCATCTTCGTGGACAAACCCGTATTCGTCACCCCTTGCAGTACCTGACTTTCCCAAGGGGTGGAGAAGGGGGCTCGGTTTTCACCCCATCTCTGTGCCTTCGGTTTGCGGGAGTGGAAACCACAAGGCTGCAAAAGGGGTGGTTAAGCTGAGGCACTTTTCAGACTGCCCTTATGTGGTAGATTTTCTGCTTAAATAGTGCTTGTGAGGGCTTTCTTTGCCATGTGCCAGCTTCTGTCCTGCAGGCTGGTTGGCCTGTGGAGCCTTGGGCACCGGACATGTATTTTCCAGGAATAGGGAGGTCTTTGGGACAGCGAGCAACGGGCAGGTTCTGTGAGGCTGGAGCCAGGTGTCTGTTGTGACATGAGTCGTGTGCTACTGTAAGAGCCAGGCAAGATACTAAATTGGGGTCTGGAGTGATGTGGAAGGATCTTCTTCTCCTTATGTATTCCTCCAAGACATGGTTTCTTGGTCAAGACAGCTCTGTAAGCATAGCAGTATGAAGCAGTGGTCCTTAGGCCACGTACAGATTCCTTTTGCCTTTACTGCTGAAGAATAAGCTAAAATACTAATGCAGTAACATTACTGAAATGTTCTTACTTGGCATATACATATTCATGGCTTAGTGATTCTGTGCAGCAGTTTGTAAGAGAATCAAGTCAGTGGACCTGTAGTGTTTTCTCAGGTTTAAGGGAGCGTGATAAACTGCCTTGCTGGGCAGTAAGTCATCTGTGGCAAAATATTTGGGTGTCTTGAACTGGGGATCTACTAAATAAATGTTTTTTATATGTTACCTGTTAGATACTAATTTAGGTTTAATCACAGCTTAGAAAATAATCTTTTAGTAGTTTATTGTGAATAAACTCTCAGGAAAGGTTTCTGAATAAGCTGTTTCCTGGGCAGAGGTACCATTAGACAGACTTAAATTCTCTGGGGAAAATTTCGAAAGTTGACAATTGACCACTTTGCCCTTTTTTCCCTATGCCATGTCACAATGTCAGGGAGAGGTTTAGTCCAGAATTCTCCTTAGAGGAGCTCACTCCAGTAAAACTGCCCTGTGCACTGAACGAGCCACCATCAGGGTCCTGTCTTCCCTGAGAAGGAACACACCAGCTTTCCCTGAAGCAGGGACCTCCCAGAAACAGACCTGCTTCTGAGTTTCATTGTTAACATAAACGAATCTGTCTGGAGCAGCCTCACATCCCTTCAGGGATATCTCCAATGGGGCTTCCCCTCTGGGCTGCCACAGGGTTGCACACCTCCCAGGAGTGCCAGCAGATGCAAGTGGAGCCTCCCTGCCACTCTGTGCCTCCCTGTCCCCACAAACACACATAGAATTTTGTTTCCTGGCTGCTGCCTGGCTGTCAGCTGCCTCTGCACACCGTTGTTGTATACACACCCTCGTGCTGGGCATGTGTTTAACTGGGAAGCAGGTCTCCTCGGTTCCTCATCTGATCCTGGGCTGTAGCGTTGTCCATTTGTTTGCTCATGTGGGGCCTGCCTTTGACCAGATGTCTCTTACTCTCAAGCAGTGCTCACCCATGAAGGCCGACAAGCTTAGCCTGTAAGAAACTGTTTCTTAAGGATGTGTTGATTGTTTGCTTATGGCTCTCAAGAGCTGATGCTGCCAGAAAGGGTTCTTGAGTGTTGGTCCAAGTAGCACTTGGACCCCTAGCTGTAGGACCGTGAACTCCTATCTGTAAATTAGGACTCTGAAAGCTCCAGGAAGTGGCTTCAGTTACCTTCAGATTTCTGAAGAACAGAGAAAGCTCTGAAGTCCTTCTCAACACTAGAATTAGGTGTCATGTCTGACAGGAAGAATGCAGAGGCATATGTCCAAAGAGCTTTGCTAATTTTGGTAGAGATGTGCTAGTTTACAGCAGCTGAAGACCCAGCTTGGAGGTATTTTGGTTTGATTTTGGTTGCATTTTGGTTTGATTTTGGTTGCTTTTACACAGGAAAATAAAACCTTGGTGGCTAGCTATTACAGTTATACCAGCATCACTGGCATCTGCTGGTGTCCATGCAGTGCTTTAAGGATTGCAAAGGAGAGGCAAGCAAATGGACTTAAATACATGATAAATCCCTTCATTCTCACTGTGGTACTTCCTCATGCTGCTGAAGATGACATTACAAACAGCAGCAATCTTTGAACCGTGACTCAGATGGGAGGCTTGACTTTGAACTCGATTTTTGGACTCCTGCTCAAACCTGTCAGTGTAGAACTGGTCCAAGAAATCTGATGGGAAAAGAACATAGAAACACATGTAAATTGGTGTCTTTGAAAATGTCGTGGTTTTGTTGAAGGTCTGGAACAACATTCCAGCACTTGAGCAGCTTCCTTTGCAATACATGGTGCATCCTATCAGCCATGAAGAAATGCAAACATTTATGTAAGATCCAGATTTGTTCTTGAAGTAGATGGTGAAGCAGCAATGGATTTCAAGGGGGAAACATGGAGCCTTAGTGACTGAAGTGATCTGGCAAGTATGAGAGTGCCACTGCTTAGTTAACCATTTCCCTGTGCTATTGTATGTTCTCTGCTGTATTGTTAGGTTCCCTCGGGTGAAAAATGTCACATACAGAACAGCTGGTTCTGCCACACACAGTGTCCTGATCTGCTTCATTTTCATTCGTGTGACCACTGTAAACAGGAATACAGAGACCTCCCTTCAATTCCAGGGGCATGTGCTGCACAGTGGGCTTTACCCCCAAATACTTTAGCTGGCAGCAGATAGTAGCGGTTAAAACCGCCCCTCAGAAAGCACCACTTTGTTAGGCAATGTGTGAATTAGTCGGTTTTCAAGTGGAAAATATGAATATGCTAATTAATTTCTGGAGGTGAGAGAGCCACTCAGGCTGTCTTTGATCTTGGTTTCAGTCCTGAACCTCCTGAGGTTCCACGATTAAGCTGAAGCCCTGTTTGCCATGGGAGCAGAACTGAGCTACTTTCAACCATATTTAAATACAGCTGCTGCCACCCTGTTTCTTGTTTGGCTTTTCTAATGAGCATGGACAGGGAATTATTTGTCAGAGAACCATGTTGGAAACCTCTCTGTAGGGGTCTGAATTCCACCTTTCCTGTGGTTGTCACCATTCCTAGAAGAATTCTGAAGGTCTCACTGGTTAGCGAGTGGGTGCTGGGTATGTGCTGGAGGCCTCCGCAGTGCCCTGGTGTGGCCTAGAGACTCTTAGTTTGGGTGAGCTACTCTAGTAGTTTTAAGGTTTGTGGAGGTCTGGTTGATCATAGATCCATGGCTGATCATTGATCCATAGCATTGTTCTGCCCACAGCTTGAAGAAGGGCTGAATTTGTACCTTTATACTAACGTGTAACAGCTTATTTTATACTGCCTGTGGTACAGGCCTTGAGGGAGCAAACTGCCAGCTGCTAATCTCATGCCCGACAAATGGACAGAGGAGAGAATGTATTCTAATAAATAGCAGAACAGCAACTTCAGAAAAAGTTAATTAAAAAGTCCAGTGTGTGGAGGTGTAGTAATTCAGCAAACATACATTTTGCCACAGTCCTTCCATTACTTTGTTCCACCCAGTGACTTTTATTTGAATCTTAAATCAATAGATGAGTCCTGTAGGCAACAAAGGAGAGAAGACTTCATGTTTAATACTAAAATGTTGACTAAGAAATAAAATACACTCTTTAGTTTTTGCCATAATCATAAAAAAACCCCTTTCTATTCTTCTGGATGTAGTGCAGATGAATCATACCTGCAGCCCAAAAAGCAATTATTTATTTCAGCAGCCATAAAAGGACCACAGTCTGTTGTAGAAGAAAGGGCCTCCCTCTGTAATACTAAATTCAGTGCTTTTCAAATATCACTGCTATAAAGCTTGCAATCCTGCATAGGAAACAAGGATATGAAAAAAGTTATTTGGGAGAAGACGAATTCAATCCTTGGGTCAAAGGGAAAATAAGAGTCTCTTTCTGGAATTCTTTTTTGAAACTGTTTTGGTGGGAGAGGAGTCCATTCAGAAAGAAATAAAGTCTGATGGGAGACAGCACTGAAAAATCCTCTGTGTGTGTGTATGTGCATGTTTTAAAGGCTGTGAGGTCGGCTCATCTCCTAATCTGCCAGCTTTTGGTGGATTCAAACACTGTATTAAACCCAACTCAGCCCCTGAAAGGACTTTTTAGTGTGATTCTTTTTCTTCCTGCAGTTCACGTGAGGTTTTCCTGTTCCACTCTCGGCTTGTCTTCCATCAAAAAATTACCTCAGCCCCTTCATAATACTGGAAAGAGTCTGAGTCTGATCCTGACTAGTAGATGAGGGAAGATTGAGGTTCACATACTAGGGATGACCCATTAAAACACATAGCAGCTGTGAAACAAATCTCTACAGATGCAAATTTCTCTCAAAACACTGAGGATTTGGATAAAGCAAAGGTTTTCTGGAAGGGCTTCCTTGGATTCATAAGACTATTTTTGAGCTCCTGAACTGTGCTGTAAATACTGGACAGAACTACATCATTGATACCAAAGCCTTTGTGAGGGTGAAGCTAGAATCCACTTTCTGGTCTCTGGAGCATTTTTGTTTGTTTGTTTGTTCTCTTTCAAAAACAACTAGCTTTTACAAGTAATTAATGACTTGAGAAAAGTTGCTTAGCCCCCATGATGATGCCAGATTTTCTCCAACTGTTGTTGGAGCTCAACTGTGTGCTTAGATGTGAATTGTAGCTGAGCAATAGTCCTTCCTCCAGCAGAGTCAGCACTGCTCCAGGCCTCTGCCAAAATTTGTCTGCAGTTGTCTTGGATATTTGAAAAGCAGATTGGTTTTGAAGGTGTGATTAGAGACACAGAGAAACCAAAATGAAAATTTTAAATTAAAATGCAGCTCAAACTGTGGTGAAACTGGTTTGTAATCAACTTGTCTGGTTGACTTCAGTGGAATCAGGATTCCTCTTAAAAATTCGTAATGCCTGTGTTGGGGATTTTTGAATTTTCCTGGCCAAGAGGGTGTGTGCAGGGATCTTGGAGAGCCACAGTTCTTGTGTGGCTGTCAAGAAGAAGTTTGAAAGGCTGTGTCGCTGCCAAGGAGTCCATTTCATGTCTTGCTTCCTTTGGGAGGACCTCCACGCCTAGCAGTGGGTGGAGAAGCCCACTGAGCTCAGGCATGCAGCGGGAAAGGGTTGTCATAATCTTTCTTAGGGAAAAAGATGTAGGACACAATTCGGTTATTAAGATGAACGTGGATGCATATGATAAGTTCCATGCTTCTTTTTTTTTTTTTTTCCTATCTGTCAAGCTGTGGAGTCATTTTGTTATTAATGTGACACTTTGAATGGCTATTAGTAGGTCTGTGTCATCACTTCAGGAGTGATTTCTTACACTCCTAGGGACAGATACTATTCATGCACAAAACTCCTAGCCAAGACAGAAAGTTGCACAATATCCATCTGTAGCACGAATCCTGGCTCGGCACACATCTCATTTCAACACCAAGATTAGCACAAATTAAACATAAGATATGTTCAGTTTTTAACAGCTAAGGCTGTACAGAGCCCCTGAGCTACAGTTGTGGCGTGCAGGGAGTCCCTGCAGAGCGTGTGGCACAGGCTACAGCAAGCATCCAAGGGCAGAGGAGCAGAATGGGAGCATAAACCCCCCTTGCAAGGCTGAGCGGTTCAGATGGGTGCTGTAAACGATGCTCAGATCACACTTCCTCCCATGCCTCCTGTGGAGCAGCTGGTTTTCTGGGATTCACTAGCAGTAAGCAGTCACTGGTGTCTGCTAAGCAAAGAGTCTGAGTACACAATTTAAATATGTTCCTATACACATATTGATGCAGCAGGGACAGCTACAGTCAGATGGGCGAACTATCTTTGTTTCAGGATTACTTGAAAAGTGAAAGGAGAAGAAGCTGGGAGGGGACGACTGGGAGATCATCTACAGAGAGCATACTGACTCAGAAAAAGGGTGGAGAGAAGCAGTGGAGAGGGTGGGTTGTTGGTTTGTTTTTTTTTTTAATAAAAAAAGTTGGTGGGGTAAGAGATAGTCCTGTGTGTTCTTCAGGTCCCTACATGTAAACATTTGTTAGATTTATTTGTTTCCAGGTGAAAATAGTTCACAGCATAACACACATCCAAGTAATTTAGGAGTTTGAGTTCTGCTGACCATCACAGGGACAAGGGCTGGCTTTAGGAGCATTTGGAAATGCTGCCTGATCTGTAGGGTAGCATTTTTTGCCTCAGTCAGATTCTAGTAGGAGACCTTGAAGGGAAGCCTGGGTGCTGGAAGAGCAGCTCTCCTTGGAAGTGTTGCACTAAGCACTGCTGCTGTGTCACCTCCAGAGCGTGTCTTTCTTCATGTGAATGAGGATCTCTTCTTTGGCAGACCACTGCTTTGTTTCTTTAGAGGAACACTTCACCACGTTCTGGTTGTTAAACCAGCCATTCTCCCTCCCAGTGTTCCCATTAGTGTGATGTGGGCAGTCATATTTCCTTTTCCCTCTTCACACTAGTGTTCCAGGTGCAGAGATCCTACTGATCTGCGTGGAACTTGACTGGATGTGTGGATGAGGTAGTTCATGTTGTATGGAGAGCATCTGTAAAATGCTTTGAAGAGAAAGGCTTTTGTACAAATGCTCAGCAATCTCTAGAAGACCTGTTTCTAATTAGCTCAATTGCAGTGAAGGTACCTTCTTGCAAATGGAGGAGGGTGAAATCCCAGAGTTACCAAAATAGCTGAATATGTTGGAGTAAGTGATCACAGTGATCCCACCTAGCCTCGCAACCTATGAAACACCAAATTGCATCCTGAATTACCTATTTACCTTCTGGAAGCAGATCTGCTCCTCTCCTGGGCCAGAGGCAGGGAACTTAGCTCCTCCTTAGCAGCCAAACTTTTTAGAATCACTGTCACTACCATGGCACCTGGTATAGGGAGAGGACAGGGCTTCCTTATTTACATGCATCTTCATATCTGAGGCTTCTGAAGGCGCACACACACACACACACCCCTCCTCCCCCCATGGTTGCTGTGGCATCTAGATGCTTTGTGAGACAGCTGGTGACAGCATGGAGTAGGGCCCTAAGGAATAGAAATCTTGCACAGCCTCCTCCATTCTCTGTATGCCTGTTCCCACCCACCCACCTGTCGGTCCCTGTTCCCCCTCCCGTGGCGAGGGATTCCCACGCTGAGACTGCGGGGCAGCGTGTGGCGGATGCCGCCTCTCGCCCTCACGTCCCTTCCCTCCCTCTGCCCTCGTGCCTAATCCAGCAGTGTCCCATCACACCGTGTCATTCCTGCTGGGGTGGGATGGGGGGAAGAAAGATGGGCAAAGAACTTTTCTCCTCTCTGCGGAGGAGAATGTTGTGGTGACACAGAAACGGTGTTGCCAGAGCAGCGGGGGGTTTGCTGGAGGTGCTGAGCCCCGCTGCAGCCGGCACTTTGGAGGGTAGGAGCCTCTGTGAAACCACTTCTCGTCCCCAAACAGGCTTGTGCTGGCTACCCCAGAGCCCCCACGGCGTGCAGATGACTCTCCCTGCTCCTGGAGGAAAGCAGAGTGCTGGGAAGCCTGGAGAAAGAGCATCGTCTCTTCACTGGAAGTTTAAATGTTGCCTTTTCCCAACGGTGACATTTAATAATTGGCCTGTTAAGGAGTAGGCACTGTCAGGACAATAGCAGCCCTGACTCTCTACCCAGCATTGAAAGGCTTGAATAATTGTTAAAAACCCCCATTGTGCAGAAGGAGGGGGCGGCTGGGAGGTGGGGATAGGGAAGTGAACCTTCTTTTGGAAGGGGAACACTTGCATCTTTGTTGCAGCAGTTTTTTCACCCGGTGTTTAGGCTTGTCCAACAGTAATCCGAGTGTTTGAGCACATAACCCAGAGTCAGGAGAAGGCCTGGCACAACCCCACCAGATTTAAAATCCTGCGTCACACCAGCTGTCTGCTAGCAGACAGAGGAGGTGGCTTGTGTTTGGGGGAAGGAGGGTTGGAGGGGGAAACAATAACAGGCAACAGCCTGATAGATTTACTAGAGCTCAGGGCAAGATGCAGATCTGTGAAGTGACTTCACGCACCACGGCTGGGCTGGGCTGATGCAATCCCAGCCCATGTTTCCTGTCTTGGTATTTAATCCAGGGTATGAAGGATGATTTCCACCCCCCTCCCTGTCGTCGTGCGTGCTGTAACTAATCACAGAGCCACCCTGCATGAAACAAACTGGACAGCTGCCTGTTGGGCTCCCACAGATTCTGAATATGTTCTGGTTTTTTTTTTTTTTTTTTTTTTTTTTTTTTTTGCATAGTAGCAGTGATTAAAATAAGTTTTTCATCTGTACATGCCTTGTTTCCTCCAGGGTCTAACAGCTTGTTGCCACTGGGGGGGTGGAATTCCCACTAAACATGTTTCCAACGTACACACTACATCCATACTGCCCCTATACGTGCTCTGTAATATTGTGCTTTGCTTTATTCCAAGAGAAACGCCTCCCTTGTTGGTATGAGTCGTTTTCACTAACTCTTTTCTTAGGGCAGCGAACAGGATACAGTTAAAGAACACACAGGAAAGGTTGTGTATGCACTCCCTTTTTTGAGACCTTGTCAGGGCAAGGAAGCAGCATCCCACTTGCAGTTACCGTGTAAACACAATGTGAAGTACATCTCTGCTCAGTGCAGGGGGGAGGAATTCTTCCCTCCTGGCCCCTCTGATCCCATTGTGCACTCAGGGCCACAATCTCTTCCAGTGGGAGAGGCTACAGAGTAGGCATGTTGAAGAACCACCCATCCTGTACTTTGCAGGTCGTCACCTTTACTAATTTCAGAGCCAAATGTTCAGTAAGTCATCTGGAGTGGCCAGCTAGAAAGCAAGTCAAGTCAGATTTAAGTATATATATATTTTTCAAATAGTAAATAGGTGGAGGTCACACAGTATAGTGATTTCACAATCTTGGTTTGGGGGTTTTTTGGGGTTTGTTTGTTTTTGTTTTTTTTTTTAAAGCATGGATACTGAGAACTGTCCTATAATTCTATTGAGACCTCAGGACTTTGTTTTCCTGAAATGTACTTTCCTGTAACAGCACAAGAGAATTTGCTTGTTGTGAATGAGCAGTAGATCATATTCTTTTCAGAGGGTTAGATTTACAGAAACAGACCCATTTTACTTTTTACTTCATCTTTTTCTGCACCAAATGCAATGGTAGGGTTTGGGGGTTTTTTGTTGTCATATTTGTTTGCATATGATTTTGATTGTTGGGATTTTAACATGGGGATTGATGGAAAATTTGAGTCCTAATTTCAGTAATTGTACTGGTTCAGTACAAAATCTATGTAAATGAAATCATGTTTTTAGAAGTTTTTATAACATTTGCTGAAGTCTTTTCTAGTTAAGATGCCAACACATTGAAGTCCCAGTCCATTCTGTTGCCCAGTATAGGGCAGGTGTGCTGTAGAATTTGTTTGCCCTTCTGGTTTGGCCTTGCTGAAGGTTTCATTTGGTGCTGAGGCTGGAGCGCTCAGCTGTCCCCATGGGCTTCCCAGGTCTCCCTGCAGATCCTTGTACCTCAGACTCTCTTGCCCAAAGCCTTCATATACATGGTGTTCAATTGAATAAACTGTGCTGCTTTTTCCTCTCGTTCAGAATACATGCTGTGTCGTGGAAAGGCACACAGCAGTTACCTTGCCTCTTCTGCTAGCAGATGCTGTTTATTGAAGTTGGAGCAAGTCCTGATTACCCTTTGTTTAAATGAAGCTAAACAAAACCACGACAATTGATCATAGATCATCTTTATGTCATCAGCAAATAAAATACCTTTAACTAATACATCTCTTAGGCTACTGCTTGAGTAAAAGCATTTTAGCTGTATGGGTTCCTACCCCTCTCTCTTGCCCAAGGTCAGTAGGTGGCATTTACACTTCCCTCAGGAGATGAGATCAAGCCATTGATCGAGTTTGTAGTGCCAAGTAGGTCAAGTCAGTTTTATCTTCGTTATCTGCAGGAGCAACTCTGGAGAACAACTTGCTTCTTAGCACCTCTTTCCCCCTTCCTCCATCTCAGGCTTGAATCACTGCTTTTCTAGGGGACTGAAGCCCAGCACTCTGCCTGTGGACACACTGACGGAATTTGGACTGCAGTTTAAGGTTACCAGCTCTCACAAGACCAAGAGTCTCACAAGAGTATAGTAGTGTCATTAACATCAGTCTGCTCAGATCATCTCTGTAACACCCATCTGTAACACCTCCAGGCTCTCTCCACTCACTACTACATGGGTAGAGAAGGGGTTGCAGCTACCTTGAGCTGTACTGCAGAAGAAATTCCTTACTGCATGTGCTATCATAGAGGCTTTTCTGTAAGGAGAGTTTAAACACATTGCCTCTCCAGCTGCTTTGTGTGGACTTGTTAAACACATGAGATCCCAGATGACCAAGCGAGAAGCTGGTTGTTAAGCCACAGGTGAGAGCTCTGTCATGCCAGAGGGTTACAGCAAAGCAGAGGCAACACAAGAGACATCAATTGATTGTTCATATGTCCTAATAACTGTAATCTGTTTTGGAGATAGAGCTGTAAGCTTCTTTTCTGCCTAGTTGTTTAGAAAACTTAGTAGCTAGACTGGTGAAATCCATTGGTCAGCTAAAATTTATCAAAATAGTGTTTTCCTTGGGAAAAATCAGTGAGGATGTTTTGTGACCTTGAATTATTTTTGTACTTTATTTACTGATTGCGAGTGGAGTGCGACCTTCGATCCACTTTGTGGAAGGAGTACTTCTTGTTTCGAAGATAGGAATGTTTTCCCTTCCATCTCAGCTGTCTGTTGTGCCTCCAAACTGGCTGGTCTCTGTTTCAAGTTGTGAACATTTCTTGGTTTTGTATGCCTGTGCCATACATACCTGTGCTTCAGAGAACGGAAACTCTTCTAATCTGCTTAAAACAAGACAAGTGACTGCCTCATCCTCTCATGATTTCACTGTCCCTGTGTTGTGCAGGGTCTAATTTGAAATGATTCCACTACTTTTTAAACAAAAAAAAAACCACATAAACCCTGCATTAAATTTCAAGTACCAGCTGAAATCCTTTCTTCTTTCCCCACCCACTTCTTACCACTTCTTTTCCTCCGCTGTCACCAGCCTCTGTGATCGTATTGTTTTTGACTTAGCATGGTGTTCTGGTAAACAGTCCATGTGGAAGAAAAAAGAACACAACTCTTTCTCTTTTTTTTTTTTTTGTTTCTTTATTGATTAGAGAGTGAGCAAAGCAAGAAAGCTGGTCTTCCTGTTTCAATTAAGGAATTAAAACCCCAGCAGGAGTTGATGGCATCATACCTTTTGAAGTCTGGTGATCTCAATGCATTTCTGAGCTCTGGTCAGGGCTCCCACGGGATTCTGAGCTTGGACAGATGCTGGTCTTGTAGTCTGTGCTGTGAGATTGGGTTTCTGTGAATCGATTTATACATGGCTGTTAACATAGGCTTTGGTAACGTCACGTAAATGCATCACTAATCCCGTGATGATGACGATTAATTGGTAATGCACTGCATGATTCAGAATATCAAGCTGCTGGGAGAGAAGATTTTCAATTTATTTAAGTGATCCCGTCAGTGAGAAAATCTAGCTTGATCTGAGCCCCCGTCCCCTCCCTGGGGGGGATGCATGGGGGATGGTGCCTACCCCTGGTGCAAACTGCTAAGCCACCATGAGTAGGCCAGAGAGGATGCCTGGGAGCTGGGAAATGCTCTTAATCCTCCTGCCTAGGCATGGCCATCAAGAGGAAATCTTGGGAATTCTGGACCTGTGAGCTGGGGGGATTTGGGGAGAAAAGCAGCAGACATGAATTGTGGTCAGCTCTCGTGGAAAAAGGAAGGGGAGAGATCTCATTCAGTCAAACCACATATTCACTGCTGGATAACTAAAGAGAAGGAAGAATCTTCCAGATTTGACCTGCAAACAGATTTGCCTTTCTTTTGCAGATTTCATCACTTACCACACTGTTGGTTTGCTAAACTAAAAACCAGGCTTTTAATAGCATTACCTTAATATCTAACCCAGCATCAGAAGCCCAGCTCTGGCAGGAACAGAGAGACCTGTGAGAATGTGTGTGTTAGGGCATGGGTGTTTCATCCCAGTAAGGTGGTTTTGTCTTTCTGTGCTTCCAGCTGAGCTGGTGAGCTGAGCTCTGCAGGGAAGCAGGGATGAATAGCCCTGGCTTGCGTGAGCCATGGGTGCGATAGGACCCCAGTACTGAAGGACGGATGTTCTTGGCTGCTTTTGTTAACAGATGATTAAGCTCCCCCTCACATCTTAAATGTGCTAATTATAAGGCTTCTAAATATAGAAGAGGAAAAGTCCCTCTTTCCTTCTGAGCCTATGAATAGATGATTTTACATATTTGCTTGTGACAACTGTTTTCTTTAACAATTGTGGTTGGTTCTTCTGAAGAAGTAGCTTCTGTAAAACGTTCCTCTCCAAGCAGGAGTCTCCTTTCTCTGGGTGGCTCTGGTCGTGTTGACCAGTGCCAGTGGCACAAATAAGGATAAGGCAGTGAAGCTGTGGCCAGGTTGCATCAGCTGGAGGAGTTGGCATCCCAATTGTTCCCTTTGTCACTCTGCCTCCACCATGGAGGTGGCAGCATGAAACCCAGTGACTTTGCTTAAAGCCTTAAAGCTTTAAGCCAGAAAGCCAAACTTTGCACCAAAGCAGCTGATGGCCAGGGTTGCACCCGCCTCTGTCAGCCGTGCTGCGAGGGTGCTGACCCGTGGCAGGGCACTGCACACAAAGCAGTGAGGGGGAGGGGGGATATCTTATTTTAACTGCTTTAGCAGATTTACTTCAGCTAGCTTCTCAGTGCCCTACAACATTGTCGCCCTCTTTTCCCTGTAGAAGTGTGAATCCAGCCTGAAAGCAGATCTAGGCTTGTACGTTGTCAGCTGGTTGTGTAAAGGGAAGAGCACAGGCCACTGAGTTTTAAGGACTTCAGCAAATTCTATCTGGTTTGCAAAACTGCTTTGACTGAGTGTGTGGGTCCTCCAAACCTGTCACAATGGCCAAGGAAAACAAACCACGTTAGATGGAGCCACTGCGAGTGCCGGTTCTGAGCTTCAGCTGACAAATGGAGCTGCTTGGCCATCTCAGCAGGCCAGGGACGTGCTTGTGGCGCTTGGCGATCACCACACTCAAGTTATGAGTCTGCAGAGACCTGAGCAAGGGTGAGCAGAGCATGATGCTCATTAACTTTCAGATTTTAGCATAAATTTCCAGGGATGAAGTTGGGCAAACGTGCTTCTATTACTTCTGCAGAACCTACAGGTTTACTCCATGTATTAAAAAGATGCCGTGTGGACCCCGTGGAATAGCACCATGTTAACCAAACCACTATTATGAGTAAAAAAAGATCTAGGTGGTTTAGGTAATTCTTAGGGGCTGTGTAGGAGTGAAAGAGCAATTCATGTAGTTAGTTGATATTCTGAGATGTATGATGATGGGGCAGAAACAGAGCAGTTGGCAGAGTCACCTGATTACCCCAACCCCTCCACTCTCACTCCTCTCCATACCTACTCAGTTGCATTAAGTCATCTCTCTCAGAAGTGTAAGGCCTGAGAACATCATTACCAGATTCAGGCACAGTTTTTGTATGTCTCCATTAAATTTCTCTTCACCTTTAGATTTCTAGATGCAGAGGAAGGGTGGGAGTCTTTTTCAGCAACTCAAAAGTAGTGTAATTTGTGCTGCTGTTATATCCCATTGTCATAAATCAACATGCAGAACCCCGTATTGCTAAAGCCACAACCCCAAAGAGCTAGCAAACTAACGAAAAAGAGTCTGAAGGGGAAATACAGGAAGAAAGGGATTTGCCTGAAGGTGTACTGGAATTAAATGGCAGAGGTAGAAACACAATCCTGGGAACAGGGATTTGGCCTTAAAGAAATTGATGGGCACCAAAGTACAGAGAGAAATTTTGCACATCTGTTTATTTCAGTGGGAGTTGAGTGTCCATGTAGGTGTAGCTACCTCCATCCTGTTGCTGCTTAAATACATCCAAAAGTCTGTCCTCACCTGATGTCAGGCAGTGTTGTTCCTCTGGACACATGAAGGGTTCATTTATTCCTGGAAGAGCAGGTACTGAAATGGTGGGCTCAACTCATGTTGACTTCATTTTATCTGAGTCAGAAATTTCGTCCTACCCACCACTTTGTTTAGTTCTGATTGTTAGAAAATAGCTATTTTTAATACTCATACTGGGTTGATTTTCATGAGGCTCCAGCAGCTGCCTTGGATCAGGACTGACTCACTTCATACTACACTCGTGCAGGTGTAATTGCATTAAGTTAAGTGAAGGCATTTCTAGTTTACACTAGTAACACAGGGCCTACCTAGGATGAGTCACCTGCTAATGCTCTTCAGCAGAAGAAAAATAAATCTACCTTGTTCTGATTATTTTCATTTTTTTAATGTAAGCTAAATGTAGACCTATGAGTAATATATTCCACAGCAGGAGTGGAATGGGTTGGAATGAGTGGAATATCTTCTGGAACGGCACGTGTGCAGCGGAAGAAAAACTGAATTTGCACAGATTTGGTACTATCAGTAAGCCTCTTTTAGGCACGAGCACAGGACAGCCCACAGGTATGGGAAGATGTAACACCACCTCCTGCAGGTCTCTTAGTTTTTCCCTCTTGGAGGAAAAAGCTTGGGTTCAGAAAATCTGGTGTCCCTTGAGCTTGATTGGAAGATGTGTCTGTGTCTGGGTTTATCACAGAGCATCTGCTAAAGGCAATTTAGCTCCTAGTTCCAAGCAGGATGGCTTGTCCTACATCTTTAGAATAAACAGCCAGGCCAAGAAATCTCTACAACCCTGAACAAAAACCCACCCAACCAACACAGGCAAAACCAAATCCCTCCCCCATCTAATGTCCTCCTCTTAATTCCCAGGTGGTTGCTGCTAAGAACCAACCACTGGTGCTGGCTGGGGTATTAAATGAGGCACCTTCTCATTTCCTTGTTTGCATTGATGGCCTTTGATATAAGGCAGGTGCAAGTGATGGTTTGTGAGGAAAAAGCAGGTAGATGTTGCTGTTGTTTCTAAAGGCAAACCAAAGGCTATATTTGGAAACAGTATCATGTTATCAACAGCATCTTTTTTCTTAATGCTGGTGAGTAGTGTTGTTAGATCTTGTTTTTGAAAGGCTGGAAGTTCACCCATACAGGATTTTGTTTGCTGGATATCTGAGTCTGCTAGTGGTGTTCTTTTAAAGCAAGTATGTGTAGTAGTGAGGCTGAATCTATAAAAAAGGATTCCTTTAATTACATTCTTTTCAACTGTAACAAGCAAATTCAGTGTCTGTAAATGCACTAACTTGGCACATGTGAACCTTGCCTGTAATTGGACCTCAGGTGTGGAAACAGTAATTAAAAATGTATATATTAATTTTAAAATTCCTGTGACAAGACAAATGTGCTTTTTGTTTTTCGTAGTACTGCTGTCTGTGATAGTGCACAGGTTTATAATGCTGTGAAAGCGTTGAGTAAAAGGAGGATTAAAGGTGTAACTGATCAGAAATTGATGTTATTACTCATGCAAACAGCACCCTAAGGCTGGGTCTCTTTAAAATGCACGAGGAAATTTCAGCTAATCAGGATATAATGAACGGTATCTTTGCTCAAACATGGTTCTTTTTGGTGAAAAAGAAACACTTTATAAAATGATATGGAAGTTGCTAACCAATAAAGGGAAAATTTGTTCTGACAGTGCTGGAATGTGCTATTGAGGCATTTTCAGGGGAAAGAATTAACTTGTAAATAATTTTAAATTTAAAAAAAAATGTAGTAGATATTAAAATATGTTCCCAAGAAATCTAAATTTACTTAAATTTTTATCAACCCGAATTGGAATGCGTGGTCAGGTGGGAGTGTTCTAGCATTTTCTTTTTCCAAGAAAATTTAATGACATTCTGATTTGTCAGAAGATAAACTTCTGAATCTAAACTCTTTACAGTGAATTTTTTACTTTTCACCCTTCTGAAATTGAAATGAAAAATTCCATTAGAATAAGACATGTCCTAGTGGGCTTCTTCTTGTGTCGGCATCCTGATTGTCACTGCGCTAGAGTCTCGATGCTGCTAGGAACGTTTCCTCTCTCACTCCTTCCCGTCTGTTCAAGCTTAAATAAATAATCTTTCACACAGGAAAGTGTAAGCAAAATACCCTTAAATAACGTTAAATTAGATATTTAGGATTTTTATGACTCCAGCATTGTCAGAATACAAAAGTGTGTACAATTGTTAGTACAATTTCTAAAGGCAATATTGGATGGAACATTTGTCAGCCCAGAGGTGATCATTCATGTTTCTTAGAAAATAATGCTACAACTCTTTTTGTTTTTGTTTTTTCTACTTTTCTTCTTATTTTTAAGAAACACTACCCCTTGGTTGCATTTTATGGGCCTGACACAATTTTCCACATGCAGTAGTATCAGAGATGAAAAAGCAAAGTTTGATACTTACAAGAGTAGTACCCCCATTGTAACAGTGTTACCTACACCTCAAAGGGTGAGGACACTGTTTGTGTGGCTGAACAACAGGGTGTTGATCTTGCATTCCTTATCACAGTCCACACTCATGCTTCTTCCCATTACTACTTTTTAAATATAGACATCATTATTTTTACTTTAAAACACAACAGCTGAGCTGAGCTTAGGTGGGATCAGTACCATCAAAGCCATTGGAACCTTCCACTGCGTGACCATGTGGTTGGATGAGTCACTTCCCCACCTCTCCGCCTTAGAGGGCTCTCCACAGTTAAGACCACACTCACCTGCTGGATGGACACATCCAGCAGGTAAGTGTGGTCAAAAACCTATTTTTAGCACACGTTTCTACCACTTGGACTTTCCACCGAGTCATTTAGTGTAGTAACTCACATTCTTCCCTAGCTGCAGCAACCTTGACTTGCAAGAAAGGGCAAGGTGTGAATAAAGGACAAGACACTTTTCTTTCTACTGGAGTTAGAGCAGCAACTGAGGTTAGGTAGAAGGGAATGGCTGCATCAGGTTTGAGGCAATCTCATGGCAGTGGTGGCTTCACTTTATTGCTCCTAATTTCTGACTTTTTCCTTTTCTCCACCTCACCAGTGGAACCTCCTTATCTCAGTTGTATTTTGTTCTTTTCCTGCAGGAGAAAATACAAGAAAACATCACAGAGGTAAGAGTAAATCGCAGAGGACTGGAAGGTATTTGTGAGTCTCCTGTCTCTTTTTGTTAGGGGGTTTGAAGGAGGATTTTCCTGTTACCAGATTAGTTTTGTTCACGAGGAAGTGCTGTGCTACTGATTGCTTCCCCCTTCAAAGGTTCATTTTGTGCTGCTCCAAATCCCTTCTGCCACTAATGGTAGTTCTCTGATGTTAGTGGTAGCTCTCCCTGAGTAAGGACAGAAATATTTATCTTTGAAGGTCAAACCCTAACAAATGTCACCGTTCCTTCTGCAAGATCTGCTGGTGCTATCTCCTATCACTTAATAAGAAAATGGATTGTGGGCTTGTAGTGCTGCTCATGGTCTGTGCCTTTGCAGGAGACCGCAGGAAAACGGGGATCCTGTTGATGAACAGGCCCTGTTATCTGATCCAGTTACCCTGCGTCCTCCTTGCAGGAGGACACCCAATGGGGGTCTTTGACAGATTCATTTTTGTTCCTTTGGAGCCCTTGTGCTTGGTTGCTTCAGAGCACACGCTTTGTGGCACAAAGGCTTTTGGTGCTGAGCTGACTCCCCCTCCCCTGCATGTAGATTATTAATTGGTGACTTAATCTCATGGCGTGCTGAGCATCTTTAGTTCATGTTGACTTTAACTGGATATGAGACTCCTGCAGAGTGCTTCCTAAAGTCTAAACCCTGCAGCTCTGCTGAATGTGCCCTTTAATGCTGGGTGATGATGGAGGGAGCTGGCAGATAAGCCAACACGAGGATGTGACGGGGTAAGACATCCCAGTCACCCCTCCTGTTTGCTGTCATCCTGATCGCTCCAGCGCAGCGTTAGCAGGACAGGCTACGTGAGTTCTTGTGTGTCACAGCCACAAGAGACTCGAGTGTGGTGGCTTGAGTTATGGGTGAGGTGGGTTTGAGCTATGAGTGTGTAGTGGAAAATACTGATTTGGAGATTTCTGTGCTGACTTGTGCAGGTGGGCATTGCATAGTGTGAGACACACGAACAGGTAGAAGGTAAGTATGCTCCCTGATGTTTTCCTGGGTGTGAGGCTGACACTGTTTTTTTTTTTCTCCCCATTTTGCTTGCTGCTCCTGTGTTTGTTGATTAGGAACATACATCTGGCCAGAGGTCTTGAGTTGTTGCAAGAGGGTTTGTTCTGGGGCTGAGAGAGTTTCCAGGATGAATGATGGCTTTGTGTGTGTGCCTCTTGTGCTGTTCACGTTGTCCTGAGTACTGTCACTTAATTGGGTGTGTTTTATGGAAACAGAACCATGGCATCAGAGAGGTTTGTGTTCAGCATCTTTTCCATATAGGAGACTTTCAGTAAGCCACGCAAGAGAGATGAAGTATGTTGAAAGCTCCTATGAGCCCCATGCACAGTTGGATCAATGACATACAGAGCTGAATATACTGGTCTGTTTAAACTTGTACTTACAGGGTTAAATTTTGTGTCCCATGGGATTTTGAACCTTTTTTTTCCTCCCCCTCTGGCTGTTGCCAGAGCCTGCTGCCTGACTGATCGTGTGCACCCATCTGGCAGCTGGGCAGGTAGACATGAGAGGGCCATGAAGTCCATCAACTGGTACGAGCTCTGCAGAGGCTGCTCCAGGGACCAGCACACAGCAATTGCTGAGCAGCTACTCCTGGCAAGCTCACACAGTGGGTGCTGGCCACGGGGCTTTGTAGCACCATTGGGTGGTGGCTGCTGTGGCTGGGACATGGGCTTTGCCAGCACCCAGGGCAACTTAGCTGGCTAAGTTCCCACAAGCAAGGCCCCTGTTCTTGCGTGAGTAGGACTCAGGGGCCTTGCTTGTGGGAACTAAAGCTTTTACCTTTTACAAGTCAAGGTTTTGCTTGTTATCTTCCATCGTGCTGAAGGCACTTAGAGAAGATTTGTGATTTCTAAGAATTAATCGCCTGCACTTCTCTACATAACTTTGTTAGAGGAATGTTACAGTTAAAGTAATAGAGATCTTTTAAGAGGTAATTTTAAGAAAGCTTTGCTAGGCCACCTTAAGAAAGGAAATAGGTTTTAACAAAGTCCCACTAACCTAGTATCTCAGCAACACCACCGAGCAGCAGGATGACAGGGGTTTGCCTCTGAGCAGGGAAGAGAGGCAGGCACAGTGCGTTCAGGGCGTCCCCTGTAGCTTCAAGGTACGCTTGATGCCTGACCCCCCCCACCAGCACCGAGGCAGCCTCTCCACATCCTGCACCAGGCCCAAGCCGGGGTCGCTGTACGTGTGGCCATCACGCACAGTGAGCCTGGCTGAACTCGTGAGCCCAATTGGCCAACGGTGGGTGGCTTTCGTCAATGAAAACACAATTAAAGTGATTGATCAACTTAACCAAAATAATAGCCTAAAATAAAAATGTCAAAACCAGACATATATCATAAAGTTAGTACTAATATTTACATGAACTTATATCTCAAACAAAAATTGTGAAACAGCTTAGTTTAACCAAACTATGAGCTTAAAATCTCAGTTCAAGCTCAAACTTATTTATGACTTAAATTTTGCACAAAACTTTCCATTGTCCATAAAAAAACAACAAAACAACAAAAAAAAATTCTTTTTCTTTTTTTTTTATTAGTAAGATACCTTTGATTGTCTCAACTATCTATAGGAGCTTCATATGATTTTATACCTTTTGGTTACATTCTATCAATTTGAATATAGTGGATAACATCTTGTTTATGCAAGTAGTGATTGGTTAGGCACTACATAGGTTAGTATCTTCTGTTATGGCTTGGTTACAACCTATCTGGGGGCCCAGGCCCAGATATTCAGTCTCCTGTTTTCATCTAGTGTTCAACCACCAGGTCACCTGGACCTGATAACATACATACCGTCCCGCTCACTCAGCACTTGGCTTCAGGCCAGAGATACTCTGCAGCATCGTGGCTGCTTGTGCTGCTAACCATCCCCCAACAATTAAGCTTGTGAGTTGAATGTGCCAAATGCTGTGTGGTTAAGGTATGATGCTGAATGAGAAATGAAACAATCTGCCACCTGATGCAGAAGTGTGACACCCAACAAAAGGAAGCGGTAGGACATCCAGCAAAAGGAACTGGTAGGACATCTAGCAAAATGAACTGGTAGGACATCCAGAAAAAGGAAGTGGGCTCTGGCAGGTGACTGGCAGCTGAACTGAAGCGAGCTTTTTCTTCCTTTCATGTCTTCATCCTTGTGGTTCTCCTTGGGGAGTGTTACCGCGTACGAATGCCTAGGTGATAGTAAGGAGCACTTACTCTCAGCTATGTAGGAGAAACACTGCTGTCCTCTGTACCTTGCAGGGTAGAGAAACAGTTTCCCCCAAGTGCAGATCTCTTGGGAAGGAAGGTAAGGTCCAGGCAAGAAAACTTGAAGAGAAAGATTTGGGGTAAAATCTGATCCACTGTAGAATTGTGGTTGGAAATGACAGACACTGACTCTTGCGTTGATCATTCTGTTGACTGGGGTGACTCAAATGCTTTTGTAACAATAACATATTGATAGCGTTTTCCTTATAAACGTGGAAGCTTCACAGCTGTCTAGACAACCCTAATTTCATTATTCTCAACCTAGTAATTGCATCTGAACCGCTGAACTGTGATGTAAATTAATCATAGAAATACCAGAGAAACAGTGTATTTAATCAGAACTTGGGTCATCGATCATTCTCCCATCTAGTTCCCCTTGGGTAAGTGAACAGTGAATAACTTCTATGTAGTGACTGGAGAGGTGGTCAGCAAGAGTGAGAACTAGACAGGAAACCAAATCTCTGGTGAACTTCAAGGTCCTTTTGCTTTCTCTCTGGAGTACCTGAGGCCTGTGTTGTGTTTGACAGCTGAGAATCCCAGCTACCCCGAAGACAGCCAGCTGTGAGCTGCCCCTATTTTCTTGGGAGATGCTCAGCAACTTCAGCTTTCTAATTGAAAGAGAAGTGAGCTTTTCAAGTAGCCCCTGGCAATCTCCTCCTACATGAGGTTCCCTTGCTTGGGTGACATTCAGCTAGTGCAGGCAGTTTTGCACTTCAAGGAGTCAGTAAAGAATTTGTCAGATAAATAATCTCTGTTAGTTTACATGGCATACATTTTCCTCCATCATGATCCACAGTCATGCACTTTTATGTTGCCAGTAACACCTAATTGCATGTGATGCTGGTTTAGTTTAGCTGCCTGTTAGTTAATTGTACAGTTTAATTTCTATTAGGAAGCAAATGCTTCTTTTACGGTGAATTCCTTATAGAGAAAACTTAAGTAAAAGGAATTCTGGTATTTTATCCATCCATTGTGTATGGATGGATTTTTTTTTCCCTGAAGTACCTGTTAATGCTAACCACCAAGTAGAAAAGGAAATGTAACAAAAGTGCCCTTGAAGCATGGCTGTGACCCTGAAAGAAGCATTGTAACAGGTCCTGCAAAATACTAATGGGATTTCTTTAAAAAGAGATTGTGCTCTAATTAAAAAAGGTTGGCATCTGACATAAACCACATGGCTGGAACATCAAGCCTTTCCTAATTTTCAGAAGTATTTTGTTGCTTCTACTTCAAACGATCAGGCAGGAAACTCATAAGCAGAGACCTTCTTTTCCATTACTTTCTCACACTTCCCTAATCTTTCTCAACCATTTTTGTACCTCTGAATTCCAGTTTGCTACAGCATTCAGTTAATATATATGAATGTGTTGAAGTTCTTGCTTAAAAAAAAAAAAAAGGTGCAGGTCTGGTGTGGCACAGAGATGAAACCTTGTGTATACAGAAAGTCAGTTTCCCTCAACTTTAGCCAGTAGTCATCTTCAGGGTTATTCATGATGATTCCTCTTTCGGTTAAGATAACCCACTGTCTCTCTTGGATTATTTCAAAATACAGGTAAACTTGGGTCCTTGTAAATGCAATTCTAGGTAACCTTTAAGCTAGGTGTTTACAGAGGAGCAGATCCTGTGAGGAAAACACTGCTGGGATTAATCTCATCCTTTAGTGCTGTTAGGACAGGCTAAAGAGATCTTTGTTGGAATGAAGCATCGGTGCTCTCTCAAAGCTGGTTGTCTGAGTAAGGGTGTTGTAGTCATAGTAGTTGTGTTGTAGTTGTCATTGACAGGATAATGCAGACTGAACGGGACCTCCTGAGGTGCCCGAGAACATCACTACAGCCCTGATTAACTCCTGGCATTCATCAGTTTACTTAATTTGTCAATATACTGAGTCCTTAGTTCTGATACCATTTAATTTCCATGGCTTATCTATTGACCTTGCAAGGTTATCTTAATTGCAAATAATAAAAATACCCCTAATTCCTTAAGCTGTGCAAGTAATTATAATACTGCTTAGCTCGATTTTTTTCTTATGTGTAGTACCCACGCAACTCCAACACTATAGGGTGCATTAAAGGCTGATATCCTAATCAGTAGCACACACACACAATGCTCAGCTTCATGTGTCAAAATTCTTTGTAAACTTTGATCTTTTTGGTGCCAAGACTTCCCTGGTTCTCTGTAACTTCAATAGCAACTCTGCACTTCAGGGAAACTGACATTAAATTTTCAATTCAAGGCGCTGGTCCTTGTGCAAAGAGATCTGCTGACTTATTTCTATAATATTACAAGCAGAGCTCTTCTGTTAAATTTAATGAACACTTAATTTTGTTAAAAAGGGGGTATTGATTAGTTGAGTGCTCTGCATTCACTGCACTGCAGAGTCATAGGTGCTCTGGGAAAAAAAAAAGAAAATAAAATGGTCAGGTAAATAAAACTTTAATTTGCCCCCTTCACATGCAGATAAATTACAGTGGCATTGGCAACCTTTATTTGCTATTTCCTAATTTTCTGGGTGCTTGACTTTGTAACCTGAGTGATCTTCTAATGCAGTTTGAGTGCAGTCAGGTACCAGCAGCATTTCAGCTCTGAAAAAGAGGTGGTTGAAGTTAAGAAAGCAAAGTGGAGTTGCCCTTTAATTCACAGAGGAAGCTTATATTACTTGTCAGTGTGTATTAAAACTTCATGCTGAGAGGAGAGGAGGAAACCCAACTCCTAGAAAATCCCAGCTTCTCTTCTAACCCTTTTTGTAAGAGGGAAACATTGGAAATGTTTTATACATCCCTCTGCTTTCTGTCCTCCTCCTTTTACCCTCTGGTTTTGATGTCTGGAAGATGCAATGTGTTTGGACTCCATAAAGATACACACCTTTTATTTTTTTTTCCTCCCTGCTTTTGAAATCTTGCTCGGTTTTTCCACCCCAAGGGGAGAGGCCATTGCTTAGTATGATGGCTTAGGTCATCTTGGGGTAGATGAAGGTATAAATTTTGGATTTTGGACATGACTAATGGGTTTTATCTTTATCTAGAGCAGGACTGAGTTCGAAATACTTACGAAATATGATTAAATAATGACCAAATCTTTCTTGCTGATATATATTCCTATTATTTTACTAAAATTAATCTTATTCCATATCTTATATAGTGCTGAATAATTGTCAGTAAATAAAATCCCTTAATGGTTAGCTAAGTTATTAAAATAATGACTATATTGAACATAGTTTTTCAGCTGGTTGTTACTTGTCCTTACAGTTGCACAACTTGTTTGGTAAGGAATGGACTCTGCCACATTTGAAAGTGGAAAAGACACCTTATGGTACTTGAATACTGTAGCAACAAGTGTCCTTCTCTATCAAAAGAAAGTCATGTTCATGTTTAGGTGAAATTCAGCTGCATCAAGCTGCTGTATCACTTCTACAGAACAGGTAACATAGTTCTGCTTTTGCATTGGTCCTCTGTCTGAAATGACACTGGTTTTCAAAATGTAATTTTGGTATCACCTAGATCCTGATTTTACTTGATACTGTTTGTATCAAGTTGTTAGAAGTTATTTGTAGCCCTTAGATTTGCACATCTTTCCCTTTTTGCTAGAGTTGACTGGTGTGAAATGAAAATTACTTCCAAAAGTCATAGACTTTAACGAGGATGAACCAGTATCAAACATTGTTTGGTATCACACATTCAAGCCAAAATGGCTTTATGAAGTATAGGTGCTTGCTTTTTTAAAATTCTTACTGCCTGACAAGTTCTCCTGCTTCAAATCTCAGGGAGAAGGCAGAGCAGAAGCAGTCTTGAGCCTTCTACTGCTGTTCTAGGCTTTGTTATGAAAAGTTGTCTGGAAAGAAGCTGCTGGAGAACAGTTCTTTCTCTAGCTGTGCACCAGGGTGATGAAGACTCTAAAGACAGGTGATGTAGGTTAGATACACTATGGCCTTATGGTGTTTTGGCACTTCACTGGAGCTGAACAAAATAATGCATGTAGGAATCTGGAGAAGCTGCATGGAGAAGAATAAACTCAGTATCCTGACACTTTCCAATTGGATTAGTCTGGCTTCCTTCAGTGATATCCAGTGCTCTTCCCAGTGACTTATTTTTAGCTAAACTGAAGCTGCTTGCTTCGTTTCCTTTGGGGTTTGGCAGTTTTCACTCCTTGCAGGCATGGAATACAGTCTTGCTTGGGGGTGCCATGGGTACCAGTAAGTGTTCATTTCCATCTTAGTTAATCTGAGATCCTTTGCTGAAGCATCTTCAGAGGATGCAACAGAGTTGTTCTCCCATGATTTACACATAATTTGTATAAGGAAGGTAATAAAACTTAATGAAGAATTCAGTTAAGCCCTATATTATTGCCCAGTAGACATGATCTTCCTGTAAAATACTACTGTGGTTTGGTTTGTTTTTTTTTTTTTTTTCTTTCTTTTGGTTTGCCCCTGAGAAGTGAACTGGACTTAGTGCATGTAACTCAGTGAAACTTCCTTAGTGAAAATGACATTAATTTTGATGGTCACATTGGGAGCATAAGAGGGAGGAAGCTAAGGTGGTTGTTACTGGTGGAGTCCCTCTGGATAATAAGAGCATTCATTGCCCACAAATGGATGAAAATAGTTTATACTGCTAGTAAGGGGTCTTCTTTTGCTCTAGCTTAATTTTACAGTTAGCAAGGCAGAGGTTGCTCTGAAAAATCTTTTTTTTTTCCTTTTTCTAATTTGCACTGCAATTTCCTCATAATCTGACAATGTTCACAGAAGATCTGCATAAGTATCTGGAAAAAAAAATCTGGTTTTATTTCCTGAAAATAAGTGTTGACATGAATGTTAACACATCTGTCTCCAGTCCTTCCTTCCCCAGCTGCCATTTCCCATTCCCCTGCTCTTCCTTATCCCTCTTTCTCCACGGCATGTGACTTTTTCTACTCCATAGCATAAGGAAGATGAGGTGTTTATCTTTTTGATGCTCTGTATCCCACTGGTCTTCCCCTGGCATGCATTATACACACAGCATAGTCTTGTGTGTTGAAAAGCTTTCCTTCCAAGGGAAAACTCAGGAAACAAGTGGGAAACTGTCACTTGCTGCTCCTAAACTGTATCACTCTCCTCTATGGTTGAGCATCCAGAAGTTTGTGGAGAGAAAAACTATGGAAGAAAGAAAACTCAATAACTAAAATTGATATTAAAAAAAACCCCAAACCAAGCAAACTGAATGCTAAGTAGTGTCTGGTCAAACCAGTAAACCCCAGAGCTGCTCATGAGTTGCCCCTTTTACATCAATGCATCAAGCAGTGTGTAGGTAGTCCATTGATTTTTCCCATCAAACGTTTATAATACATGAACTATAGCAACTTCTAGGCAATTTTCAGTACACTGGGTAATTACAAAAAGCTGGTCATTTAAATTACCTTAAGATGCATTATTTCCATGACTAATTCAAGACTCCTATGTCTTAGCTGTGTCTCAAATTCAATTTGAATTGATAATGACTTGTTTTAATCCCTCTCTTTGGTTTAGCGGTCAGACCAAAGGACAACATTATTTTTTTTTTTGAGGGGGAGGGGGTAAAGAGGAGAGAGGAAGATAGAAAAATATAAATTGCCAGCCGCCAGTATTATTTTGGCAGTTAATATGGGAATGAGCTTGAACTTGGGGACCTCCTCTGGGAAAGGGCAATGTAAGTCCTCTATAAGCTTCCAGCCTTCAAAGTCTCTCACTTCCTAAATGTGTCTCTGTTGCAAATGATGAAGAGGGAATCCTAAGGCATTTTGTTAAAAATCTATCAAATGCAAGGGATGAGGCATCCTTGCTGAGATAACTTGCCCCAGGAGAGAGGCAGCTATCTCCTGGCAGTGTGACTTCTTCTCAAGAGAAATTTCTCACTTTTCATGTGGATTATACTGGAGCCACTAGCAAGTCTTATCAAAACTGGGAAAGCTATAAACTCTCTGTCCTCACTGGCACATCAGAGAGTCTCTCTGTTTGATTTCTACTGATTAAGATCTGTGTTTGCTTTAGCGTATTCTCAGCAGAATTTCAAGTATTAGGAGTAATTTATTTCCCCCTCTCTCAACAAATGCATTTTGTTTGCCCTGTTGTCCTGTCTATTTTGAGATGATATCTTGGGGATGACACTTAACTTAATGAAATGACAGGTGAAGGAGGCCTCCAGATCTGTATGCCATATCTGCATGGACACTGCACTGTCTCTGGGCCAAAGGATTTATCACACGTTAAGGTGAAAACACCTGTGAGAGTCATGGGCAGACCCTTGTTGAGTGCTGTACCATCTCCACAGGCACAGGGGATCTCAGCTGGTAATCTGTTTTGACAGGCTGACTTCCAAGTGTTAACCCCAAAAATGGAAAATGAGTCTTAACTAGAAGCAAAGGACTTGGGTTTCCTTTGCCTGTGCATTAATTTAAAGAGGAATCACATGTTAAGGTGCTTAATGCATATTTCAATCAGCACAGAGAAGTTTAAGAAGTGATGTACTCTAGTTTTTGTCCAGTCTATCTCCTTTCCTCAGTTCTGGGCAGCAGTGAATGGGTTGGAAGAGATGCAGACCTGGTTACAAGATTTCATGTGTTCTTCTCCAGGGTTTGAGGTAAAGTGGTGCCCCAGTGTGTGACGATGTTAGGCTGTCACCCTGCAGAACCCACCGGGAGTGGGTTCTCAAGTGGAGACATTCAGTTGTTACATACTTACCTTCACAAGGGCTTTGTAAAGTATCTGAGGTATTTAGGTTATGGATTGGTTGTTTGAGAGATGCTAATAAGCCTGATTGCACAGATGTGTGGGAGTATGTATGCAGTAGGTACGTTTGGTGCATCCAGCTTTGTAAGAGCAATCACTCTCAAGAGTGAAGTCTGGCACGGTCCTTTCCAGAGGTGTCTTGTGGGGTTTGTGTGTTTGTTGCTTTTATGTTTCATTTCTCACGTGGATTTTGGGTACAGTTATAGTTGTGCTTTCTTTCCTCTCAAGATCTACGTGTGGGACTTAACAGTTGGGCCTCCAATGCCTTTTTTTCTTTTTTTTGACTTTGTGCTTTTTCCACTATAGCAGCTTATTCTTAATCTTCACCCTGATTCATAGAGTACTTAAACCCGTGTTGCCCATCACTTAGCTACAACCACACCTTCAGAGAGCAGAATGGCCTGAACATAATAGAAGTGGCATAGTTAAATCATGATTTCTTTTTGAGGTTATTACTCTTAACATGTACAAGTATCTTATTTTTGTGCTTCAGTGTAACACGTTCAGATTTAGTGGGGCGTGTAATTAAGCTTTGGAACCTTTCTTGACTAATATTTACATAAAACATGTTTTCAGCTTATGTTTAATTATTTTCTTGATTAGGACCAGCTATTTTTAAAAGGGATGTGGGTGGGGCAGTGAATCCCATTCTCTTAAGTTTATTGTCAGAAACAGACCTTCATGCAGCGCCAGAAGTGCTCACTGAACAGCGGTGCAGTTATTCCAGGCTTGTAGACCATTGTCTCATCATGTCACTTTTCAGAGTTTGGGATGCTAATAGTAAAATGGATAATGGTTCTTGGATAATGGAAATGGAATATGGACAATGGAAAATAGGGAAATGGTTCTTGTTTTTCTTGGTTTGCTGGGAAAACTCACAGCACATACAATTTTATTCTTTTTTTAAACAAACAAAAGTAAAATTTACAAATGTGAGAGATGCTGACATTTCACATGAGCCAGTTCTGTACAGTCCATTTATTCTGACTTCTTTGTCTGCTGAAAAATGGTTTCAAATTCCAGGGGTGTTTCTTCTCCTGTTCCTATCAAAACAGATACTATTATAACTGAATTACACATGGTAATTTCCCTATTGGAGGTTTGGGTTTTTTTCCAGATGTCTAATAACATTTCAACAAATGCAGTACTTCATAATTACTTCTTTTCCAGTTTTGTCATGTAGTCAAGACAGAAATTCTTATCCAGTGTCCACTTCAGGAGCTTGTGGGATCCATGCCCCAGAACAGAGATCCACATCTCATGGTTTTGTGAAATAAGTTATTGGCATGAGAGCATCTGGCTGAGCCTGTACAAAATGAAGCAACATGTTCATTATCATGACACTGCTAAAGAAGAGTAGGCACAAAGACTAAGCAGCTGCCCAAGTGCTGCTGATCTCGTGAAGGTCATGATTAAATGTGGACTGTGAATGTTAACTGTGTTGCATGTGGATAGATAAGTGAGTTTGATCTCTTAGGCAGTCAGTCAAGCCTTTTGCCAGCAGTAGATTGGCTTAGAAGAGGAAAAAAATGTGGTGTCATAAAAATATGTTGTTCACTGTGTGAAAAGCAAATAGCTCGTTGCTGCCTTTTCTTTGGGCTGGGGAAGCCATAAGAATGATTTTTGTAATGATTTTTTTTTCTCTTCCCCTGGCAGTAGTGTGAATATTTTCAGATTGTGATGACAAACGATCCTTCTGGGACTTTCTGCACTAATAAACAATGGCGACAACAACTTGCTCTATTTCATGTTAGACCTTCAATTTTAGTGACTCACAAGGCATGAAGAACTTAAGCACTGATCTGTTTAGTGACAGAGCTTAAAGACACCAAGGACTGAAGTGACAGTAGGTGTCATTAATCAGCAACCTTGATGCTATCTCAACCAGTGCTGTGTTTTGATAGGTGTTTTAAGGAAAACTGCAAGAACTAGACTAGATTAATTCATCTCCAGGCCTGTCCCAAAGCATGCCAAATGGAGCACCTGGAAGGGTGACTAGTGCCACAGTTCCCAGAGGTGAGAGCTTTATTCCCAGAGCCTGAAGGGCTCACAGAAGGGTAGTGCTGGGGATCATTCAATGTCAGGGTCTTCACACTGCACACCTGGAGGTGGTGAATATCAGTGTGGGGATAACAAGGATATATGGAATAGATCATATGTCCTCGTAGGAAAGGTGCTCCAGCCCCTTTATCATCTTTGCGGCCTCCTCTGGACCCTCTCCAACTGGTCCATGTCCTTCTTGTGTTGGGGGTTCCAGCACTGGACACATTGCTCCAGGTGAGGTCTCCCAAGGGCAGAGTAGAGGGGGAGAATTACCTATTTTATTTGGCTTCTCTTGCCACTGGCACAGGGCAGAATTGAGCAATAGTGAGACCCCGTGGAACTTTCAAAGGTATTTTTTATGCTGGTGGTGTAAAATCCTTATGTGTAGCTGTAGACAACAGGTGTATGATGCTCTGAGGAAACACACTCTCTGGGCAAGCTGTTCCAGTGACTCACCACTCTCACAGTGCATTATTTCTTTCTTCTATCTAGTCTCAATCTACCCTCTTACAGTTTATAGCCATTATCTCTTGTCCTATTGTTATATGCCCTAGTAAATGTTCCTTCCCAGCTTTCTTAGAGGCCCACTTCAGGTGTTGTATGGCTGCTATAAGATCCCCCTGGAGCTTTCTCTTCTCCATGCTGAGTAACCCCAGCTCTCTCTCCTTGTTCTGGTAGGAAAAGTTCTCCAGACCTCTGGTCATCTTCATGGCCATCCTCTGGACCTTCACCAACAAGTCCATGTATTTCTTCTGGTGGGGCCCCAGAACTGGACACGGTATTTTAGGTGGGGTCTCACAAAAGTAGAGCAGAGGGGCAGAGTCACCTTCCTCGATCTGCTGACCACACTTCTCGTGGTGCAGCCCTGGATACAGTTGGCCTTTTGGGCTGCAGGCATGCCTTCACATAATCACTGACTGGTCTGGGTTGGAAGGGACCCCAAGGATCATTGAGTTCCAACCCCCTGCCACAGGCAGGGCCACCAACCTCCAGGCCTGCATCTAGACAAGGTT
>VXBZ01004936.1:36727-80316 GCA_013399135.1 Heliornis fulica | reverse complement strand
TGTATTTCTTCTGGTGGGGCCCCAGAACTGGACACGGTATTTTAGGTGGGGTCTCACAAAAGTAGAGCAGAGGGGCAGAGTCACCTTCCTCGATCTGCTGACCACACTTCTCGTGGTGCAGCCCTGGATACAGTTGGCCTTTTGGGCTGCAGGCATGCCTTCACATAATCACTGACTGGTCTGGGTTGGAAGGGACCCCAAGGATCATTGAGTTCCAACCCCCTGCCACAGGCAGGGCCACCAACCTCCAGGCCTGCATCTAGACAAGGTTGGCCAGGAGCCCATCCAACCTGGCCTTGAACACCTCCAGGGCTGGGGCATCCCCCACCACATTGCCAGCTCATGTTGACTTTCTTACCAACAGACACCTCCAAATCCTTCTCAGGGCTGCTCTCGAGCCACTCTACACTCAGCCTGTACTTGTGCTTTGAAGTTGAGAGAGAAGCAGAGGCAGGAATAACATAAGCTAAACCATATTAAACTCTCTTGTCCTCTTATGTAAGACATTAATAGGGCTGTGATTAACATCTGGATTGGTGTGTATTGAGAGTGGATGTGGGACTTGGTAGAGCAACAGCTGAAGAAAATTGGGGAAATAGGGTAAACAAAGACCTTGACTGGCTTTTTCTGATGCAGCCTTTGTGATGTCTGCATATATGCAACTGCCCATTCTTAACTTGCAAATCTGTTTTGTAACAATAAGACCAGACTTCACATTTACAATAAGCATTCACCTGCTTTTTCTTCCAGCTGTTTGTTGAAGGGATGTATTTAGGAGAGTGTGTTTCCTCAGAGCATCATACACCTGTGGATTCAGCACAAGATTTCAGTCTTCACCAGGAATATGCTGCTCAGACATCAGGTTCTATAAGCAGATGGTGGGGTTTGTCTCTGTGGAAGGATTTCAGCTTGAGGAACAGACACAAAATGTTAAGAAAAGTATGGACTTGATAGGAAACACAAAAATATAATGTTTTTGCTTTGTCCTAAAGTTATTCATGTTTAGAAATCACGTGTATTTCCAGTGGATTAATAAATGACATCTGTAGTTTGGTCAGGAATAGACAGAGGAGTCTTTCACTTGCTGCTAGATTTGTATCAAGGGAAAACAGACACTAGATGAAGTTAGTTTAACTATGCTGCTAGGCATTACTCTCTCATAGGAAAGATGTCTGACAAACATTTTGAATAAGAAGGCACTTCTTCAACAGCCATAACTATTTAATACAGCTTCTAATAGTTTAGAGTTTCGGTCCAGCAGTATTTCTGAACCCAAGGAGTGTTGCATGAATGCATGCATCTGTTGCATGAATGCAGGTTACTATTCTTCTGAAATGGAGTTGGAGCTTAGCCTGCTGAGAAGTGGAATGCTGGTGATTTGATTAGAAAGGTAGGTATCATAGTCATTAGGAGTTATCTGCCTCTCAGATCTGAAGAAGGGTTTCTTAGTCTGGAAGCCTGTTTTCTAGCTCAATCAGTTAAAATCCCACAGATTTAATCAGAGGACTTCATTGCTGACACACAGACATCCTATGTTGTGTCCCAAAGTGACACGTGTCTGGTTTCAGAAGGGCACAGATGGGTCTTCTGAATGTCTTCTGTACCAACCTGCTGCAGATGTTTTGGATACTCAGGGCACTTCAGAGGTCCTGACGTGGGTTTGTTTCGGTGACTGATCTTCACGCCTCTCACTGTGTAACTTCAGGCTGAAATGTGGGTGCAAACTGAGTTCTGCTGAACAACCCAGCTTCTAGATGCTATAGAGACATTTTAAATCAGTATCAGGACAAAGGTTTAAATGTTTTCTGGTTGCTGTGCCACCAAAATCATGTATAGTATTGGAAAAAGTAGTAGTAATAGGAAATGTGATCTGTGTGAGAATACATGTTTGTAGGCAAAGAAGGGAAGAAGTAAATGAGTGGGCAGCACTGGGAGAGCAGGGGTGGATTTGTAGGGCTTTTGGCTTGTTTGTGTGACAGGAAAACCTTTCCAGGTTGCAGTCAAGGCTGCTACGTGGTTTATAGGGAATCAGTTTGATGACTTCAGTGCTTCTCCCAAGCATATCCGTATCCCCAAAGCAGTACCAAGCTATGATGTCTAGTCTAGATAAAAAAAATTATGGATTTAATATATCATATACCTTATCTTAGTGGGTGTGTTTAAAAGTCTTTAAGAGGACTCTCTTAAAGGAGGAAAGAGAAAAACAAATTTCTCTGCTAACATGTGGAGACTGGGTGTGCTCTCTCTGCTCTAATTATTTTAAATTTGTTAGCTAATATTCATTCTATTACATGAAAGCCATTTTATCCCAAGTTATATATAGCAATATTCTCTCTTTTCCCTGCTCTTCCAACCTAGTGTGAGGAGACACTGGCACAAAATATTCTGGTAAAGGCAACAGATTTTCATCTCCAAGAATATTAGGCAATTATAATGACCACTCCCTTCTCACAAAAGTGAAAGAATGACCAAGCAAATAAATGAATGTTGATTAAGCCCTGTTCTGGCTAGGAGTGATTCATTTTTAAAAGCTGATGGTTTTGAAGTGGAGCTCTTAGGAGAAGTGTACAGTAGGTAATTGCTCAGGTCTGAATGCTGCTCTTCGGACTGATGCGCAGAGATCACGCAGCACTTTCACACCAAGCGTGTGCACCACGGGAAAGCTTCTGGGAGATCATCTTCTCAGAAACATCTTAATTACACATTTACAGTCATCAGTGAAACTAATGGTTGTGACTGAAGACAACTGGGAAGCTGTTTAGCCTCTTGCCCTTTTGAGTAAGTTAGCCTGACTGTTTCCACGCTGTGCTGAAGTACGTGTTGTAGACAGCACACTGCCTCTTTTACAGTGTGTGGACACAGCTTGGCGACCACTCAAAACCTCCAACTAATTAGAATTATCCTTGGTGAGAAATGGAAGAAATCCATGCAAAGACTGTCCCCTATGCAGCGTTTTTCTCTCTCACTGTAAGCTATTTGCTCTTGCATGGCACTGCAGCACCTCATTCTGTCACTTGCTAAGAACAGTGGTGACGTATTATTTTTTGCAGTACAGAGAGATAAAATAATCTCATTGTGGTAAGTTAGCTTGAATTGTCACTTCATGTTGCCATTCCTGAGACATTTGTTCAGTGTCTGTTTACTGCCTGGGTCTTATCAACACTTTCCAAGCTGTACTGTTTGGAAACCTTAGGGTTGAACCTTTGCCAATACTTCTGAATAGTTCCAGTAATACTATTTGTTACCTGCTTTTTAGCTTAATATATGTCATAGGACACACAGAAAGTCTATTAAGGATTCAGTGTGTGATGCCAGTATCCTATCCAAAGGATACAGCTGTAATAAATAGGGAAAAACAACCCAGGCAACTGGGTAGTTATCAAATGGAGTGACTGTAGAGGTCTTGAAAGGATCAAACAGCTCGAACTTAAACCAAAGTGTCCTGAATGGAACTATGTACTTGCTTTAAAGTTGCACTGGTTCTGCTTTTCAAATGGGAATGTTATCGTTCAGTGTGAATCATCACTGAGAATAATAAGCTACTAGACCTTGCAGAAGGGAAGTTGTGTTTGCCCTTTCTGGAAAAAATACATTTTCCAGGAAGTGTTGTGGTTTAGGTAGCATGACCTTGCCTAAAAGTTGTGTTTTCCCTTTGCTTTGTTTGATGTGTTTAACGTTCTGGTCCTCCTGTTTGCAGGTTTTGGGATAATCAGCAGCAGGGTTGCAGGTCTGTAGGGACTTTTTCAGATGACCTGGGGTCCACCTTTAGTGTTAATTCAGAGTATCTCTATACCTTAGCTAAACAACCAATTTAATTTGATAGGTCACTTTTTTATCACTACTTTAGGTTAATTTAAAATAATATTATTTCCATCTTCCTCATATTCAGTTCTTTTTAATCCCCTGTATCTATTGCTAATCTAGTAAGATGCCATAAAAATTGGTCTGCCGGATGTTTGCCTCTCACTTTCCCGTTATAAACTAATGTTATGTAACAGAAATAAATGAGAGGGGAAATATTCTGTTGTTTGGCACTCCTCAGATTATGAAACAATGTTTACCAAAAATACTGAATCCATTCCAGGCACAAATAAAGCTCTGGAAGCATTATTTATGGGAAGGTTTCCTTCATACTTTAAAGCAGGATTTTGGAAATGTTAAAGGTCATCAGTCAGCCCCTCACTGAAACTTCACAAGGGGCTTTAAAAGATTGGGTTCATTTTTCCCCTGTACAAAGCACAAGGGCAGCTAACAGTACTCAACTTGTTATGGGTTACATCTTACTGAAAGGTACAATGTATGATGCTCTATAGCCTTTATAAAAGTATTTGGAGTTAAGGCTCTATTCCTAACCCTGCAGGAAGGTACTGTGATAAATGCTGGAGAGATGACAGGCTTTCTTCTGGATTTGAGGAGGAGCTTTACCCTGAGGGTGGCAGAAAACTGGAACAGGCTGCCCAGAGTGGTTGGGGAGTCTCCATCTTTGGGGATATTCAAAACCTGCCTGGGTGCTGTCCTGTGCAGCTTGCTCTAGGTTACCCTGCTCTGATACAGGGGGCTGGACTAGATGATCTCCAGAGGTCTTTTCCAACACGTATCGTTCTGTGAGTCCAGCCTTCCAGCAAGCCACTCACCCCAACAGCTGTCATCATGACCCAAGACAGTTAATGGCTTGTGCATCCACCCCCCTGTTCCTTCTTCTCTCACCATATTTACAGGCAGCTTAAACATAAAACAAACAATAGATTTATTGACAGCTGTTGTGGTTCAGCCCCAGGCAGAGGCTGAGTACCACCAGCCACTCATGCACTCCTTCAGTGAGGAGAGAAACCAGACCAAGCCCCAGTGGGTTGGGAAAAAGACAGTTTACTGATAAGCACTTTGAGAGGGGAACAATAACAGACACACCTGGTGATAACACAGAGAACTTCACCAACAGATGAGAAGCTGACACAGACCACTGTACCCACACAAGGGCCACCTGCACCAGGCCCTGCCTCTGCCCCACCACCCCTTTTATAGGGGCTGATTGATGTCAGGGGTGTGGAAAACAGCCCTGGCCAACTCAAATCACCCGTGCTGGCTGCTTAGGGAGGTCAGCTCTGGCCTGGCTGGAACCAGGATAACATCTTTGCCCTGTGGAAAGGTCCCAGAGGGAATAGAGTCTGATGAAGAGGGTGGGTGATTCCTGTCCAAGTTGTAATGCAGTGTCTGTCATAATCCTTGCAGCAAGCAACCTCTTTGGCTACCATGCTGTGGTGGTTTGACCCTGTCTGGAGGCCAGACTCCCACCAAAGTTGCTCTATCACTCCCCTCTTCAGCTGGACAGGGAGGGGGAAATACCTGTTGAGAGGCTTTGGAGTTAAGGACAGGAAGAGATCATTCTGCAGTTAGCATTATGGGCAAAACAGACTAAACAAGATAAAGGAAAGAAAACTCTCTAATTTATTAAGCACACAAACCAGAGTTGAATAATAACTACAGACCACACCCTGCCTTTCTCTTCTTTGCATCCTCCAGGATGGCACAGAGGAAAAGGAGGGGCAAATAGGGAATGGAGGCTACAGTCTTCAGTCAGTTCCTCATGAGTTGTTCCTTTTGAGGGTGGGGGAGGGCATTTCTCACACTCTTTCCCTGCGCCAGCGTGGGTCCCACCCATGGGAGACAGTCCTCCAGAACCCTTTTCATGTGAGTCCTCTCTCACAGGGCTCTTCACCAGCTGCCCCAGCGTGGGTCACTGCTATAAACTCATAGAATGTCTGTCCCCAGCCTGGTCACCCACAGAGTCACAACATCCCCTCAGCAAACCTGATTCAGCGTGGGTCTCTCTCTCTCTCTCTCTCTCTTATCTCTGCCTCTTACCTCTCTCTGTGGGCTGTAGGTGCTGCCAGGGGCTGGCTTGAGTGTAGGTCACAGATTCTTCCCTATTCCTCCAGCTGCTCCATGGTGAGCTCCTGCCTGGCCCAGGTACCTCTCCATGGGCTACAAGTGGGGTCTCTTCATCCTCCATGGGCTGCAGGGGGACACCCACCCCACCATGGTATTCTCCACAGGCCGCAGGGAATCTTCTCTCAGCGCCTCCTCCTCCCCCTTCACTGACCTTGGTGTCATCAAATTTCTTATATCTTCTCACTCCCTTCTCTAGTGACAAAATGTGGCTGTGTTCTTCTACCTCTAAAATGTGGTTTAGAGGCTACTACTCTATTGAGAAGTAGCTGATCTCCTTTGAAGCGGAGGCTCTTCAAAGTGACCTGAACAGGCTTGATTCTCCCACTGCACTGAGCAGTGAACTCTCCTGTGCCTTTAACTTGACCAATTGAGACTTTCAGCTTTGCTCCATGGCAATTTTTTGCTGCAGTTCATGTTTAATGTTAATTAGTGCCCGTGGGGTTGCAAAAGTGAACAGATATCGCGGTGCGTAGCACTTTTCAGCATCTGCCTGTGGGAGGAAGGAGCAGATCTGATGCAT
Source organism: Heliornis fulica (assembly GCA_013399135.1). Lineage (NCBI taxonomy): Eukaryota > Metazoa > Chordata > Aves > Gruiformes > Heliornithidae > Heliornis > Heliornis fulica. The sequence goes on along the minus strand of VXBZ01004936.1, from coordinate 73,847 downwards.
TGTGTGTTAACAGATCTTCCTCCAAAAGTTAGTAAACCAAGGAGAGGCAGACTGTGCTCGAGGTTTATATCTGGTTTTGAGTTTCAAGTGCATCCCATCCTTAGATAGCATCCTTCCCTACTCTTGAATTCTTGCAGATATTATTAATAACATTGCTGTGAGCCTGTGGTATGTGTGAACACATGTTTATCGTTTTGCAGTACTCTGCTGCCATTCAAAACAGCCTCACAGCACAATGTTGTTTACAAAATTTCCCTCCCACTTTGGCTACAGCCTGTTCCTAGTTTATCAGCTCTGACTGGGATGGTTGAATGCTTGAAAATGTCTCTTAAACCACAGAGAGCTGTTTGCCAGATTCATACTGGCTAAAATGTCAGGGGAAAAAAAATAAATCTGATTTTGGACAGCCCTGTGAAGGGGAGAGAGGAAGGAGAAGTTGGAGGAAACTGGCTGGGTGGTTGAGTTAGCTGATATACAAGAAACTCAGGTTCATGCACCTGCACTAGTCTGCCATTTTGCTTTTAGGACATGGTGAGGAGAGCTCAATTTCGTTCCTCGTTGGCATTTGAAGTAAACTTTTGAAGCTTTGATTTTCTGTTTAGTTTTCCCTTTAATGAGTCAGTATTGTTGTTTTCCAAACAGCTCAGTCTTTGAAAAGCTTTGGAGGTTTTCTAGTTCTGGTGCAAAATGGTTGTATTGTGTACGTATCAGTCTGAGACATCGGGTATGAATATTCTTCAGACACATGCAGGGTAATTTCTTCTAGAGTGCAGTGACAGTAACTGGCATACAGTGGAGGCAACAAAGATCAAAGCCACATGGATATGCACTTATACTGGCAGAAATAATGGAGTCACTTTTGCAAGGACTATTTCAAATCACTAGCACATCCTTTTTAATGAGGCCTCTGGGCTTTCCCAGACACCTAGTATCAAGGATACATTGTGGTAGTGCCTGGTCAGGCTTTTGACATATGCTGACACAAATAAATGAGGTGAAACAGCATTTTTAGATTGTTATTGAAGCAGTATATGTATATTGTAAGAGTGTATGTCTTGCAAGTAGTTCATAGGTTAAAGGCCTCTTAATTGGTGCCTTGCCTTTTGTTACCTGTTGGATAGGGATTCCAACTCTGGACAGGAATCCTGGAAGGATAAACTCTGCTTAGTGTGCAAAGCATGGTGTAGTAGTCAGAAAGCAAATGGACAATGGGACATAATGTTCAAAAGGTTGAAGAGCACTTCTAGGAAACAATGGGTCCCCTGCCTTGTGAATATTGCCATTCACAGTAACTCACTGTGGTAGAAAAAGCAGAACAGACAGAAGAGGATTCCAGAGCCTGGTAGGAAGAATGATGAGGCTTCTGCCTGAGGAAAGATTAGAAATATGGATACAATTTTATTTAAAGGTGAGATAAATCATAGTGGATGTTTTGGTGTTCCAGAAACAGCCACCAAGATATAGTAGGCATTAGCTCTTTGCTGCAGCATAAGAAGAAATTAATTGAGAGGCCATTCTTTCAATTTGGTAACTATAACTGTGTCCTGTCAAGCTGTATGTTTTTAAGCCAGAAAGTGCATTGGGCTTCACAGTGGTTCTTGCTGCTTCTTGCTACAAATAGTTGGAATATTTGCAGGTAACTTTTATATAAGGAGTCTTTTCAGAAGGCCCTAAAGTCTGCCCATTCTCCTGACGGGCTCTGCACTTCGCTTTACGAGTGGTGTTTGGCAGGTCGTAGGTATGCTCCTATCTGAAGTGCAGGATGTGCTGAGAGGGACATACAGCAAAGTAGTTCAGCAGTGGAATGCTCTTCCTAACCTGTGTCTGAAAGTGCTATGAGAAAGCAAAGTTAACAGAGAAGTGAATGAAAACCAGCATTATTATATTGTACCAATGTTAAATTTACATTAAGGTATCCAGAACTGCAGTGTGAGATTTCAACCCCAGGGACTGTTAAAACCTTTTAAGATGATGATGGGGACTCCATTAATATTCCACACATTTTTTTACAGAGTATATTTCTCTTCCCCTTTTTTTTTTTAATCTCTCAAAGTAAAAGACTTTTTCTTTTTTATTTTTTCCCTTTTCAATATACAGGATGATTAAAGAAAATGAACTCCTCTTCAGTAACTGTGTAATCGTTCGTTGTCATTTAGATATGAATTTGATTCAGCTAAGTGATTTTTTGAAGAACATGTGTGTGAATTCCAAAGTGAAATGTATTTCTGCAGACTGAACTGAAAAATACTCTTATTTTTTTAATTGGAGAAAGAGAGAAAAAAGCGATGAGAGAAGAGGCTGGCAGCTTGTTGAAAATCAGACGTGATCCTACCTTATTTTGACTTAATTGTAGTGCCTGCAAACTTTTTTCATTAAAACTTTTTAGAAAGAAAGTATCAGTCTGAAAGGGTTGAATGCTTTGCCTATTTCATTAGCTAATACTGGATGGCAGGAGGATGGATTGAAAAGCGAGGAAGCCCAGACTGAGGGAAGAAGAGGGTTTTAGCCAAGAACAAAAGGAAAAGTGCATGTGTGGCCAAGAAGGCCAACGGCATCCTGGGGTGTGTTAGAAGGAGGGTGGCCAGTAGGTCAAGAGAGGTCCTCCTCCCCCACTACTCTGCCCTAGTGAGACCTCACCTGAAGTATTGTGTCCAGTTCTGGGCCCCTCAGTTCCAGAAGGACATACAACTCCTTGAGAGAGTCCAGCGCAGGGCCGCCAAGATGATGGAGTGGAACATCTTCCTTCTGAGGACAGGCTGAGGGAGCTGGGTCTCTTCAGCTTGGAGGAGACTGAGGGGTGACCTCATCAGTGTCTATAAACATGTAAAGGGTGAGTGTCAGGAGGATGGATCCAGGCTCTTCTCAGTGATGGCCAGTGATAGAACAAGGGGAAGTGGTTCCAAACTGGAACATAGAAAGTTCCATCTTAATACAAGGAGGACCTTTTTCACTGTGTGGGCACAGGCTGCCCAGAGAGGTTGTGGAGTCTCCTTCTCTGGAGACATTCAAGACCAAACCGTACATGTTCCTGTGTGATCTCCTCTAGATGATCCTGCTCGGGCAGGGGCCGTTGGACTGCGTGATCCTTCGAGGTCTCTTCCAGCTCCCACTATTGTGTGATTCTGTGATGTGCTTGAATGTTTAACTTATTTTTCTGATGGACAGTAAATTTTTGGACACCTGAGGTTGCTTTATTTTGGGTTGAGGTGCTTGTATTGCAAAATGCTCTGACATTTCAAAGCTGGCCACTCATTCTGGAAAGTGACCATGGTAATCACTTGTTAACGTTTCTAATACTCTGACTTTGAGTCAGGTTGAGTTGCTCTCATTCAGGTTCCCTGACACCTTGCTACTTGTGTAATCCCTACCGCTGTAAAGGAGGGCTTCATGCAGAGTGGGGCATTATCCAGAGCAGAATGGCAGATCCTGTCCCCTGCCTTTTACTAGCACACGTGCTGAATTCTGTTGAGGGTTCTGACGTGTGATTTTGTAAGAGGCTCATTGCCTTCAGTCCGAATTGTGGCACAGACTCCAGGCAGAGAAGGGAAGTTGTTGTTCAACCTATTTTGGGGATAAACTGTCATTAGATGCTTGTAATCAGATTGCATTGGCTTTGAAAAGACGCTTATGAAGAGGAATTTTGTACAATGAATGGATGGGTATGCAGATGGTCTATTAATTTCCTGCTTTGGGATGTATCAAATGAAATATTTGCCTGACAGTTCCAATGGGCCGAAGAGAGGTGATGGCTAAAGTAGAAGTCTTGAAGTGATGCTTTATTATACTGGTCTAGACACAGTCCCATATGTAGTTGCAATATTAACGGCCCACGCAGTGACAGGCAGAGCATGGAGGAGGGGTAGTATATTTTATTGGACCAAAATGTGACAGAAAATCAAGAAGCCTTTAGAAAAACAATCCCACCTTCAGGTACATATCTCTACACTACCTCTGCAAAACCATGTTTTTCCCCAGTGTGGTGTGATAAGGCAATAGAGGGGTAGGCCACTTCCTTTTAGCATGGAAATAGTTACTGAGTTAGAGCAGCAGGGGTCAGAGCTGCTGATTAATCTCTCCAGCTCATGTTATTAAAATTGCAAATGTCACTCCTTATTCGAGTCACCCACTTGAGTCTGTCACGGCCTTTTGTGTCGATGGTTCTGGGATCAGGTTTGACGTGCAGCGGGCGATAACAGATGGGCAGCTGAAGGAACGAGCTGGGAAAATATTTCAGCCTTCTTTGAGGGACACGGATTCTTTATCTCCAGTCATTGCTTGCTTTTTCCATGACTGCCCACATGGTGTAGGGAGCCTATCTAAATTAAGCCTTTTAGGGAAAGACTGTTTGAGAGGACTGGGTACAGAGCTGGGAGTCTCAGCTCCTAGCTCAGTGAAGCGCTCATTTGTCACCTGTGAACTGAACTCCTTCCACGCTGCTCATCTCCTCCTGGAAACTGGAGATTGGGTGTTGCTAATCAAACTCAATGTTTGCTTCCTGGGAATGACCTGTTGGGAGCCATGTGGGGCACAGACCTGTATGTGCTATTTTTCACTCTTCCACTCTTCAGAACTTGTCAGGCAAAGTCTGACTTCTTTTTTTTTTTTTTCTTAAATGCCAAAAACTTTAACGAGTTGACTTCTAAAGGTTTCAGAATTAAAAAAAACAAAGCGTTATGTGCTAGACATTATTTTTTTTTAACTTCCATGCACTTTGTGGTTAGAAAATAAAAACATGTTGGGAAGAGAAAAATAAAAAAGAAAATGATTTTTTTTTCCTAAGTCAGTTTTATAAAAGATGCACATGACTTACTTTAGGGTTGACTGAAGCCTCAATACCGATATCCAGACTGAGCTCTTTTGTGCTAGAGGCTGTTTAAAAATGGTTTTCTAAAGCCTCTCCAGCAATGCCATGGCTGGAGAAGACAAGCAAGAGAGTAGCTGAAGAAAAGGGAGAGAAGCAGCTGGTAGAATATGTCCACATGTTTCAGGCCACTCGGTGAGCCTGCCATGTATACAGATGTTGCAGTTTAATGTTAATGCTCAGCGAGGTGAAATATGGAGACTCATTGTTCTTCAGAGTTTTACATCTTGACTGGGGATAAATTGAATCATGTGAGCTAGAGAGTGGTGTTTTATGGCATAAATGTCTATTAAGAGAGTTTTGTACCTGTGGATATCTGTGGCTGAGTACCTTTGAAGAGAGATTTTTGGGTAGATTTGACCTGTATTAGGATGGCAGCTCTTGGTTTATTTTGTGGTATCTGGAGAGGTGGTTGCTGGTGCAACACAAAACCAAACTGAGTGAGGATTTCTTTTATACCAATAATAAATTGTAGCTTATAATAAGTTGTAAAGATAAAGTTTAAGTCTCTTTATGCAACAAAATAGTTCTTATATGCTCAGGATGAGTCAGACATAAAAGGTGATATTTGGAATAGATATTCTTATCATTACTTTGGTAATTAGAATCCAGGTGAATTAATCTCACATAGATGTGCAAGACATATTTTTTCATATTTATAGAAAATCTCTTAGTGCTGCAGTCTTGCATTTGCCTTTCACTCTTTTTGATGCTTGACTACTCAAGTGGCAACGCAAACACTCAACTTGGAAGCAGCCATTTGCATGGAAAATTAATCTCCCAAACTGCAAAGCTTCACTTTTAAAATTAGTAAATAAATAAATAGTTTGCTCCCCAGGGAGAATTCGATTTAAAACAGAGTAATAAAGGTAGAGATTGCATTTAATATCTGTTCTCTTTCCATGGATGTACCAATTCTCTCTTGCAGTTAACATTGTTTAACTTATTGCTTATGGCCAGTATAGAGAACAAAGCTGCTGATTACATCATATCCATAGTCTTATGTGACTCCATTCATGTGAAGTTTCCACATTTTGAGAATTGCCACCAGTATACTTTTAAGTTGCCTCCATGGTTTTAAAGGTGGTTTGTAGACGTGTCTTGTAGTACTACAGCTTCTTTTGAGATTTCAGTCTTCTGCATTTAATATTCTGGCTTTGTTATTAATAAGAATGTAAAGGTAGGGCTAGCTGAACTTTGTGTTTTAATCTGTTTTTCAACAGAATACTGGATTTGGGGCTAAATATATTTTCACAAAATGTCAATTTGCTGTGGAAATTAAAAAAGACACCCCCCCAAACAAAAACCACTCCCAAACTGTACCCAAACAAAAAATACCAAAACCAAAGAGTAGCTGCCCAAAGATTTAAGACAGAATGTTGAGTTGATAGCTGAGATTTCCAGATGCTGATCTTTTTTCAATGTTGCCAGAGTTCCTCTTTGTTTTTAACCTATCAGTGTCTGGGGATCCTAATTAAAATCAGGGGTGTGCAATGCCAAAACCTCAATGTGTACCAATGTGTACTGTTCCTTTCCTGATGAGCTTACAATGCAGTCTCATCCTACAAAACCAGCTTCCCAGTTTTTCTCCCTTCTGCTTTTACCGAATTTTACCTCAATTTAAACATAAATAAATAAATAAAATACCAGTATACTGTAAATATTGGAACATAAAACACAAATGAATAAAGTTTTTAAAGTTCTGTATAGAATACCACACAATTTCAGCAAATTCTCTTTCCTCCTACTTTATTCTTATGTCCTGTTTGAAGATAGAGACTTCCACAAGTGCTGTTTGTTAAGCAATCCAGCTATAATAAAGTTGCAGTGCCATCATTTCATTGCATTATCAAAAAGCCAATTGCTTAATGTACTTGAATTGGAACTTGCTGCAGGCATGGCATTGCAAGGAAGCAGCTAACCCTGTGATGAATGGCACTTACAGTTAAAATTGAATAGGCTGCTCTGGAAAGGTATATTGGAATTTGCTTTTTGCTTTAACTGCAGAATTGTTTCAGGGAAAAAAAAAAGAAAAAGATTGAGAGGCTAATAACAGTTGGCCTTGCTTTGAATAATATTGTCTTATCTTTGCTATAAATCTTTGCCAAAATCAGCTTCACAGGATGGAAAACTCACAGACTCCTCAAAGCCCATTTGTGAAAGTGCCAAGCTTTGAGCTTCTGAAATGAAACTGGTATTAAAAGATGCTAAGTAAGCTTAAGTTTTTATGTCATTGCAGCATACCTTCTGTCTCTACCCACTCTCTTTAGGGATCATGTACACAGAAGGTATAATTGCAAGATGTACTGGAGAAAGAATATAGTTTATTCATTAACATAAATGATGTTTTATTTATCTGTGAAGAAAAGCCTCCACATTTTTTTTTTTTGGGGGGGAGGGAGGTGCAGAGTACAGAGCCAAGAGCCACGACATCTGGGTTTTACTGCTCTGTCCTCACATCTGTTCTTGGTTCATGGCAGGGCCCTGAAGCTCAATATGAATGGAACCCAAATACTTGTCACCTAAGTATTTGTTATATGTAAATGAACTTCCTTTAATAGAATAATAGAATTATGGAATCACAGAACAGTTCGGGCTGGAAGGGACCTTAAAAATCATCTGGTTCCAACCCCACTGCCATCGGCAGGGACATGTCTCACCAGACCAGGCTGCTCTAGGCCTCAACCAACCTGGCCTTGGACACCTCCAGGGAAGGGGCAGCCACCCCTCCCCTCAGCAACCCATGCCAGTACCTTGCCACCCTCATAGTGAAGAATTTCTTCCTAACATCCAATCTAAATCTACCCCTTTCCAACTTAAAACCATTTCCCCTCATCCTGTCACTACATGCCCTTCTAAAAAGTCCCCCCTCCCCAGCTTTCGTATGTGCCCCCTTCAGGTACTGGAAGGCAGCTGTAAGATCTTCTCAGAATCTTCTCCAGGCTGAACAAAAACCTATGAAAGGATGTGATTAGTCTTTTTATGTCAGTCTTAATCCTGGAATAGTAAAATTTTGTGATTTTGTTTGGGTTTTTCTTTTTTTTTCTCGATACTTTCATATTGAGACAGGCACGTTCTTGATAGTATGTTGAAACCCAGAAGCTTGGGAGGCTTTCTGCCTTCTGTGTGTGTTCTGAGGCTGAATCCTGTTTCATGTAAAGATAAGACTTGCCAGCCTTCCCCTCCTGCCTGGGCTTCCATAGAAAGGGTACTCTGGTGCGGGGCCAGAAGGTTATTTTCTAGCAGCAGGTCATTCTGCAGTGCATCATTCTGGCAGTATGTGAGAACTCATAGTTCTTCTCATCTGAGTTTCTCCTGCTGATTAAACCCACGTGGTCTGTGTTATATCTCTACATCCTGCTCTTGACTTCTGGGGCATGGGCTGGTGGACACATTAGCCAGACCAAGACCACTAAAAAAGTACTGAAAGAGCTGAGCAGTTGCATCACTATTAATTTCGCTCCATCAAATATTAACTGTCATGTGCACCACAAGAAAAGCATCTTTTGGAGATAAGGAACATTTCTGTAACTTTTCAGTCATTTGGTTTAACTTCCATTTATGGAAGTTATGTTATTTTATACATTTATATGTATATGTAGGCAATGTCTCCTTTCTGATGCTGGAGAAGTAACTCCTGTAAGATCTGTAGTGAGCATGTGTGATGAACAGCTTTTTCATTGATCTCAGAGTCCTTCTTGTTAACTACAGACGAACAGTTCATGACTTCTTTAGAATCACTGTTTATATTAAATCATTCCTCAAGTATATGTGCATAAGTCTTTGTGAGGTAATTTTTCATAGACTCTTTAATATGTACATTTGATATCAGCATTGATTACAAACTCAGGTGTCTTGTTGGAACTATCAGAATAACTGGGTTTGCCCCAAAACCCTCACCCTCAGTGGTGCAGTGTGAGAGCAATCCCTGAGAAAGACAAAAAGATTTTAGCACCTACTTGGCTGGGTGGGTGGAGTAAAAAAAAATGCACATCTCATAAAGCTTAAAACCTATAGCAAAAGTTTAAAAAAAACCTCTAAAATTGTAATGCTAAAACACAGTGACCTGTGCCATAAAACATATTTGTGATTTTTGAAGGGTGGAAAGAGTTGGACTCAAGATCCTGGACACTTGAGGGTGATTTTGGCTTGGAAAAGGTTTTAGGCATGGGAATCCCTGGCTGCACGTGTATCAGAGACAGGCAAGGGAGAGGCCATGTGCTCTCTTATGTCTCCCATTTTTGTGGGAGGGTCTCTGAGCTGCCAGCCATGGGACTGCTTTGTCCTGGAGAGGTGGTACAGGGGCAGTTTTCTTCATTGGTGCCTCTTTCCTCTGTCTCACAAGCTGGGTGGTTGGTTTAACTTTTCTTTTCTGCACCTGTACAGAGAATTGTGACCTCCCTGGAAAAAGGACAGGGTGAGTTTCTGCCCTTCATCTCTGGCAGAGTGCACAGAACAATCCTTGAAGGGTCCAGTGTGAGCTTGGTGGCTGATTGTTTCACTGCAGAAGCAAAGGGTCCAGGTACAAACACTGCACCTCAGTTTTAGTTTTGCTACAGCTGGCTGACAAATTCAAATTTCCATCTCTGTTAATGAATACTTTTCCTCCCCCACACCCTGACCATCAGGCTTGGGGGTGAACAGAAAGGAAAGCACATATTAAGAAGAGCCACAAACGATCCTCATGGTTTATTTAAGAGCCCTGTCCTGAAGGAGTGACACAGTAACCTTGGCTGTGACCTTCCTCGTTGCTACTGGCTGTTACACAGAGCATTTCTGGCATTAATCTGGTGCTCTGGCTCAGCGGTGCTGACGTGGTAGACCTGCTTTAATCAGCGGAGGAAATTTGCACCCACTTGCAAGCTGGTGTGTAGGCTTTTCCTTTTTTTAATGTGTTCTGAAATGTGTCTCATCTTCTACTAGGGAAGGAGCTAAGAAGAAAGCTCAAGGATTTTCCTTGCTAGGACCACTCAACAGACCCTAAATACAGAGGAGCTTAGTACTGTTAATTATGTCCGGTGCTAGTGGTGTCTTTGATTTTGGAGAAACTGCTCTGTGCTCATAGAATCATAGAATGGCTAGGGTTGGAAGGGACTCTCAGAGGTCATCTAGTCCAACCCCCCTGCAAGAAGCAGGGACACCCCCAACTAGATCAGCTTGCTCAGGGCCTCATCCAACCTGGCCTTGAACGTCTACAGGGATGGGGCATCCACCACCTCCCTGGGCAGCCTGTTCCAGTGCTCCACCACTCTCACAGGAAAGAACTTTTTCCTAATATCCAATCTAAATCTCCCTCCCTCTATTTTAAAACCATCACCCCTTGTCCTGTCACAACAGGCCCTACTGAACAGCCTCTCCCGTTGAGGAGTTACTTGCATAAGCACTGGCAGGACTGTGGCAGGTGAGCATGGGGGTACCTAGGCTCTCTGGTCCTCAAGGATTACTGCACAGTTCACTTGGAGAAGACCAGCATGCAGAACTGTGTATGTAACTATCAGTAACCATGGTACATTTGCACATCAACTGCATCGTGATTGCAGGGTGGCTGTGAGCTAAATATGCATGGTTTTTCTTAGGTTCCTTTGGCAGATGTGGTTTGACTGGGCAACACCAAGGGAAAAGTGGGATGCCACTTGGCATTCCCATGCAGTCCTCCTGATACATGGTATAAGGCTTCTCAACCTACAGCTCAGACCCTGTCTTGAAGAATCATGAGTGAAAAAATGAATGGTTCTTTTCTAAGTCTTATGAAGAGCTGTTAGGAAACCATCAAAACAGCCTCCTCCATGTGAACTGAACCAGATTTAAGTTGGCAGAAACCAAATGACAATCCATAATTTACTCAGCTCCTTCACCCATCCATTCCTCCACACTTAGGAAAACCTTAATCAAAATATTTGAAGGTAGTTGACAGAGCTGAAAGTGAGTAGCTTCAGTCAAACAAGAAAAAACGGGTGTGATGTTCCAGATCCTTTGCTTCTATAAATGGACAAGACATCTCAGTAAACTCCAGTGGAGTTTAGCTATTTTACACTGGCTGAGAAAGGAGTCTCAGACATTTTACATCACGCTATTTATGCATTAGGTGCTGCCTTATGGCTATTCTGTCTTTTTGATGGAAACAGGTTTTAGAATTTTGGGTTTTTTTAGACTGTGAAACACTGCAGATAAAACTGCCACTGTAAAGCTCTGTCACTGATTGTAAGGAAAAGGGAATTGGCTGCTGTTTGGAATAGCTGCATACCACATGGAGACTTGAAATATTGGAAGGATGATGTCTGTCAGAGGAGTTGATGTTTGGTGGCTGAACTGTTTGACACATGATGAACCCTCCTGGCCACACCTCTGACTCGTGAACCCAGCCAGGACCCAGGCCTGAGAACTGCCTTTTTTTCCCACCCAGTAAATATCAATATGACTCACATCTACCACTTTTAACCAAGTAAATGGAAAAATACCATTAATCTAGCTGAATGGTTAGAGTTTACCTGATTCACATAGATTATGGTGGTGGCAAACTTTTAAATTCATAACTTTTTGTGTAGCTGCTTACCTTTATTCTACCATAGATATTTGGTTTCTTTTTATTTTACTGTTTTTACGCTTATATTCTGGCTATCTGTTTTAGATGGCATATGTTCAGTCATGGGGACATGTTTATGATTTATTTAATGGATATAAAAATTACGCTAATGCAATAATTATCAGGTGTAACAAATATTTATCAAAGTCATCTAACTATACCTTTTTGGTTAAAGTAAAAGTCAGGGGTGCTTGCTGACAGAAGTATTACCTTTTAATTTCCCTCCCTGAAACAGGTAATCATTAAAACTAGGTGACTGAAAAAAATCTCCCAAAAGCCCTAAACCAATATCTACCAAATAAAGAAGAAGAAAAAAACCTGTGTTCCTTTTTCCTGAAAAGCATTCATCAGAAAGCCATCATGGCTTTCTCGTGGTTCTGTCCTACATGCTCTGCTGGGAAATGTCTGCAGTTATGGATGTTGAAATAGACACAACCTGTGCTGCTGGGTATGGTCTGAAGGTGCAGTAATGGGTATGTTACTCAGGTGACGGGTCTGTGATTACTTTTACCCTCCTTTAAATAGTGTGATGTGTGTGATTTTGATGGACACAACGTGGGGTTTTCTTTTGGTCTGTGCTTTCTATCCAGGCACATCCAACGCTTGGTCTGAAAATTCCCATATTCGTGACATATTTTTCTTTGGGCAGGAGGTAATACCTGGTGAATGACAAATGACCACACCATGGGCAAAGCAGGCAGGCAGCTTCTTCTCATATGAAGCTGTTCTTTTTATAGCCTTTCTATCTTTCCAGCGACGAAACATAAATATGCATGCGCAGAACTAACAGGAGCTCCATCTACCTGAGTCAGGGGATGAGGAGCAGTGCTTTCTGTGGATACACAGTTCCTGGACAGGATGAGTTTCTCTCTCCAGGGATTCTTTGTCACAGTGAAGCAATGAAGCTTTTGGCTTGTCACTGGGAGGGAGACGAGGATCCCTCTGACGTGAAGTGAATGTCACTTGTCTGATCCAAAGTACCGTAGGAGTGAATAGTTCTTTTTTCTTGTATAAAATCCCTCTTTTCTAAAGAGATGATTTAAAACTCTCCTCTAGTTTGTAATTATCCAAGTATGCAAAAAAAGGCTGGATGCAGTGGCTAAAAGCGCTGTGCTGATCAGGGGGAGTGCTTTTATGAGGTAACAGCAATGGAAAACTACTCGGGGAGGAGTGGATGTCCCTGGAGAGAGCTAGAGCTCCTCCTGTCCCCAGTAGGTGAGGGAGGGCCCATACCTAAAAAAAGGCTGAACTCCACGTTCTCTCAGCAAGTTCTAGAAAATATATTTCAACTTTATACAGAGATCTATAGCAAGAGTGCGAAATGTCTGGAGGAAGACACATCTGAAGATGTGTTGCTTCTGGTTCCCGTGGGCTTTAGGGAGGCATGGGGAAAATGAAGTGACATCCTGAAGATCAGAAATCTCATCAGGAGACCCCAGGCCTCACTGAGTTCCATGCCAGCTCCCCACGCATCAGCTGTGCACGTGCCAGTAGGTGCATGGCATGAAGTATCAATAGCCATATGGCACTGCAGAGCTGGCGCCGAGCAGGGGCGTCACGCGGAGCAGGCGTCACTGGGAAGGTTAGGACCGCGGCCTACCACTCCCGCTTTGGCCTCAGCCTTTGGGGCCCAGAATCCTCCTGTCATGCCTGACGGCAGCACATCCTCAGGCAGGTGGGTGGAACTGTGTGCAGCTTGGAAACCTGGCTGAGCATCAGTCCCTTTTATTCAGGAGTAGCCCTGCTGACCGGCACGGGCGTTAAAACTTGCTCTTTTTTTCCCTATGGTTTGCCTAAAGGGTTGTCATCTCTGTGTGTCTTCACCCCCCGGTCTTTAGTATCGCTTAAAGCACTTGGGGTAGTTGGCTGTTGGGTTAATCCTGAGTAACAAACTGTTGCAGCTGTGGAAATAACTACAACAGGGTTTACAACCAGCAGTAGCCCAGTGAATATGTGGATCCTGCCCTAGACATCCAAGGAGAGGAAGGAAAGGGACTGCCCAGGATCAGAGTGGTGGAAGGCTCACGTCGCCTTAGGTACACAGTATTCCTCCCGTAATTTAATCCTCTCTCTTTCTCAGTTTTGCTTTCAGATGAGAATGCACATTTGTTATTCATGCAATGAATTAACAATACTGATAAGCAGATGGAGTTGTAAAAATAATGATCCCTGAGGAAAAAAAGATAATAGTTTGGAAGATGGGCATAGTCCTTTTGCATCCTGAATCATCACACAAAACAATATGTGCTGCTGCTCTAAACTTCCTTGTCTGTCTGTACTGTTTTGGGAAAAAATGGGATTTTGGAGAGTCTCTGAACATGCTTAGCATTTATTCTGCATTACCCATTCAAATGGCGTATTTCTATTGTAGCGGGAATGAATCCATGCTTTTTCCTCTGCTCTCTTTCTTTCCTTTTAACTCCTGGAATGTGATGGAGAAAAAAACAGATTTTTTCTTTTTTTTGACAAATTGTTTGTAAACGGTACGGTACAGTATATCCCGCCAATTAATACGTGCTTACTTTAGCTGGGTTGTTTATGTAATGCTTTGTCAACACTGTGTCACATTCTTCTGGGCTGTTTTCAGTGGAGATTTTTTTTATGCTAATTTCTTAGCATTTTTCACTACATCAAATTGTTTCTCTTAAATTTATTTCTTATTATTTCCTGAGCAACAAATACATTCCGTGAGGTTTCACTGCAGCATGTAACTCCCAACAGATCACAATGCTTTTGCCGAGTTGCCGTTATCACGTTTCTTGAACCTTCCTTTCTCCAAGAAAAATGGCATTTTGACCACAGATCTGTTTCTCCACCTTTACAGGCTGTGCTGCTGTCACTCACCTCTTCTTAAAGTACCCATACCACGTAGCTCAGTCTAGCAGAGGCTGCAGAAGCTGAAAGCGTTCCCGCTGAACAAATGTTGTGCAGCTGCGGACATTTCATGCCCAGAAGAGTCCTAAGGCTTCCTATTTAGACAAATGGTATTCTGAAAGCAATCACTGCTTCTCTTTGCCAACACCCAGTTCTGGGAGGTAACAAATAGCACTTTGATGCTGCTGAGATCAGCCTTTATGGTGCCATATGCCAGCCAATTATCTCAGTGTCATTAGGCACAGAACTAGAGTTTCCCACATGCCCGGATCATGCAATTAATGTACTTAGGTGAAATGGGATTGCAGTTGTAGCAATGACGAGTCAGAGGGTAGACCTAGTTTTTCCAGCCAACTTTCAGTTTGCTAGGAAAAAGCATGGTGGGTACCACAAGCAGAAATGGAGGCTCTTAACTCGGTGTTGGTCTGTGTGTCCCAGAACTGTAGAACAGTTTAGGCTGAAAGAGACATCTGCAAGCTCCTGCTCCCTCAACTTTCATGTCATTCACAAAGTTAGAACGGGTGTGTTGCATTTAATAAGCCAAGTCACTGAAAATGATCTTCAATAGCATCACCACTGGTACCACTATGTTCTTGGTGTCTTGGGTTGAGCCATGTCTTTGCAGCAATCAGATTGGGCTAATTTCTCCTAACTTTTGAGTGATTTTGTAGCATATTTTGAGAGAAAGTATATTTTAGCAACTGGACCATGACCAGTTCCCAAATGTAAAGGTAGTTCAGGTAGATCTGCAGCACCATAAACACAGCCAGAGGGAGTTGAGGGTTGCACAGCAACTACAAAAACATGGTGCTGTCCTGAGACATGCTGGTATTTTTCTGAGAAATCCTTACTTGGATCTTTCTCCCTCTGAGTTGCTTTTTCCACATCTCTCCTTGGATACCACCTAGTTTTAAGGAAACCAGTTTATTTGTATTTATATTTATAGGGGAAGGGAGAGGATCTTGGGGATTTCTGGGGATTTCTGGCTGCTGCCAGTGTTACAGGAGAGGAATCCAGATTAGGTGAAAGCTGCTGCTGAATGACTTTGAGGTTCAGGAAGAAGAAAATGGAGACAGTGGTGTGATGCATGCTTGGAAATCGGTACCTGTCAGTGGACCCTAGGCCTTGCCTAAGGGAACCCAGTACAGTCAGCCTTACGATTGCAGAGTTTTGTGCTGAATAGGGTTTCTGACAGAAGAAGTTGCTGAACATGTCTTGATCTTTGCCTGCCTCCATGTTCAGATTGTGGTTATTGAGGAATCATTTCTGTGATTCACTTTAAAGTTACAGCAAAATTTAGACTGAGATGAAATAAAAATCTGAAGGTGTTATGAGCTGTTTGGTGAATTATGAGGGACAGGCAGGTCTCCCTGGTCTTAAATCAGTAGAGGGAGAGAGAGAGGAGCTCTTCTCGAGGATGCTTTGAAGAGCTCCATTAAGTTTTTCCTCTGTCTCTGCTTTGCCCTCTGGAGTAACCTTCTCCTTCCTGCTGCTTATGGATGATTATGCTCATTACACCAAAGGTAGCCTTTGAGCCCACCCCTGGTTATCATCATGGACAATTGCCACAGCCCCGCTCTCGGACTGACTGGCTTGCAGCAAGAGAAGGCAGAAGCTCCTTGTTCCTTTAATGGATCCCTCTTTGTCAGGACATGTTGATTTTTGCTTTTCTCTGAGCTGTTTGCCTCTCACTTACATGTTTGATAATTGAAGGCTGTTGTGGATAAATGAGCAGTTGTGTTATGATTATTTATTGCTCAAAGCCCCATTTATTCCCACGTTCCCAAAGAACATCTTAATTTCCTGTTACGCTTCTGCATCTGCTGCTCATTATAGTGGTTTCTAGTCAGATGTCTCCGTTCTTGGAAACGTGCACCCTGAGCACATCTCTCTTTGCACACTGGGAAGGTGCCTGAACAAATTCCTCTGGGTTTTTGAAGATGTAGTGCATCCAGTTGGGTGTTTCTGTGAGCATTTCTAATGGCAAGTAACTGCTGACCTTTCTGACCATCTCTTCCAACTATAGCTGTCAGACACAACACCCTTTCAGCGGGATCAATACCAGTGTCCTCTCTGCAGTGTTGCAAAGTGGTTGTATTTTAGGAGTTGCTTAACAGAGGTGCTTTTTCTAGAAAGTTACTCATGCAAGTAAACTCTGTGCTGTCAATAACTGTAGCTGTCTGAGACAGCTTTGGGCTGTGGAGCTTCTACTGCTACCCTTAACAACTGCGAGCAAAAATGAGGCTTTCCTCGAAGCTGAAGCTTGTGTGTGTGCTCCCATAGTGTTTCTTGAGAGGCTAGGTGCAGCCCTGTAACAACATTCTTGCCACTTTGGTATTTCTAGGGAATGGTTATTATTTAAATATCCCTCTTTCCACTCTCCTACTCATGCCCAACTAGGAAAATAGCACCCATTAGTGCCTGTTCACTTGTGTGGGGATTGGGCTCGAGTTTATTACACAATTGCTCTTGTACTTTAACAGAGATGCCAGACCAGTATTTCTCTCACCATTACACACCGAGAGGCTTTTAAAGGCTGGTCTTGTCAAGCTGTGAGAGCGATTTTGAAACTAACAGGAATGTAAATTATACAAAACATTTTTCATTTGTCCTGCCCATGAGAAGCCAGCATGTGCTCGTACGTGTTGCAGACCTGTTTTCAGATCTCTCGTTCCAGCACCCAGGCTCTATGATTATTATTTATTTCTGAGAGTAATCTTTTGAATAACTTAGCCCAAATAAGAATATTTGAGTCTGAATGACAGGCTTTTGTGTATTTAGTAAATCATTTGGCCATTATGTGCTACACATGCAGGGGAGCCCACCAAACATCACAGACTCGAACCTGACAACAAGTATAAAGCAGAAATAGACCAAATATTGGTAAATGATTATGACTTTCTAACGAGATGATGTGACTTATGACAAAGCTTAGCCCTTTGCCACATTAATTCCACATCCCCACCCCACCTCATTGCTTTGAATTCAGTGCTGTCATCTGCTGCTGCTGACACATTTGCAATCCTTTCTGGTTAAAGTTGTGTGAATAAGGTGGTTATTTCTGTTTTGCTTTTTTAATTCCATTGCTGAAGNGATTATTTGTGGTGCCAAATGAAACGTTTTGCTTAATTTGAAAACAAACATGCTGCTTCTGGATCTGTTTTGTCTTCCAAAATTACAGTGGACTTTTTTTTTTAATGGGCATGAAAATTTTTTTATTTAGAAACAAGATGGTAATAGTTACATAAAATGCTTCTTATAAAGCTACTGACAGGTTACAGGAGCTTTTTCCTCACCTGTTCTGTCTATTCAGCCACTTTCTTCCCAGTGTCTCCATGCAGCTCCTCAGGAGCTACTCTGACCACTTTTCAGTATTGAAAAGTGTATGTATATGCTCAGTATATGTCCATCTTTTCAGTATTTTGTACCCAAGAAGATGAAAAGCCTGACAGATGTGGAAAGTCTCCTTTTTCTCACCTACTGGCTGTGGACAGTTGCATGTGTATGATTCAAGGCTCCTGACACTACACCATCCCCGGTCGAGGGCTGACCTTTTGGTGGGCAGCTGTCACGCGTGAGGAGAGACGTAGCATTCAGTTCCATTCTGGACCAGCCTGTCCTTCCCTGCACCGAATTTCTGGCTTGGTGATGTTTTGTAAGGAGAACTCCTGTACTCTGGAGCCTGGGCTGAGATTCTTGACTCTGAAGGTGAGTCAGGAAAGTGTTCTCCAGTGAAGCATGCAGTCTTCCCTTCTGCGAGCTGTTAAGAGAGAATTCCCATCGGAGTTGTCATATCTGCTGCTCCTGGGATTGCTGTCATGCTCTGATGTTTTTCCATATCAGGGTATGCAATTCTCCAAAGTGTTTTTCTCCTTTTAATACTTTCTTTTGTTCAGCTTCTTCCTGTGCTACTAGGCAGCCTTTCTAACTAGATCCATTTTAATACAACTCCTTGAGAGAGCCCAGCACAGGGCCACCAAGATGATGGAGTGGAACATCTTCCTCTGAGGACAGGCTGAGGGAGCTGGGTCTCTTCAGCTTGGAAAAGAGAAGACTGAGGGGTGACCTCGTTAATGTCTACAAATATGTAAAGGGTGAGTGTCAGGAGGATGGAGCCAGGCTCTTCTCAGGGATGGACAGCGATAGAACAAGGGGAAGTGGTTCCAAACTGGAACATAGGAAGTTCCATCTTAATACAAGGAGGAACTTTTTCACTGTGAGGGTGACAGATCACTGGGACAGGCTGCCCAGAGAGGTTGTGGAGTCTCCTTCTCTGGAGACATTCAAGACCAAACTGTACATGTTCCTGTGTGATCTCCTCTAGATGATCCTGCTCGGGCAGGGGCCGTTGGACTGCGTGATCCTTCGAGGTCTCTTCCAGCTCCCACTATTCTTTGACTCTGTGCTTCTTTAATATGTTGTAGAGCATGGTGTAGGGTCTAGTTGGAATCCTGGTGCAAGTTGTGTTCCCCAAGGTCAGTACTGGGTCCAGTCTTATTCAATGTATTCACCTGTGACCTGGATGAAGGGACAGAGTGTACCCTCAGCAAATTTGCTGACCATACAAAACTGTAGGAGTGGCCAGTACAGGTTAGGGGTCGACCCAATGGGAAGCAGTGCTGCAGAGAAGGACCCTGGGGTCCTATTGGACAAATTATCTGTGATCCAGCAGTGTGCCTTCATGGCGAAGAAGGCTAGTGGTATCCTGAGTATGGCCAGCAGGCCAAGGGAGGTCATCCTCCTCCTCTACTCTGCCCTGGTGAGGCCTTATCTGGAGTTGTGTGTCCACTTGTTCTGGGCTCCCCAGGTCAAGAAAGACAAAGAACTACTGGAGAGAGTCCAGTAGAGGGCTATCAAGATAATTAGGGGACTCAACAACATGAGGAAAGGCTGAGGGAGCTGGGTCTCTTTAGCCTGGAGAAGACTGAGAAGAGGATCTGATAATTACTTATAAAGATCTAAAGGGTGGGTGACAAGAGGATGGGTCAGGCTCTTCAGTGGTGCCCTGCAACAGGACAAGGAGCAATAGGCACAAACTGGAACACGGGAAGTTTCATCTGAATCTGAGCAAAAACTTTACTGCGAAGGTGACAGAGCACTGGGACAGGCTGCTCAGAGAGGTTGTGGGGTCTCCTTCACTGGAGGTATTCAGAACCTCCCCTGGGTACAGGAGGTTCTCCACTGGGGGGAGGTTCTTCCCCTCCCTGGGGGAAATCCTGTGAAACTTGCTCAAGGTGATCCTGCTTTAGGAGGTGGTTGGACTAGATGATCTCCAGAGGTCCCTTCCACCCCTGACATCCTGTGTATTGAGCTGAGGAAGTATATGGAGAGATCCTCCTAAAGTTACAGCAACCTGTCATTTCAGTCCCTTGGCAGTATCAATTTAGTGACCCCTTCCATTTTTATTATCCAAGCTATAATCTAGCTGCTTCTATCACTTTAGTCATAAGTCTCATTGTTTGGAACCACACAGAAAAAATTCTTCCTTTCTCATCTTGTGTTAGCTCTCTAACAGTTTCTGGGCATTTATTACTTAACATACTCCTGTTTTCTAATTTAATTACTTTGCTTTCTAATTTTCCATGCTGTTCTCCCTCTTTTTAATTTGGCTAAATTACACAGTTCTCTGTGAGGACAATTCATAATAAGAACTTATGGTCAGGAAAGGGGCTCTGAAATGACATCATAGGGTTTTTTCCCCTGTTTGCTCCCTAACTGTTTTTCCTATCAAACCCAATCCACGTGTGAGTTGGAAGTTTTCCTGTAAATCACACTGTGTTGTTTTGTCCTTCTGCTGCCTGCCCCAGAATAAGCTGGGACAGACACTTTGCTGTTGGGGGGGTGGGGGACACAACTGAGGCTGTTGTCTGAAAGTCTGCCTGCTGCAGATCATATTTTCTCAATGCACTGGTCTAACTTTTGGGGTCATTCAGCCACCCCCCAAGGCTTTGATGGAGGCTGTCTCACATGATAGGAGGTCTTGCATTGGTTGTGATGGAAGGTGCCCCACCAGCCCCATGCTGAGTATGCTTGGTCACTGGTTATTCTGCTGTTCCTTGTCTGAAACAAGTACTTCTCAGAAATAGGTGATGTTACCAAAACCAGGAAGGTGGGAGGTATTGCTTCTCATTTTTTGTATCTACCACTTCAAAATGCAGCTAGCTGCAGTGGCACATACCTGATTCTGGAAAATGCTGTGGAGAGGCTAAGTGCAGAAATGAGGTGCATGGTCCTCTCCAAGTCTTTACAATCTCTTTTCAAGTAAAAGACATCTGAAAACTAGGAGTGCAGGAGAAGATGGGTTAACCTTAGGATACTCAATTGGGCAAAGGTCTGATGTAAATATCAAAGTAGAAAACACCATTGCCTGTATTTCTGTCAGGTGTATACTAAATTCCTGCCACAAGAGTACCTGTTGACTTTGCCTATCTCTGTGAGGAGCTTCACCAGCTCTGCTGTCCCCTTTGTGACTGCTGTCTGTAGTTACATTCCTGTACTGTCTAACGAAGTGTTTATGGGATCTTTTCAGGAAAGAGCAGAGCAGATGACACTTCTGTTGAAGTCTGCTTCCTCAAATATCATGCTATAAAAGGAACAGGCTTTCTTTAGGTAGGTGAGCCGTGTGGGAGAGCTGAAAGACGTTAACCATGTACATGCTGGACTGGGGATGAGTGCAGAGCACCTGCTGGAGGCTTGTCTCTGTGAGTGCTCCTGTGGTTTTCAGAGGTACCTGTAGCTCCACCAAACCTCACCTGTCTACTCACAGAGTCATGTCTGTGCCTCTGGAGGGGCATGTTGTGCTGCTAAACTGTCTGCAAGGGTGGATGGTTCTGCCTTGCTCTTCACATTGATTTGTCTCAGCGGGAGCTCTCTGTTTTTTTAGGAGTTCTGTTACAGGTGTAATAAAACCCAGGAGATGATTAGAACTGGAGGTGGGAACCACCAATTTGAAGTTAAGTGTTTGGCACAGGACTTTGGAAAGTTCTGCATGTGTTTGGGATGGAGGTGTGGTCAAATGGACAACTACAGAACTCTCTTGGGGATGGCAGGAGCTCTGCTTGGTTGGCAACAAAAAGTGTGCCTCCCCTCACTGCTCTTTCATGGTGTCCTCTGCCTTTTATCCTTTCAGCACAGGTAAGGCTGAGGTAAGTCTATGGTAATTTTACTTCAGCTTATCTGTTATGTACAAATGAACTGACAGAGCCACTAGTTTTGAACTATAATTTATTAATTATAAAAATGTACACATTTGTTCACACTTCTTCTGATTACCTTACTATTCTTGTTAGCATCAAGAATATACTGAGATAAAAAAGAGCAGGACATATACACACAATTTTTTTAATGATAGGTCTGCCATTTATAATTTTACATTAATCCAATATACCCCTTAACTGTATTTAAAATGTTTGGAATGTTGTGCAACATAAATCTCGGTATCTACATCAACATCATGGCCCATTTCACAGAGTAACTGAACTGACTTACTAAAGTCACCTTAGCTATTGGTCTGTTCTGCCCTTTTTAAGTTCAGTGAAAGAAAGACTATTAGGCTAGTGGCAAACAGAAGGGAATAAGACAATCAACAGAGCAAAAAGGGATGTAAGGAATGGAGAGGAAACAAATGGAGAGGCAGTTGAGAAGCCTTGCATGAGGCTGTCAGGATTGGCTAAACCTTTTTCTGTCCCAGACAAGTATGTGGCCCATTTTTCCAAGACCTTTGGGCACTTGCATCACAGTATGTAGTTCCTCCAGGGCTGACAAGGTTGGTGAGATCTGTACTTTACTGACATTGGGCTTTTTTTGGGTCTTGCTTCCATAACACCAGTGTTGAAAGACTGCTTGCTCCCTCGAGTTCAGCAGTGCCTTTTTTTTTTTTCTCCTTTTCCTGTATTTTTTCCCATTTGGATTTAGCATCCATCAAGCTTAAAAAGATGGCTAGTTTTGAGTACAGCTCTATTTGATAGGAAAAATTGCTTTCTTCTTGTGACTTCTGTTCAGAACAACTGAATGTTGGGATGTACACAGAGGAGAAGTTATACAGAGAGCTTCTATCATTGCAGATTATCTCAGTCCTTTATGTTTTTGAGACCCAACACGGAGAAGAAAACACAGAACCTTCTCCGACACGGTAAACCAGCAGGGCATGTCCACAGCTACAGGCTTGCTATTTATCACCAACCTGACATGAACCAACTCTGAAATGGAAGCTGCATAACATGGCATAGTCCTGATCCTGGGCTGCTACGTGCTGCTGGCAGTGTATGCCATTGCTTCAGACTGCATACTAAATGCCTGTAGGCCTCCCAGTCTGCCCAGAGAGGCTGATCTCTGCACAGCAGGGCTTCCACGCAGCCCAAGTCTGAGTTAGGCAGAACTGTGTTGGTGGAATGGCCAACCCATTGGATGGTGTCCTCTGGTTCTTGGTGTGTGGTGTTTCTTGGGGCTCCTGCTCCAGAGTTTCAGCAGCTGCTATCGAGGTGGACTCTGCCAGCCCTTTCTGAATAGCGTGAGCCCCTTGGTGTCCATGCCTTTACCCAAAATGGAGCATGAATTTTCCTTAGGAGCATTATTCTGGGTTTTTTTAAGAATCAGAGGCATAGCATAGAAACATTATTTTCTGAAAAAAGATCCTGACAACAGTCGGTTGTACTGTTAACTTTACAAGACTATTTTGTGAAAGTATCAATCCATATAACAAATGGGGTGAATATTTAAATGTATTTGTTTTCTATCTGTATTTCCATTGCAACGGTAGCGAAGCCATCAATAAATTTGTTTGCTGTAATAGAAAATATTATTCAGCCCTTTATGCCATCCATTATTTAGCAGCCATCATTAAAAAAATCCTGTAGTCATTAATAACCTTGAAAGGGTTTGTTATGCTGAGGCGTATGGCATTAGAATACACATTATAGTTACCTCGAAGTCTCAGACACCAATATCAATCACTCTGTATCCTGTCATTACTCAGCAGTGGCATAATTGTGTATGTTGACTTGTCACTCCTGCCAGAGAGTGGGTGCATGTGGAAAAATATTTTAATTGCATTTGCAGCATGTGGCAGAGTTGAAATGACGACTGATCAGATGAAGAAAGGAGGAACCTTTGTCTATGCTGCAATTAAATCAGGTTTTGTTTGTACTGCAGATAAAGCAAGCTTAATCTTGGAGAGGCTCCAAGTACTCAAAGGGTTTTTGAATGACAGTGTTTCTGCCTCAGTCCCAGGAACACTCAAAGAAAAGCAAGTTAATAAAATGTGTGATTTAGAAACATTTTACTGAAGCCTGAATCCAAACATTTGAGACTCTATAGGTTTGTAACTACATACCAATGCTTAGTTCCTGTTTTTTCATGTCATCTTACTGGGGATCTGCTGGATCTACTACCTACTGGTTTGCAGTACTGGGCATCAATGGTGTTCCCCAGTACTGCAAACACACATGTGGCCATAGTTAGCCATAGTTAGGCTCACCTGCAAGACCTCTAGCTTGTTCTTCTTGGGAATCCAGAGCTCAGTGCCACGGGCTGGAGAAGGAGCATTGCCCTTCTCTTCAGATGCCCCCAGTACTGCTGCTGTATGTTCACATATACAGTGTCTGTGCCTCCTTTCTTTTAAAGTTTTACCCCTTTAGGTAAAAGTTAAAGCCACAGAGAATACTTTTCAGTTATGCTTATTCCTGGTCTGGCTTGTCATAGTTTTGGTTCCAAAGATTTAGCCTGATTGTTTTAATTCAAAGCAGGATGAATTCCAATGATGTGTAGTGCAAAGTTGACGTCATGTCACATTGTGCCATTGTAGATGCTGTGGAGACAGCCTGCAAGTTGCCCAGAAAGATGAGAGTTTTGTTGGTGACTCCTGCTCCCCAAACCTCTTGGGCAGGAGTGGCTGGAGAGCAGCCTGGCGGAAAGGGACCTGGGGGTGTTGGTTGACGGCCGCCTAAACATGAGCCAGCAGTGTGCCCAGGTGGCCAAGAGGGCCAATGGCATCCTGGGGGTGTTTAGTTTGGAAAAGAGGAGACTGAGGGGAGACCTTATTGCTCTCTACAACTACCTGAAAGGAGGTTGCAGTGAGGTGGGGGTTGGTCTCTTCTCCCCAGTAACAGGTGACAGAACTTGAGGTAATGGCCTCAAGCTGCGCCAGGGAAAATTTAGGTTGGATATTAGGAAGAACTTCTTTACTGAGAGAGTCATCAAACACTGGAACAGTCTGCCCAGGGAGGTGGTTGTGTCCCCATCTCTTGAGGTGTTTAACAGATGGGTAGATGCGGTCCTTGAGGACATGGTCTAAGGGTAGACTTGGTGGTGGTAGGTTAATGGTTGGACTGGATGATCTTAGGGGTCATTTCCAGCCTTAAAAATTCTATGATTCTATGATTCTATGAATTGCCCAAGTAAATGACTTTATTTAACTGGAGAAGCCAATGTGGTGGCAGAACAACAAGGTGTGAGTGCTCACTCAATGGGACTTTAATGCTTTCACTAAACAGCAGCATGCCCTGAAGTCATGTAGGGTAAGTCTTTGCTAAGGAATTAAAAGTAAGTACTAAACAATCCTTTAGCTGTTACACAGATGAAAGAAGAAGAGTGTGACTGCTGTACAGTGAAGAGGATGTTGCAGAAAATCTGGGTCTGGGCCCTAAAGTATGTTGAGACTTTACATTTCATAAAGGCTATGGGGTATGTGAACAGTGTATTTTCTACTGTGGGAGGAGACCACTGCCTTGGTGGGCCAGGTGATTGTGCACGCGTGAAGAACCGGCTCTTTCAGTGTGCGTGTACCTGGCAGTGTGCTCAGTACCTGTTTTATTTCCTTTGCCTTCTGGGGACCAAGACGGAAGCACAGCTGGAAGAGATTTTCTTTGTTGTCCAGTCTGCAGTTTCTCCTCTTCCATGGCTATGAAGGTCAGGACCAATGGACCAACCATGGTAAGATGGTCAGGAGAGGTTCATGGACTTCAGGAACTGTCTGTGTGAGTTGAACACAGGCTGTGGGTCATAAGTTGGAGAACAGAGGCAGAACTAGGAAAGAAGGCATGAAATGGGAAATTATCACTGCCAGGAAGATACCAAAGTGAATTTAATCTTCTCAGTTTTGTGTTAATCCACTTGTTTTGCAGAGATATTTTCTGTATCAGAATACTTGGAGAATTGTTGCTTTCAAATGGCTCCAGGGCAGATTTAGGTTACACATCAGGAAAAAGTTCTTTACTGGAAGGGTTGCTATGCATTGGAACAGGCTGCCCAGGGAGGTAGGTGGTGGAGTCACCATTCCTGGAGGTATTTAAGAGGTGAGTAGATGATGTGCTGAAGGACATGATCTAGAGGTGGACTAGGCAGGGTTAGGCTGAGGTTGGACTCAATGATCTTAAAGGTCTCTTCCAACCCAAGTGATTCTATGATTCTGTGATTGAAATTCTGTTTTCAGAAAGCTGAAATTCCAGTTCAGTGACAAATTTATGACTGGGCTGCTGTGTCAGGGCAGAATTCTGTAATTGGGTTTCTTACAGTGAATGGTATATCTTTATTTGCCTTTCATATTCAAGAAATTTACAACAAAGACAGAGAACAGGTATCTTGAATGGGGACTAGAAGATCCAGGCTCATTGTTGCCAAGTGAAAGCTTAGAGTGGATGTGATTGCTGGCAGTAAATACATCAGAGAAGTAAGTGCAAGAGAGGAAGAGACATTTGAGGTGATGAACAGTGATGCTGAAATAAAGGGTTTACCTTACCAGGAATAGGTTTTCAGTGGAGAAGGGAGGGTGTTAACCACTGTGGCAAGGAGGTTAAGGAGATGATTTTTCATCAGGGGTTGGGCTGTGAGGTCAGGACACACAACCAGTTTTCAGATGGCCTTGAAATCTTTGAGAGAGATGATGTGTTATGATGATATTTCATATTTCTCAAATGATACTTGAGAAATTGCAGGACTATCTTTTAATCTTGGTGATTTCTTTCTGTTCTGTGTCTACACTCTTATAGCTGATGTGGAAAGTAGTTAGAAGTGGGAAAGCACTCTCACACACACACTGATGCTACTTCACTGCTGTAAAAATGTTTTCCCAACCTGACGATGATTTCATAATTCCCCAGTGCGGGGGGTGAAGTGGAAACAGAGTGGTTTTGTGTACTGTCATCTCCTCTTATTGGCAATACACTAGTAATGACTAATGAGAAGGATAATATGTTTGACATTCTTCATTGTGGACAGAATTTTCAGTGATGGGAGATAAACAAATGATTACACCTGCTGGAACCTGTGCTGCTGTTGCTTCCAGCAAGCTTTCCTATCTTTATGGAGAAGTGCCATTCTCAGTGTAAACTGGTTTAGGGTTTTTTTTTTGTTTTGTACAAGAGCATTTTACTCTAAAATCCCAATCCGTTGCTCTAGTGGCTATTATCTTGCAGTTTAAAACTTCAGAAGACAACGAAAGGGGCTATTTCAATAAACTTGATAATCACTGAGGCATCACAGTCAGAAATTAATGACTCATTTGAGAGAACTTCAACAGAAGAACACATCATCGCTAGCCAATTTCTGGTTAAATACCGTTGGAATTGCTGCTGTTACTTCAGCGAGACCAAATTTCTGTTCCCATGACAGAAGTGGTGGTTTTTTACTGGATTCTGTGTTTAAGCATCTATCTTTACAGCTGGGATTACAAATTCTCTGCCACGCTTAAGAGATAACTGTTTGTTCTTTGACCGTAGCGCTGCTTGCATCATCGTATTATGAGTGTAGTGGAGCTAAGCCTACGTATCAAGAGGAGAATATATCCCTTACAGCACCACATTAGAAACACACATGGAAGAGAACAAGTGCTGTGCTGTCTTTAGGTCTTTTTCTAATTCCTTTGGTTTGGAATCGGCCTCGCTTGGTGACGTGTTCCCTGTGTGTGTTTCACATTGCCCGGGATGGGTAAAGTTGAAGCACGGAACAAAGGGTGTTCTTGCACAAATCCAACCGTCCCTTTGAGGATACAGATTGTGATTTCACTGCCAAGTCAACAGCAGTCACTTGAGGCATTATATTGCCTTTCAAAAATACTTTGACTAGGGAACATTAAAACCTAGTTTTTTTTCAAAATTGGAATACTTCCATGCAGTAATCCCTGTGTAATCTTTCTGTCTGGAAGCCACAGGATTGCTCTGAGGCTGAGGGCAAGCAGCTTTGTCCTTACAGTGAAATGGAAGAAGTTCTAAACCCCTGTACTATTTACAGGAGAGCTCCACATGCAGCAACCCTCCCCATGCTCCCCTTATTGTTTTTATTGCAAGGCAAGGTTGTATGATTCAACAGTCATCTCTGTTGGACTTGCTAAGTTTCTTGCAGTTTCCTGGGTCATTATTTGAGATCTATGACAAATTGACTTCTATGATTTAATGGGTGAACCAAGGGAAAGAGGGGGAAGGTGAAATACATTCACCTGAAAGGAAAAGGTTTTCAGGGAGGGAGGGTTGGATGAGGGTATTTGTGTTTGAAAGAAACCTTTTTTTTAACAGTTAACAATTCTAAGAAAATTGACAGGGTATTTACAAACACTCCCCTCCCTTATTTCACCCTCCCCATTTTTTTTTGTTTTGTTTTTTTTTGGACTGGAAGTAGAATTTAACACAAACCCATGGAAGATCAAGCAAAATGAGCTCAAGGTGGTGATGAAAAAGGCCGTTGGACAACAGAGGATTGAGCAACTGTTGTGTAAAAGAAAAGTCTGAGCTTTTGAAGTGTAAGGAATAAAGGTGCAACTGAAGGCTATCAGGGATGTATATGCAGGAGAGAGTGATGCATTTCAGCTAAAAGAGAGCTGGCATTTATACAAATAAGGAAACCATGGACTGATTCAGGCTGGAATTTAGAGAATAGTTTTTGTATCCAAATGAATGTCAGAAGCAACTTGTAGAGACAACATAAAAAAGAAGATAAATTTTAAGATGAACTCAATACATTTCTATGCAGAATTATACAATCAGGATTACTGTGATGGAAAAAAATCTGTCTGAAAATAATGTATCTGGAATAGTGTTGAGCAGGTAGGCACATCGATGGCAAACTGAGGTTGGGGTGCAAAGATGGGAAAACCTTGCTGCATTGTATAATGTAAGGAATCTGGGGAATTTAAATCTTTGGGCTAAATAGATTGTACTTGGCACATTTGGTTATGGGATGCTGGAGAGAATTTTTATGTGAGGAGCAAATGAATGATGAGTGAGGAGAAGCTGCCTTCTCCACCTGTCGAAGGTGGTTGATTAGTTGGAAGGGATAAGACTCCATTCCTGCATTGTGATGGGTAATAACTTTCTGATAAGGGTCTAAGGTGAGACTAGAGGACAGTTCTGAGCAGGTCCTGAAAATGGCAAATCATTCAATCTCCAATGCAAAATAATAGAGTGTCAAATTGAGGAGTGGATTTCTTGGCTTTAATTGCAGAAGAGGCTGAAGTAAGAAGGTTCAGGAAGAGGAGGAGAAGGGAATGGGGAGGAAAAAGTGGGTCTGCAGGAGACCAAGAGAAGGAACTTGAGAAGAGCTGGACGAGCAGAGAAGTCAGAGGAAGATAGCAGAGGTCAACTGTCAGCTTTTGTGTCAGGGGAGAAAGATGGAAGAGTCGCGGGGAAGGAGATAGAGAAGAGAGAATTTTTTATTATTACTGGGGAAACCACTGAAATCTTTGGAAATTATACTGGAGCAAGAGGAGAGGAAGAGTTGAAGAGAGAGGTAGTGAAAAGGGTAGGTGGGGTGACAGGCCTGTAGTTCAACTCAAACAGAGGAACAGTTATTTACTGAAGAGACGGCAGGCCGGGAGGAGATGGACAGTGTTTGCTGGAAGAAGTTGTTCTATTCTGGGATTTGCCTGAGAGATGCTGGGTATATCCAAAACCTGAAGCAGAGGGGCTGAATGTGCGAGGAATAAGTAAGGACTAGTGACTTGTGAGATGGGACTGTTCAGCCTGGAGAAGAGGAGGCTCCGGGGAGACCTTCTAGTGGTCTGCCAGTACCTCAAGGGGGCCTACAAGAAAGATGGGGAGAGGCCTTTCAGTAGGGCCTGTTGTGACAGGACAAGGGGTGATGGTTTCAAAATAGAGGGAGGGAGATTTACATTGGATATTAGAAAAAAGTTCTTTCCTGTGAGAGCTGTGGAGCACTGGAACAGGTTGCCCAGGGAGGTGGTGGATGCCCCTGGATCCCTGGAGACATTCAAGGCCAGGTTGGATGAGGCCCTGAACAACCTGATCTAGTTGGGGATGTCCCTGCTTCTTGCAGGGGGGTTGGACTAGATGACCTCTGGGAGTCCCTTCCAACTCTAATCATTCTATAATTCTATGACAGATACCCCGTCTTCTGTGAAAAGACTTTGCAGAGCTTTGTCATCCAGGATATGATCTTTCTAGATGGATGTATCTGGTGACAGAGAGTGTCTGCAGATACTGCAGGTACAGGTGCCAAATGCTGTCACTCTTTGTTTACCATGAGTGGTTGAACATTATTTTCTGAGTTGACTTTTTATTATTGCTAATCACCATGAGAAATAATAGCTGCATTTCACCTTGGGTGTTGTTTAGCTCCGATTAATGTCATACTTGAGGTATCTTCTGTAAAACTTTTATTTCCTGAACAGCACTTCCCTTTATTCTGAAGTTTAAAACCCTCTGATCACTCCCTAGCCTATAAAATGCAAGTGGAACTTTAAATGATCTCTTCAGTGCATTGATTTGATCTCATCTGTGGACCCATTCACACTTGACTTGCCAAAAAGAGATTCTTTTGCTATTTAGCTTTCTCCAAGGAATATTTTTAACTTTAATTTTTTTTTGCAACGCCTTTACATGCACTCTTTTTGCAGAGTGACTTTTAGTCTCCAAAGGAGAAGTGCCGTTGCCAGTTTTCACAATTTTTTTCATAAGTTTCTATTTTTAAGAAAGACACAAAAATTTGAGATTTTTAGACCTCATAGATACAGATATAGAAGACTTGTTTGTCTGGGGTTCTTAGGAGTCGAAAAGTGAATACAGTGAATGACACATTTTATAGTCTGGCTTTTAGTTTTCTGAATGTGTTTTGGTCATGCACATGGATGTTTTTTCAGGTGACTGGTCCTTCTTTTCAAATCCTTTGGTTAATCAATACTTGAATCAGTTCAGAAAGTACCATCTGTGCTTGTAGAGCAGCTAGGTGAGTAAATGTTATCTTCACAGGTTGTGAGACTACAGGTAAAAACCTAAGGAAAATAAACCTCTAAATCCCATTCTTCAGTATGCTTATACAGAAGGAGGACATTTGTCCTGACAAGCAATCCAAAAACTTCTTGTCAGGGTTCTGGAAAACAGTCAGAGTTGACAGATGGTGTACCTAGCTTCAGATGTGGATATAGACAAAGGGAATCCACTTTATCACAGGGAGGGAGAAGCAAATGGGATTAAAGAACTACCCAGATACAAAATTTGTTTTCCATGAAATGAAGTGATTCATTTTCTTTAATACATTTTTTTTTTTTTTTAATTTGTGTGTTCTTCAAACGTCTGCTCAGGCAGAAGCAGAAAATCAAGAGGCCCTGAGACAGACAGCTCTGCCTGGGATGTCTTGGCTCAGTTAAAAGCAGAAACTCTGAATTAAAACTCTCCAGTCCAGACTTGCAGGATTTGTGGTTGCCAGCTATCCCTACTTGGACTATTTTCCCCTTTCTCAGTCTCCCTCTCAACTTTCCACTCCACACTCTCTCTGCTCTAGTGTTGCTCATGGTTAGCCAGTCTTGAAAACAGTTTTAACAGACCTTTTATTCTTCTTTCTTCTGAAAAAGCATGGTGCTGCTCACTAATAGGGGGGAGTGTGATAGTAAAGGAAAATAGATGATCTGCAAATGAATCAAGGTAACTGACACACATAGTGCTGATGAACTGTTATGTTGGCTGGTCACTCTGATGTTAATGGCATTACAAGATGAGTCCAGGGGTCTGTGACATCTGCATGTTTGTCAAAATATTTGAGTTGCTATTCATCTGCGTGGCTGTACTCTCTAATTTCTTTTTATTAACAAAATGTTACATAGTAACCTGCATTTCTCACATTAGCTTGTCTCTATGGAGATTTCCTATTGCTGTCACTCAGCAAAAAGCATCGTCATTGAAACTTAGTGAAAATGAATAAGCAAAAAAAAAAAGCTCGTTACCTTTGTGATGTTTAATAACAGAGACGTCTTTTTACTGCATTTATTTAGAGTAATTGCATTGAGTACTTGAGATTTGGAGCTTCTGTTACAGCTTTAGCCATAAGAACAAAAAGATTTGATACTTGCAGGAACTAATAACCATTATTTGATTATACAATGGAGACTACAATTTATCCCTCTTCTAACAAAGAAGCACTTGGCTTATGTCCTGGCAGAAAATGAATCAGAGATTTATCGACATAGCCCATTTATGTGACAAATACTTGAAGGCTTGACTTCCCCCATGGGTACCCATTTTTCTTGTTTGAGAAGAGCTTTCTGAAGTGAGATCCTATTCAGATATGAAGACATACATCCCTTCTGTAATTATTTATTCCTTGTAGGGGTGAAAGAGGTAGAGAACGGTGATTCCATTTCAGATCTCTGTAATGATTACACCCTTGTCGTGGTTTAGCCCCAGCCAGCACCACGTGGCCACTCACTCATCTACCCCCTCCATTCCAGTGGGATGGAGAGGGAGGCAGAGGCAGACCTTGTGGGATGGGATGAGGACAGTTTACTGGGACAGCACAGAGAAAGGGAAATACAAGCAGCAGGATGGAAAACAGAGTATACAAAACTGGTGATAGAACAAGTAGTATCTCACCAACAACTGTGTAACTCAGACTGTACAGCTCAGACCCATCAATGAAGCCACAAGCCCTGGAGCTGCCTAGTCCCCTTTTATAAGTAGCATGATGTCATATGGTATGGAATACTTGTCCTGGCTGTGTCTCATCTGAACTTCTGCTGAGAATTAACCCTATCCTAGCCAAACCCAGGACAGCTACCCACTCCCTGCTGGGTATATATAAAAGAAATGTGGTTTTGAGAGACACTTGGTGTTTTTAGCTCCTGCTGTGCTTGCAGCAGTTTCTGTCATATATAGACCCAATTCGCTTGGGTCCTCTGAAGAGCACTCCCAATCTTCAGAAGTATGTGATAATTAAAAAAATAATATTTTGATACAACAGATTTGAGAAATAAAGGCATTTTTTGTTTTGGCATTTCTGTTTTACTGTCTTCATGCACCCCCCTCATGGTGGGGGTTGTTTTTTTGGTGGGAGGGGGTGTTGGTGCTAAATGTGTATATTTCCTTCTATTGTACTGCCACTGCTTGTTTTCTATACTTGCAATAGCATTGCAGAATATCAAGGTGGGGAGGAAGAGAGTTTTCCCTATGGCCATTAGAACACCCTTGGTATTCCTCTTGGGAGAATTCATTTTACTTGTTCTGGTTTCATGTCATTTTTTTTTTTCATAAGACTTCTGATATTTTCTCTTCAGTTTTCTTCATGTTTTGAACATAGTCACTCCTACCCTTCTTTCTTACCATTCCGTCCAACTCCCTCTCTCAAAATTGTACTGTAACAGTGTATTTGCTTCACTTTCTGCTAGTTTATTTCTTTTTCCTAATGGTTTTCTACAGATCCCTGCAATGTATTCATTTCTAAACTGCAGGTTTATAACCTGGCAGCTTCTTGAGATAGCTTGCATGGATTGTGGGGTGGGACCTTCCTTTCCTTCAGACGACTCTTCCTGTTTCCTTGCCATTGGAACTGGGAGATAATTTGGGATACAAACTGGCAAGACTCTGGAATACATGAAAACAAACAACTTGCTTAGCAGAATGAAAAGGACACGACATACTCTGTGTTACGGTGCTTCTGGTAACATTCCATGTTTCAGCCCATGCATTTGAACATTTACTCTTCCATAATGCTCTGGGAAAACATCTGTAATTGAAATGCAAGACATGAGACAGGACTTCTAAAATTGCATGGCTCCCTTTCTACTTATTTTATTTCCACTACTGTGGTATCCAGACAGTCTGCTCTCCTGTCTTTAGTGCATATTCCAGTGAAGTAGGTGTCACTGCTAGGAGGTGTGTGTTTCCATTTTACACACAGTTACTGAGAACAAAGCAATTTAGGTGGCAGAAACTGAAAAAAAAAAAAAAAAAAAAAATTTAAATGACATTAACATTCAAGCCTATGGTGACACAGGAAAAATGTGTTAG
This sequence comes from Heliornis fulica, assembly GCA_013399135.1. Lineage (NCBI taxonomy): Eukaryota > Metazoa > Chordata > Aves > Gruiformes > Heliornithidae > Heliornis > Heliornis fulica. The sequence continues at coordinate 40,306 of VXBZ01004936.1, read as the reverse complement.
AACAGGGATTCAATCTCAGTTTCGTGTGCTTGGGTGTTGGATTGTCTTTTGTGCTGTGATGAAATAGCACCATTGTGAAAAAAATGTTACTTTCACTTTCACTTTGCTCAGACAAGATGTGTTAGAGAAAAAGGCAGGGTGTGATGATGAGGGCAATGGGTAGACTCAATGTAAACCAGAAAACAAAAGAGTAATCCCATGCTTAACTACCAGTTACTGTTCCATAGGCTGGGTTGTTAAAAAAATAGGAAATTATTTATTACTCACAAAAACCTGATCTTGAATTTGTTCTGAATCAACTTTGTTGAACAGTGTGCTCAAAAAGACATTGAATCCTTGACCTGAGAATTCTGGCACATCCTTCTGGTTGTCAGGCTGACAACACCACATGAAAAGCTGCCCTAACAACCCTCAGTCAATTTTCTTTAAATGCAAAGCCAAGGGAGGAAGGTACCAAGTTTATCAGTTGTTTGGTTTTTAACTTGGCTTTGTGTAATTGTTCAGGTCAAAATGTAAATGGCTCATAGGGTTTACCTGCTCTGAGATTTGTGCCAGCAATATTTCATCTGATCCTGATCTTATTCCTATAGAAGAAGCTGTCTGCTTGCTCCTTGTACTCCTGGCTCAAGCCATACTGCTCAGCTGGACTGTAAATTACCTCTGGGGGAATGGGAGAAAGGGGATCCTTGTAAAAGTCTTGCTGTGCTTCTGTTGCACTTTGCTATTTCAATACCATGATTAACCTTATACAATTTCCTTTGCAGTCAATGCAATTATATTTATTAGAATTTTAGAAAGAGTATATATTTCCTACATTTAAACCAAGGAAAGCCTCTAGAATTAGAATTGAAATTTTTAAGTGGGTCCATTGTACCTTTCAATTCATGGCTGACCCACTTGTAGAAGTCTTGACAATGACATATATGCCATTACCAGTATGTCTAATTGTACAGAATCACAGAATGTTTAGGAGTTGGAAGGGTCCTTGAAAAGTTCATCAAGACCAATTGAACTGCACTGAACTAAGGGTAGATACTTTTGTAAGCATGAGCTAGGGTTCCCATGAAATGGAATGTTTGTGGTGAAAATTACAGACAGAGAAAGGAAAATATTACAACACAGAAATGCACACAGTAAGAGAGTTTTTTCTTTGCTTTGCTAAATAAATTTTCAAGCTGAGTTTATGATTCCTCTTGCTTGTTAGTGCAAGGTCATGTGAAGATGAAGAGGTGTGTCAGTGAATTGAGCATAGGTTCAGAGATGGGTATTCATCAAGTCTCCAGCCTGTGACAAGACGTTTGCAAGAACCTGTGGCTCCTAAATAAAATAAAAAAGGGACTGTATGTGCACTGTCAAATTACTGATCTGCAGAACTTTGTATGTGAGTAGTTTTAGGAACCAGGTTTGGGAATTTTGACTAGAATAATTAAAAGGCCAAGAGAGTTGACATGAAGATGGAAAGCTTGTTTAGAGGCAGGCACAGTGATAACTACTTAGGAAAGTTGTTACAACCCAGCTTGTGCAAGTTTGTTTTCTATCATAATTATTAAAATAGTGAAAAGATAAATTTTGAGGAAGAAGATGGGCTCATCTTAGCAATGATTCTGTGAAGAGTGAATGGAAAATACTGTTTTATATGGACACCTAGATGTCTGTCTTCTGGCATGATGACCATAGGTAAGTGTAGATGGAGGGTTTGGGAGTGAAATACACAGCTTATTCAGATGAATACAGACATCCCCTTTGTCTGTCTTCGAAGGTTGATGGTTCTAGTGATTAGGTTAGGTGGAAAAAATGCTCTCTTGGACAAAATGTGCTGGCCTTCCTTACACTGCTGTATGACTGGAGGACTCAGAAATATGTGGACTTGGGGAAGTCACCTCCCTTCCCTTTTTAGAGCTTGTATTTGTGTCATTCAGGGGCCTTATAATGGCCATTAACTAATGAACTGCAGGCAGGGGCTATGTTGCCCCAAGGATGCCACACTGATGGTCTCCTACTGTCTTTGGTCAAACTGAAGTGAAAGGTCCATTTTGACTCCTAGCCAGAGTCCAGATGCACCACAGTCTATGTGTGGAGGTGTGTTTTCCATTCAGGTTGAATGAGGACAGGCAGAAGGATAGAGAGGAGAGGGGAGGACACAGCAGTGCCCAAACACTGGCTGTGGGGGCTCCTGGTGTGTTTCCAGCTCCGTACTGTTGCTGCAACAAGGCTGGGGGAAGCAAGACGGGTCCGCTGGTGAGGAGGTGGAAATAAAGCAGGGGAACACAGTTCTTAGAAGATAATTTATTGGATGGCTTTGACCCTTTTTCTCCTGGTTCTTGAACAGTTAGTGTCTGGAGTGTGATTTGTGCCTGTTTGCTCATTATTTATAGTAATTACTTGAATGGTTTGTAGGATATCAGGCTGTGGGTTTGTTTCTGAATGACTCACCAGAGTTACTGCTTGGAGAGGTGTTCACAGCTAATAATGTTCTATTTCTTCTGGATCACCAAGGGCATGGTGTTATTTTTCATTCCTGCACTGAAGGACTTCCACATCTGTCCAGATGATGCTCCTCTTCACACCTTATATTCCAATAGTACACACACCATCACATCAGTGCTTTTCCCTTTATTTACCTTTTCATTTTTTCCAAATATTCTACCGAACAAGCGCTTTTTCCCTCATAGACATCCATCAGAACTGAGGTGTTCAAAATTGGTATCATTATCAAAAATGTTTCAGCTTTTGGTTTTGCAGTGCTTGCCTTGTGCTAATAAGTTATTTCCAAACAGCATTTCATGCAAGGATTAAGTGGTACTTCACGGGTAGCTTCTCTGGGGGTGGAGGATGGGAGGCTGCTTTGATCCATTTATCAAATAGCCTGAACCTTTCATTTCATGGCAATGACACATCACTGAGAAAAGGAAGCACGTTCTCACCTACAGATCTATTTAGCAAATAGAAGTGTGGGGAAAAAAAATAGTTGTACAGGCTTGATGCTTATCCTGCTCTTGTTAACAAGGATTATTTTCCCTTTAGCAAGCAATTATTAGATAAACATTCTCATGCTGTTTGAGAAGATCTGTCAAAGTCTATTCCTTTTTTCTTAGGTTCTCTGGAATACTTCTGTGGATTCTTCCAGGAAACTTCCTTTCTATTTCTCCTGTCATTAGAAACAGCAGCAAATAGCACTTTTTACATCTTCCTGAGATTTAAATTGTCTGTTTCTTTCCTGAAATTAGTTTTACGTACTTCATTGATATCTGAAAAAGGATTCCTGATGTACACAATTATGAGAGAGATGTGAATTAGAGCCTAAGGAAATATATTTTTGAAGCTGGGGAGAGTCGTGATACAGCAATTAAATTCAGTCATTTAAAATTTTAATTAAAATGTTGACTTTTATATTATTCATTGTCTTGGCTACTTCACGAGTCACTTAATTTCCATGTCTTCCCCCATTCCATTCAGGGGGAGTGAGCGAGCGGCTGCGTGGTACGTAGATGCCAGCCAGAGCTAAACCGTGACACTCCCTTCCCCCCATTTTTATAGTCTTAGGAATGTCATAGAATCACAGAATCATAGAATGATTAG
>VXBZ01004936.1:0-36588 GCA_013399135.1 Heliornis fulica | reverse complement strand
GCTCCAGCACCTTTATCATCTTTGTGGCCTCCTCTGGACCCTCTCCAACTGGTCCATGTCCTTCTTGTGTTGGGGGTTCCAGCACTGGACACAGTACTCCAGGTGAGGTCTCCCGAGGGCAGAGTAGAGGGGGAGAATCCCCTCCCTCGACCTGCTGGCCACGCTCCTCTGGATGCAGCTCAACATGTCCCTGTTATGTCCACTTACCTTATAGAAACATTGTAAAGATTAATTTTTCTAGAGCTATAATATTAATTTCTAAGTCCTTTTTTTTTTTTTTTAAGGGGTACTATGCTGCCTTCCCTTTATTTCATTTTCTTGGGGTTTAGCATTGGAAGTAGTCAGAGACTGGGTACCAGCTGAGCAAAAGGGACTCCTTTTTCACTACTTTATCACTGTGAAATCCTCATATCAGCTTCTATTAGCCCACTGCTTACAGGTCACCAATGAATCACAGGGAATTTTAGTGTTGTCCCTGGCTCTTTTGTTGAGTATTCCTGGGGATTTCTCTTTAGGCCACCCAGAGATTGCTCTGGTATCCTGAGGAATGGGCTTGGGGGATTAGAATTAGATTTTTACATTGTGATCTCATTTCACTGAGTATATACAATAAAAATTATGAGCAATTGCTTTGCTTTAAGCTCAGAGGCATTGGCCAATATGCAGTGGTATAGCCAACTGCTGGTTAGCTGATGTATAGCCTTCATGCAGTGCCAGTCATCATGCTGTTAAACGAGCTTTGAAAATGAAAGTGCCCTTTATTTCCAGTAGTCCATGCAAGCTGCAATTAATTCAGGGGCTGTTCTGAAAATGCTGAACACTTTGCTCTTGCAGTTTTACTTTTGCACTTCCCACTTCTCCCTCTCCCTCTTTCCCTGGCTCCCAGCAGCTCCATAGGGAATGAGGTCTGCTGAGAAGCAGAAGTGAGTCATTTCTCGCAGCAAGTGAAATATGCCTCCCATTTCTACCAGTCTTCTGCTGAAGGATTTATTTTCTGTTACAGCAGGCATCTGCTGAACTTGAGAGCCTTTGGTTTCCAAATGATGCAGGGGTCTAGAAGGGCTCAGCACAGTGTAACCTCAGTATGGCAGGGCTTTAAAAAAGGGATCTGAAAGGAGGCTGCTGACGTTAAAAGGGGAAAAATTCCTGTTTTACAGGCAGGACAAACTGCAGATCCAAACCCTGTCTTGGCTGAAGCTTGAATCTGGTAAATAACACTCGAAATGGTGCTTCCTGTTTTGCATAAGGGGGGTGGGTCAGGTGGAAAAGAACCAGCATTTTTCATGCCAACTTTCATGACACCAGAGGAAGGCACTTCCTCATCCTCAGGGGTCCCAGCTAGCTGGGGGATGAGGACAGAGGGTGGCTAAGGGTTGTGGCACAGGTGTAAACAGCAGCTGGTCTCTCGCCCTTTCCTGCCCATGGGTGATGGGAATGACAGTCACTTTGGGGCCAAAGAGTCCAAGAGGTTTCAGCTGCTGATGCTTTTAGGGAAGAAGAGAAATCTAGGCAGAGTATAAAACTGGTGTAAAACCCCTATTAGCCCTTCCCTGCTGTATTTCACTCTTTAGTGGTATGCAAGAGCCACGACTTTGTGAGCGTGAGCAATCTTGTGATGAGACTACTGGCTGTGAGGAAGCAGAGTTTGGGCAAGGTGATGCTTCATGCACTGGTGGCCACTGAGCTACAATGGTACAAACTAGAGGAGAATCAGCTGAAAAATGTGTAACTTGGATAGTTGTGGTGCCTGTCTGAGGTACTTGAATCAGTAGATTTCTTTCTGCCATAGGATATTTGCATGGTGATAAGCATTAGTCACGCTCCTCTGCTGCCAGCATTACCTGGGGACCTAAGTGATACAAGGATTTCAAGATGGAAACCTTCAGGTTTCAAGCACAGTGCCGATAAGTCCATCTTTTTAGTGATGTGATCAGTGATCCAGGTGTTTTACTAGCAGCAGTTCTAGGAGAGCAGGCACGTTCTATAACCAGCTCTGTGAAAACACTGGGCGGTGTGGATCCCGGGATGGAAATCACACCAGCTCTGCATCTAATTATGTAAAGGCTTTACATTTAGTTGGTGGTGGTGCTGTCACAGGCTAGATTACCACTCAACTTCCGTTCAGGCACTTTTTAAATGAAAAAGCCCAACTTAACAAAACTAACACAAACTTTAAATATAGCAAGAAGTTAACAGTGTCACCCTGAGACAGCCAGTTCCTTAGTAATGCTCATAAAGTCTGGTCTCTCTGCAGCTGAGGGGATGAGGACCTGGCTCCCCATTCTATATTTCTAAGATGATTAAAATCACCTTTGTACTGCTTTTTTTTCCCCCTATCATGTTCCCTTCTTATGGAGGCACAGAGTTTATTTTAAAATGCTTCATATACTTTATAGCTTTTGCTCTATTTTTCATTAAGATATTCCTTTACAAAAAAATCCTTTAGTAAAATGTCTCTGAGAGAGGTGAAAACATTTATTTTGGGGTCTTTTGAGTTTTGTTTTTTTTTAAGACTGGGACCTGCTCCTTGACCCAGGAAAGTCGCTTGCATACCCTCGACTCTGGGCACGGTTGTCTGACCTCCCATTGAGGTGGGTGTTTCCATGCTGATGCACCCTTTTGGATCAGGGTCAGCAGGGACCAAATAGCCTTGGAGGGTGGAAGGTTTCATTCATCAGTCAAGAGAATTGCAACATGAAGCAGTTGTGGGTTAGTTAGTGTTAAATCTGCTCTACCACGTGATCAAAAGTATTAAGCTATTGGCTTCACATAAAACATATCCAACAGCAGCATATATGGAGACCTTTTTTTCTTCTCCTTTTTAAAAATGAATTGTTGATTTTTATCCAACACTTCAGAGCTGACCAGGAAATATGAAAACAGGTATCACTGTAAGGGAGATACCTCCGTGGAATTTAGAGAAAGAAAAAGAAAGGCTAGATTAAATCTGTGCTCACACTTGCCTTAATCCGGTGATTTCAGTGGTGTCCTTCTGTTCTCTGATGATTTGTGGAATAAACAGTGTTTCATGTTGTGGATAACTCCAACTCAAAGCTGGGACTTGCTGGTTTTAATAAAATGCATCTAATCCTTAGAGCCATTTAACATCTGGAAAGCAAGTTGTTAAAAACATAAAGCACATCTAATCCTGTGAGCTGCTCAGAGCCTAGAAGAGGAGCTTTTTCTTTATGGAGTGCTTAAAGCTATAGCTAGGACATGAACTCCTGAGACATTTAGTCTGGTATGCTCCTTGGGCCATCAGGGTTTTCTTTCAGGTGATGGATGAAAAACTGTGATAGCATCTCACATATGCATAACCACTATATATTTAGAGACAGAGAGTGTCAATGAGAGAAAGAATACATAAGCATTCTTTTATAAGAATGCATAAATATAAAATGAAAGAATATATGAATACGTAAAATGAAGATTTTTTTTTTCCTTGTATGTGTTAATGGAAAGGACCTTAATCTTCTCTCCCATATATTGGTGATCTTTAGGTTGAAGGGAACTTATCCAGTAGTTGGCCAGCATGTTTATTTTTGTATTTCCTACTCCAGCAAAGAGCTAAAGATACAAAGCCCTTTGATTTGGCTTTATTAAGCAGCAAAACCAACAGAATGTTGAGACTTTTTCTTCCTCAAATAGCACTAAAGTAGAAGTGAAATAACACTATATCTCTAGCATGTAGTTTTACACATGTTGTATTGGGCTGTTTTTTCTTGGAAACATATGTATGTGAACCACAATGGAAGGAATTACTTGTTTTTAAAAGCTGTATTGCTGAAATCAGAATGTTTTCATGAACTCAAAACTCCCAGCTACTTACAGTCCTGTTGGCAAGCTCAAATGTATAAGTCCTATCCATAGCTTTTCCAAAGTGTCTGTGGTTTTGCAATATCACCTCATTAAATCTTTACAGCTGAAGCTGCCGTATTCAGACTTCTGAGTAAGATCTCACAGAACCCTCTGGTGTGATTTTAATGCAGTACAGAGTTATTTGAACCATTTTTCAGCAGGCTTGAAATAATAATAAAAACCCAACCCCAAATACTTGTGCAAGCTTTCAGTGCATTTTAATAGATGAAGCTCTCTGTCACAATGGTTAAAGGGACATTGATGTCAGGATTAGATTGTGCTGGCATCACGCTACGTCATCATAACCACAGCATCAACACCAGCCGTGATCTGAGTTTTATTTTCTACCCAGTGGCAGAGAGACAAGGATGTCTTGACAGGTAATGCAGAGAGACACTTGTAGGGATGACTTCTCACTCCTATTTTAGCTACACAAAGCTCCAGTCTTTCTCTGTTGCTTACAGAGGGGGTGTTAAAGTAACCAGGCTCACAGTTCAGGAGACCAAGCTCATGATTCCTGATTCAGGACTATAAAGTCCTTAAGGTTAGGCAGGAGGAATACAGCCCATAGAGACAAGTGAAGTGTAATCAGCCACATCACATGCAGCAGGCTTAATTTGCTTCAGATTTAGGGCCCACTGGATAATTACAAATACCTCCTCTTTCCCAGTCTCTCTCTATCTTCTTCCCAGTGAGAATTTTTTCTTGCTGCTTGGGGACCTTGAAGTTATCATGTTTTCATCTCCACTGGCAGTGGTCTTGATGGGATTAGAAAGTACGTCGATGGTTGTTTCATTAGGCTGTGCAAATAAGATATTAAATAATGTGCTCTATTAAACCTAGTTATTAGCAAACACTTGCTGTAGTTACTAATTTAATCAAATCTGTTAGGAATTCGTGTTCTTGGTTCTCCAAACAGTCTGAGAGAATCTGGTCAGAAAGTCAATTAATGAGCATTTGCTCCATTGTAAGAGAGCCTTTCTTAAATTCTTAAAATTCAAAATCAGTTTGTGTCAGATTGGTTTTTGAACTGTGCTAATGACAGTGGTGTTTTTTAAAACAGGAAACTAGAGGAAGGACTGTCTGGAGCTTGACACCAGTATCACCATTGATTTTCTAGGTGACCTTAGGCAAGTTGCTTTTCTCTGGGAAGTATTTCTAGACAGGGCTCTGAAATCTATGGCTGTCTCAAAGATTTATCTGCCATATGTCCTGTCAAATGGAGAAAGTAGTTTATCTGTCAATCTGTGAAATCAGCCTTGATTCTGAAATTCAAGTGGGATCTGAGTCATTGCTTCTGCGGGATGACTTAAACCCTTATTTGCACCACTGCAGCCACACTGTTGGCAAAGCCTTTTATGTACAGGTAATGACTGTAAGTGTCCAAGATAAGAGGCAAGAGGAGGACCATGGGTTTTTTTTTCTTTTTCAACTCTAGATATTACAGGAAAACTGTAACTACATGTGTATGTGAAAAGCAATGGGTTGCCTTCTGCCCTGACCAGAGTCAATGCAAGTGTTGCTGTTATCCATATCTTACATCTATGAAGACAGACACTATCATGGAGATGGTTCAGTAGGAGGATTATCTTTAAACAGTCCTTTTCAGGGCTGAAGCACATCTTCAGTTTACCCCCTCCTTAGCTTTCTCAGGGGTGATATGGTTCTAAGACTACCTGAGAGTGGTTTAAACATAGCACTTGGGACATGCATTATGGGTTTGAAGGTTATGTGAAGCTTTGTGTGGTGCTGAAGAGCACAAGCTTGAGACATGTCAGCAGGCAGCAAACAGTGCAGCAAGGTGTATCTTGCTGATGTAGCTGCTCTGGAAAGGTGCAATTTTGCAGATACGCTGAAACCAAGATGCTTGAATTTTCCTGTGTTTTCATTTTAAAAAAGAACACTTTAATAGAATTTAGTTAAACCATTTTCTATCCAAACTGAAGTGAATGGTGACTGCTCTGTGGGTAAATGTTTGTTGTTAATGGTATGTAAGAGCTGATTGTTAATGCTCTCATGAGGTTAAGAAACCGAGAAGCCATAATCTTGATGGAAAAAAGTCTTATTCACTTACCTCAATAACAAAAACATCCACATGTATTAGGAAGGATTAAAAAAATGCAGAAAACAAATCCTGTGTTGAGTAGTGTTAAGAAGCAAGTTCACTCACATACACTTTATTCTCTAATGGTCACTGAAAGTATTGATTATATATATTTCTATATTAGAACTGCCTTGGCTAGTCTTGAAGTAGTTACATAGTCTTCTGCATTGGCACAAGTGGATAGGGTGCTTTCCAGAGAGTTACAGAATGGCTGAGGTTTGAAAGCAGGGCAGTCTAGCTCAGGCTGCCCAGTACTGTGTCCACAGGGCTTTTGAGTATCTTCAGGGATGGAGACTTTTTAGAATGAATTTTACAAGTACTCGTGAAATTACAGCATGAAGGACATGGAAACTGCTTGTAGTACCTGTGAAACATTATCAAAGATGCACCAGTTTATTATGGCATTCTCTCTTGCTGAAAAAGCTAGGGTGCTCAGTAGAAATTTCTGGAATACTTCTGTTCTTTGCTTTCTAGTAAGCATTTAAAAACACTCACCATACCAGAGCGGTGATGTAACTGCTCGTGGCAGTGGGTGAAATACGGTTATTACCTTGAAAATAAAGACACAGACACAGCCATAAGAAGATGAACACTGAATATAAGACTGTAGCTTATACTGATGTCTGCAACATGATTTGCAAAATCTCCTTTCATAGCAATTTAGCTGTAGAGTTCACAAAATGGTCAACACAGAAGTTGCTTGTGTCTGTTAAATGACTTAAGAAGCTTTGTCCAGGCACCTTGGGATTATTCAACATGGCATGTAGTCATCTCTTACTCCTAAGTGGAGCAGGAATAAGTTCATGGCAGTCAGTGAAATGAAAAATGAAGCTCGTGGTGGGAAGAGGAGGACCAGGTCTACTTTAGTTGGATTTTATGGATCTCATTTAAAACAGTACCTCAGCAATCCTAGTGTCAAATAATATTTGATGCTGTATTTCTGATATTTCATTTAAGAGGCATGGGAATTAGTTGGTGAATCCCAAACCTCTCCTACTGAAGGATCCTTCTAGGTTGAGAATGATGTTTCTGGTTATGTTTTCAATATAGATCTGGTTTAGGCCTCCACACTTGAAAGTAATCTAAGACTTTGTGTCATAAACCAATTTCATGATTATTTATTATAACCACAGTAGAAGCCTACATTTTTCTGGTTTGTGGAAAAAAAAATATTATCAACTATGGATTGTGCCTAAGATCCAGAAATGGCCTTTTCTGGCACAGTTTGTCCTGCTTCTGTACCTCAGGGGAAAAAAAAAAATCTACTTCTCTTTCACTTGTATTTTTCAAGATAAATGCTGAAATAATATGAAGGCCCATAAGTTCTCCTGAGAGTTTAGCCCTGGCCATCACATATATGGATTTGGGATTGTCTAGGGGTTTTAACCACAGAGAATATAAGATTAGCGGAGGCTTGGTCGAATCACCCTATGTCAGAATCAGCATTTCAGTATGTCTTCTCTTCATCCTTCTCCAAGGAAACATGCACGTTTGAGTTCTACAGAATTGTTTTAGAGGAAAAGGGAGAGAAAAGATGTTGCAGAGGAGAGGGTTTTTTTCAGCTTTGTTATTTTAAGGCAAAAAAATCTAGGACAGACTGACAAAGTTGGAGTTGGGGCTGTTCAGCCTGGAGAAGAGGAGGCTCCGGGGAGACCTTCTAGCGGTCTGCCAGGACCTCAAGGGGGCCTACAAGAAAGATGGGGAGAGGCTGTTCAGTAGGGCCTGTTGTGACAGGACAAGGGGTGATGGTTTCAAAATAGAGGGAGAGAGATTTAGATTGGATATTAGGAAAAAGTTCTTTACTATAAGAGTGGTGGAGCACTGGAACAGGTTGCCCAGGGAGGTGGTGGATGCCCCTGGATCCCTGGAGACGTTCAAGGCCAGGTTGGATGAGGCCCTGAGCAACCTGATCTAGTTGGCGGTGTCCCTGCTTCTTGCAGGGGGGTTGGACTAGATGACCTCTGGGGGTCCCAACTCTAGCTATTCTATGATTCTAGGACAATACATGGAACAATACAGCTGAAAGTCTTTTTGTAGCGCCAAGCATAGGAATACCAGCTATATACTTCTATGCAATTTAATTTTTCCCTTCCTGTATGTGTCCTCTATTATATTCAGTTGCATGTGCACAAGAGCTTTAAAACTTCTTGTCCTAGCCCTCTGTCATTCTGTAGACAGGTGTTATAGCTGAATTTTCCTTTTTTAATCATTTCCCTTTTGTGGGAAGGATAAAAGTATGTGTTTGTATTAAACTATATCCTGAGTGTAAAAAGGAAAAAAATTCCTCTTATATCAAGGCCTAATTTTCCCTTATTATTTAAATGTACATATTGAATTAGTATAGAGAGAAGAACAGAAAGAATTAATGAGATTTTTTTGCTTTGTTTTGGCTAAGTATATTGATCCTATCCTTAGCCTGACATCTTTCATCTGAGTATCTGCAGATGTGTAGGTTTTATGATGAGACTCTTTCCTTATTCTGATTTCAGGTGGGTCTTCAATAAAAACATTCTCACTTCTTCATTTAGTCTCACCATCCACTATGAATTGGCAAATCATTGAGTGACATCATGAGACACAGGACCACAAATTTACATCCCAAGATGATCTTTTATTAGTGTGTGGCCTACTAGCTGCTCACAAGTGAGTTTCATTTTTTCAGATCATATTGTACGTGATCTGTGTGTAAACACAGTTTCCAGGTCCTCCCGCACCTTAACCTTGGCTAGATCAAAACTGAAACATAATGAAAGGAAGAACAGCATAATGGCAACCCCATTACCTTTTTAACATGTATTGCTCTAAGTCAGGAATTTTCTTCTTGCCTACTTGAAGGAATAACTTATCTTGCTTCCTCTGGCAAATGCTGATGTATTGCGTGCTTGCGGTGAAATATTGCTCTCAATTACCCAGCCCAGAGGTGTCTAGAAATCGCATCAGGTAAAGCAATAGGCAGAATCAGACTGAAAACCGTTTTCTTTGGGTGCTCTAAGCATGTCCTTTAGCAGCCTCATTGATGAGAACTCTGCACTGCAAAAACACTGGCTCTCTGCGGCAGCTGTGATTAAACTGAGTAGCCTTTTGGCCCAGCAGAAGGGTAATACTTTTTCCTTTAGAAGTGATTAATGGCGGGTTTTGTGCCACATGTCTTCAGAGGCCTTAAAGGGATTCCCCAATTAAAAAGGTTAAGCACCCTTTCCTTTCGAAGCCTGAGGACCTTTTTGATCAAAAAATGGAGGTGCTCCAATTCCTAATCCCTTTGTGACAATGAAATTGTATTTTGTTTTATATACTGGGATTTCTAAAAATGAGGGCAACTTGCTTAGAAGGAATAAAGCTTTTGTATGGAAGTTTTTTAAGGAGGCCTGGAAAACTGGAAATAAACAACCCTACAGTTGGTTTCAGTGGATTAATTCCAAAAGTAAAATTTTCAGAGAAGATGTATGCATCCTTTTTTCATCTCCATCAGTCAGCACTGGTTTGTTGTTCACTTTTCCCCCACACAGTTACAGGTGCTGTGGGAGGGCTGTAGGAGGATGAGCAAGAATCCTAAAGGCACCAAGCAATTCAGTCTAGCAAAACTGTATTAACCTGTTTTCTTGAGAAACCAGGAATCATGTAGTAACTCTTTCAAACTCTCTTTATATCCATTGATCAGTTGGTAAGTCAGTCCTCACCAAATTTTTTTATTTGGAAGGGAATTCCAGTCACACATAATATATTTGGTTGCCACAACACGTCGCCTGGGGAGTGTGCCTCAACATTATCTCATTGGGTTGCCCTCAGACATTTGTCTAGAAACTAACAGCCAAACCCTGGTAAGACAGTTTCTTCTGCATATATTCTGTCATGGCAGAATAAATCCCTTTCCTGGATGGTGCACTAAACTGAAGAAGGTACAATACATGGACAAAACAAAGGGGTTTTACGGTGGATCTGCCTTTAACAGCAACACAGGCATAAGAAAATCAGTATATATGACTTTGTAAGAGCCTGCCAACTTGGGTGTCCTGAATTTCCTTGCAGGGTGTAGAGGAGACCAATTAAAGTGTGTATTTCCAGAGTTGCTACATCTTACTGTCAGAAAAGGTAACAATATGATGAGTGGTGAGTAGCTTCCAGGGGCCATATTTTGTGACTGTTAATCAGGAATAGGTAACAGGTTTACATGAGTTCTGTATGAGGTGAATCTGTAACATTATTGCAGTGAAAAATATTGTTTTGAATGTTTATTTTTTTTTTAAATTTCTGAATCAGAGGAACATGCCACATCCTTACCTGTCCTCTGAAAAAGATAACTTTAGGAGTTTTCTAATTGCTTTTCCCTAAGTTACTCCAAAACCATCTGAAATGGCTTTGTGTTCACTACTAACAGAGATGGCTAAAAGCAAGCTGAAAAGTGAGTTTGGTTTAAAAATTGAGGAATTCTGTTGCAAAGAGGCTGAGGAGCATCAGTGTGCTAGGAAGAGGAGCACGAAGGTCTTACATATGTATTTTTCATGGTGTTGAAGCTTTTATGGAATGAAAGATAAAACCTAATTTCCTAGGCCTTGTGAAGGAGTTAATGTGTGCATACCATAAAGGAACAGTTTACAACAGTTTTCCCTGTGCAATGATGTCCTTAAGGGAACTGTGTGGTAGGAGAAGCAGGCAGGAGTTTGTCTCTCCCAGGTTTTAGTTTTATTCAGCCGGGTCAGTCCTCAGAGGACCATGACAGTTGTGGGGATTAAGAGCAGATTTCCCCTTGGCCCACAGTCACATTAGATTTCTGTGCCCACAGAGGTATTTTCCCCATTGCTCTGCTGATACACTTTGCTCTCCATGCTCTTCAGCAAGTGTTTGTTTTCAGCAGATTTGTAAGGAAGTTTCTGGCAAAGACTTCTGAACAACCTATTGCTTCTCCTGACAGAGACATAGGGAAATCTTAAGCACATCAGGTGAAAGATACAGAGTTGTTTTATGTGTAATTAAAGCAGTGTGAAACATGCCACCTGAAGGGTACTTCTATTCATAGGCACCTGTACCGATGCCTAACTTGAAAGAACAGAAAACAAGATCTTATAATAGTATATGGCATGGAAAATATATGATTGAGTATTGAAATAAAGCAAAATCCACAACTCATAACCCTAGGTCATTTAGAAGTAGATATGTTAGAGGTGTGTCTATGCAATTCTTTTTTACAAAGCAGTACTTTGGAAGTATCAGCCTAATGAGTAAGACCTGGAGTGAGGACTAGTTACATTCCCATTTCATCCAGGGTAATCCCAATCCAGACCAAGATAGTCAGGTTTTGATTCCTCATTCTCTGTATTTAAAACTAATTTAATGACTTTCCTCATAGGTTAAAAATGAAAAAGTGTATTTTCTTTGGGCTGAAGGTCTAATCAGTTTGTGTTCCAGTCAAAGCAAAATACCTCATAGTTTTTGTAGTTGCCATCTTACGCTGGCTGTTCGTGGCTCAATTTCTCAAACTCATGCCATGTGTCCCAGTGTTAGAGAAATAACATGCCCAAACCTGTTTAACTCTGCTCCTCTTTCCCACCTTGGATGGACACATATCCATTTTAGTTAGAAATTCTGATTCACGTAGCACAGCTGGTTGCATTTAGGTAGATAAATGCTCTGCCAAAAATAACACGTGGAGCAGTTGTTGGAGCAGTCGTTTTCTCTTGTGCTCTGGAAAATAAATGTTTCCATTGTTGGATCAAGTGGAGAGTTAAACGCTGCCAGACAGCGAGTCTAGAGCGTTGTGTGACTGAACTTTGGCTCCACCAGAAACAAAAATTCTCACTCCCGTCATTGGACCAGCTTTTAGAATTTTTGTGTGGGCCAAATTCTGATGTTGTGGGCCAACCCAAACAGTAAATGAAAACTTACAATTCATAGCCTGTTTGGGTTAAAACTAGACTGAGAGCAACCCTGTTTTATTGTCTCTTGGCCTAAGAGCAACTTCTTGGTCTGAACTGTCCTCACTGATGACAAGCAGATCTACTTGTCCCCTCCAACTCCATTTGATAAAATGAGTTACCAAATAACTTCAAGTACTTTCTCAGTCTAAAGAATAATGAGTATGGAGTAAGTAAAATTCCTTTCACCAAATTGTTTTGATTGAGTATTTACACAAATATGATGTCAGGCTTAGGGGGAAAAGAAGTTCATTAATATAACCACAATCATGTGCTCATTTATATTAAGCAATCAAGACTGGCTCTAATGGAACATACTTTGTTGTTTGTTGTCTTTTTAAAAGCCTCCTGCTTTCCATGAAATCATTGTGATTATTTTTAAAACAATGCAATTAGGCCTTTAGATATGGCATTTGAATATTTATTCTGTCAACCTGAATTATTAAAAGCATCCTTTCTCTGAAGCATAATTTTTAATTATCTTCAGTGGTGGTATGTCTTTAATGAGTGCTCTAGCTGAGACATGCAATTATCCCATACAATAGTTGCAAGGAAGTTTTGGTTGTTAGTGATGCCTTGTTAAAAGTATTTGGCTGACTGTTACATTGCATCTGCAGGCTGCTTTGTCTTAAGATCCAGAAAAACAATTTGTGCTAGGCTAAAATGTACAGAGATAAATGAGTAAATGAGGCCAACAGGTTTATTTTGGGACTGAAGGCTAGACTGCTCAGCCAGATGAGTGGGTAGTTAGGGTGGGCCGTAGAGTAGTAGCTCTGGAAAAGTGAGAGAGCAGAGGTGAGATCTTTGACTCGGTGCTACTTTTTGGCTTGGAGTTTATATGCTCATTTGTCTAATTGCAGCACAGTTGCCCTGCTCTGACCATAAAATTCCCCTGTGATGACCCTGCACAAAAGTTCTGATGTGATTGTAGTTTGGATATTACAAGATTGGGGACAAATACAACTTAAAATGCTGCTTGTTTTAGCACCTTGTTTTAGCAGAGTGGTAAATTTATTCTCAGAAATGCAATACATGATTATTGATTAGCCCATTGAAAGAGTTTTACCTAATCAATGCAGTGTGAGGTTTTCTCCAAGCACCCCATCTTGTGTTTCCCTGTGTTTAGGGACTTCAGTCCTACCTCTTGTCATCTCAGACAGCTCCTTGTGTGACCTCGTGCCACCGTCTTGCCTCTTTGAAGGAGAGGACTTTGACGAGTCCCTGTGTGTTTTCAGGAGAGGTGCAGAGGAACCTGCTCAGCAGAATGGGGACTTCTCTTCCAGGGTCATTGATGTTTGCCCTCTTGCCTGTGATGGATGTGAACCCAATCTTGTAACGTTTACACATCAACAGGCTTACAGTGTCACTGTGTAGATTTCCAGATGAAATGCCTAAATCATGGAATGCATTTATGAACCATTTGATTTTAAGATTTTGTGGTTTTATGACAATGATTTAGGTTTAATGGTCTTTTTGATTTAGCATAATTTTTTATTTGTATAAGTTTTTACTATTGGCTGTAGTACAGCTGTGTGATTCTCTGTTGTACACCAACAGGCTTCCATCAAGAAGCTATCAGTTCCTGCACAGTTTTGGCAAAACAAAGGCTAATCATGAAATGATTTCAGCTAGAAGGGTCAATTCATCCATTTTCCTGCTGAGCACTAACTTCAGAGTTAGGTCACCTTGCTCAGGGTCCTGTGCTGTTGGCTTTCCTAGGACATTCCACAACTGATGTAGGGCTTAACCACTCTTGCTGTAAACAGTTTTCCCTTTGGTTGGAACAAGAATATAAACTGGTCATGAATAAATTTAGATAGGAAATCAGATTACTTCAGTGACGTTCTGGAACAGTGATCTGATAGGGTTTGTGGGAGGACAAGGCATCCCCTTGAGACCAAGATGCATATTTGTCTGATTGTAAAAGTGATGATATAACTGTCTCCAATAGCAAAGGCCTTGACTCTGTGACCAATTTCACATTTGAAACCTCGGTGTTTTCACCAGCACTGAGTGTTGAATTTGCTGCTTGCACTTGAAAAGGTCACCTTTCTGCAGCTCCCCCATATTTATATACAATTTCAAACGCCATACATTTCTTGTTGTGCCCTCCTCTGGTTACTTTTCTGTAGGGAATAGGAGCAGTCGTTCTCCTTGAGTTAATGAAGCTGCATCCCTCCTGAGAAATTCAAGACTAGACTGGGCACAGTAATGGAGCATATTATCTAATTTAGCAGAAAAGCAATATTATTCAGTTACTCATTCTGTCCCTCTCTGGTTAGAGAGGACACCTCATACTCAAGGTCTGTTACTGCAGTAGCTTTTTCAGGGAATTAATTCTCAGGCACACGTATATAATTAAGTTAATATTTTTCCTCAGTCATTATTTTTTCCCCATATTTATCAAATTTTTTTTGTCTGTGTGTGAAATTCTTGGGGAATCATATGAATTTATGGAGGCATTTACTGTGGGAGAAGGACAGGGTGGGAAGTTCAGCAGCCCCTGAGTTAAGATCCCTTTCATTCAGTACTGCTGTTCCCCTTGCAGTGTCTGGCTCTTGGGTCACGCGTGTGTGCACACAAAGGCTCATTCGTCCAAGGGAGGACAGTGAATTACAGCTTTAGGTAACAACTAATATGTGGCACTTTAATGACCTAATAAGAAACTAACTCTTGTATGAAGCAGAAAGTTCTGTTCTCTCCAGTATGATCAAACAGTGCAAATACATTATCAAATCAAACATAAAAACCCCATGCATTATATTTTAAACAGTATCGTAAGAGGGAAAGGATTATTTTCTTGTGTTGTAGGAAATGTGAAATTGCATCTAATGAGCTTGTTTGCAATTTTTAGTAGTATATGCTGCCATTAAAATTAACGATTTAAATATTAAACATAGTAATTACACTTTACACCGCATTTCATATAAACTTAGCATGATGGAATAATTTTTCTTACAGTGTCAAATTGCCATCAATTCAGTTTCTAAATAGGTTATTGAGTTTCAGAAGACATATATGCTTGAATAAATTATGAACTGTTTGTATTATGGATACATTCCAACAAAATATTCACCAGAAATTAGTGTAAAAATTACAGAGTTGATATGTTTTTTTACTCTGTCTTTTAAAGAGTAGCGTATTTGATAATACATTTTACCAGAAGAGCTGCTTTGGTTGTGTGAGAAGTTGGGAAGCAAGACCAATGGAATGTCTTGAAATTAGAAGATAAACTTAGGCTTTGTAACCAAGTTGTCCAAACACCGAGGATTCTGCTGTTCTCAGGGAATTTAAACATTCATGGTAGTTGCTTATACTTTGGAAAATTAAGTCACTTACAGTTTACAGAGCCGCAGCTAGACACATTGTGAAAATAGTCTTGTCTCTTATAAAGTCCTTCCACACTTTCCAACAGCATATTTAATGACATTACCAACATCTTTTGCAAGTTGTGGTATTAGTTATAGCATAACTAGGATGACCTCTAATCTGTTTTATGTCATGCAAAGGCAACAGTGCACCGACACTGTAGCAGTGGTTAAATTTGGGTGAATAATAATAGCATTTGATATTTGGGTGAGTAATAGCAGTGGTTAAATTTGGATGATAATGTTGGGGTTTTTTTATATGGACTTTAAGGCAGTTATAAATCTGCAGAACGGTGTTGGACCAAGTTACTTTTTGGAAGTTTTCTTCAACCTATAGAAAACATGTCTTTTCCAACTCAAAATCATCAGCCTTTCTATATGTAATAGAAAATAAAATGTATATTCCCTGGAAAACAGTCAAACTTTAGTTCAGAGAAGGTTAATTACCAGCAGTGGGTGTGTTACTGTTTTAACTTGCAGTCTTTGTCAGCAGGAGGGGAGGCTGGTGACAAAGTGCAGCTGGAAATACCCCACCAAGGGGTGTTGGCTGAGTGATGTCTCTGTCTAGTCCTGTCTCTGATCCCTGCTTCTCTTTAGTGACAAGTAACCATAACCTTGGGCTTCAGATGTTATAAAGGCATAAAGGACATGGTAACAATTGCCTGTCACTGTCATCTTTGTCACTCCCTCTGTGCTCACTCAGGCCCAAGGATTTTGTAGAAACTCTGTGGTAAAGGGAAGTTCCACAGATTTTAGATAAATTTCTATAGAAATAGAGATGTTTGACATTTGGTGTTTCTCCTGTCATGCATTCCTATTTCATGGCTAAAACATTCAGAATTTTTATTTTGTTTTTTCACATGGAGTTTCTCCTGGTTTTGACAAATTCTACTAGTTGCCTTCTCAAATCATACAAAGACAGGCTGTTAAAATGGCTGAAAGGCATCTGCTCACAGGGCAAAAGAACAAGTACATAGTGCTGGAAATGATGCTTGATAAGGTGCTGTGAGAAAGGCCTCATGTTTGGGAGTAGAACAACAACCCAATATCCACTCTTGGGGGGCACAGTGCAAAGGAGAACATAATTTCTTAAAACCTATGTGAAGGTAAATAGGTAAAAATGCCAACAGAAAGAGCATCCATAAAGAACATGATGCAACCAGGCTGGGAAGCTTCTGTCCCTTTTTGCTAGTGCCTTTCCTGAGTCAGTCGAATGCCCCATTGTCACCAAGGGATGTCTTTGAGATCACAGCAGGTTACTGCTGTTGACCTGCCAGTAGTAAACAGGCATGGTGATGAACATTACATCAAATAAAGACTGGTTTTATGTGTGTCCTGGTTCTGGCCAGGACAGAGCTGACTTCTCCAAGCAGCCAGCACATGTGAGCTCAATCCAACCCCTATGAAAGGGGTGGTGGGGCAGAGGCAGGGCCTGGTGCAGGTGGCCCTTGTGTCGGTACAGTGGTCTGTGTCAGCTTCTCATCCACTAGTAAAGTTCTCTGTGTTATCACCAGGTGTGTCAGTTATTGTTCCCCTCTCAAAGTGCTTATCAGTAAACTGTCTTTATCCTAACCCACTGGGGCTTGGTCTGGTTTCTCTCCTCACAAAGAGGAGTGAGTGAGCAGCTTGTGGTGCTCAGGCTCTGCCTAGAACCGAACCACAACTATGTGGTTTTGTGTCCCCTTATTAGAAAGATAGTGCATCCAGAAACATGTGGGTGTTTTTGTCTTTGGAGCATTCACAGTACCATCCCTACTTGGAATCCCTGAGGTTTAGTAAAGGTTGTGCTAATACTGTCACCTCTCAGTCTCTTTCTCTATACAGCTACTACTAAAACTTAATATAAGAGATTTGAAATTGGTTGGAATTGTCTAATTGGTTGAAAGTTATTCAGTGGGATACTCACTTATTACCTGTGTATGAGCATATATTTTTTTAAGGAAATATCTTTAAAGGAATATCTTTAACAGACCATTTGGAGAAAAGGCCTGTTAGAGAGTCTTTGATGTTAATAGCATACCTTTTATTCTCTCCTTTTAGGTGATCCAATAAAATATGCTTCCTCTCACTATGAACTTTGTGTTTTGTAGGCTTAAAGCCTCATGTGTAGAACAGCAGTGTTTTCAGGTAGTTTGGTGTAGGAAAATGAATAAATAACATAAAACCATTTTCCAGAACAAAAAGGAGTGAAACTCTTTACTGGTGACTGCACTTCCCTCTCCTTAATGAGGCTGCCTTCGCACCTAATTGCTCTGCTGACCAATACATGAGGCATCCCCTGTGTGGCTAAGAAGAACTATACCCCTTCGATAGGTACATTGCTTTGCTGCTCTGAGCTGTCATCATGTTTGTTTGCCTTCTTCCTTGATCTTTCTCATTCTGATTGTTCTACATAAAATTTGTATCATTTCTGATGATTAAAGCTCATAGCTATCTAAAGTGATAGTTTCTGTCAACACTGCCCTTCCATTCCTTGAACTGTGCATTAGTAAGTTAGGAGCACATTTAAAATTAGACACACGCTCTGCTCACACATAGCTCATTATCTTTGCCTATTGCATTCATCCTCCTCGATGACTCTGGCAGTAACTTAATGCTTTTGTCCATAGTTATTTCTACAGATCTCACAAGATTTCTTTTAGAACAACTTTTTCAGTGTGTATCATGCCCTAAAGTATGAACAACATTTGTATGAATTCTTATTCTTCTGGGAGGAAAGTCAGTTTTTAGAAGAAATTGGCATCACTAAGTGGAAAATACCAACCTTGAGAGGGGACCAGAGAGTCCTTCTATCTCTGTCCTTCACAGAAGTGCCCTGCCTTTTGCTTGTGTTAGGTTCATTAGCAGAGACATTCCTGGTCACTGATGTTAATGCCCTTTGTTAATGTTTTGTTCTTGGACCATGTGACAACCTGTCTGATAGTGAAAGAGGCTGTCAGTTGTCAGTACTGTTGTTACACCAGTAATGTAGAGTAGAGTATAGGCACTGGTAATCCCTAGGCAGAGAAATGGGCAATTTGTTAGTATATACAGAATATCTGCTTATTTTGACTTCTCTGGTATTATTTTAAGGCCTGATTTGTGTAGCTAAATCTTTTACACCTGGCCTTAAATGCTTAGGATAGATTCACTCCTTTCAAACACATACCCTTTAGTATGCTGTTGTGGTTGTAGGCTTAATTAGTAAGGCTCAGAAGCTTTGCCTTCATAAAGGGTAATGGAGAATGTTACTGAGAAAATGAGCCATTGCTAAATGTCCTTGACAAATGTGATAGTTTTGTTTCTAAAGCATTTATTTTGCTCTAGGGGTTTCTACTTCTCCCATCCTCTTGCATTATCGTGAACAATTTGAAAGTAAAGGAGGCAAATGGTGAACAAGAATCAGTCCAGGCCTCAGCTTGAACCATGCACTTTTGGACTCATTTTCTGAAATTTAAGTCCAACTTGTACCTGAGCTGGCACTAGGAGCAGAAGTTGATGAGTAGGGGTCAGGCACATTACAGCTCTCATGTTAGAGTGAGGGATGAGATGGCCTCTAATCATGCACTGTGTTTTCCTGAGGTCAGAGGAAAGGTCTTTGTCTTCACTGGTGGCAGAATTAGGCCCCCTCTGAAGATGGCAACAAGTGTTTCCCTTTGTGGGGAAGCCAGAGCTATGGCTTAGACTGTCACAAGGGAGATGTCACTCGGGCTTTGGCCTGGCACTCTGGGCGCTCTGGCAGTGTCTTTTTTCATCTTTGCCCAATTCCAAAATTTTGCTTTTTCCTTCCTGAAACAAATCATAATTATTATAATACAAAGCAATCAGCTCTTTAGCTTGTCTCAAATATCTCATGTAACTGCATGATGAATTAATTTTTTCACATAATTGTTTGTATGCCACATGAAAAATATTAATGCTGCATTAGAAAATGTTAAAACAGTGGCTGAAAAATGTTCGGTGAACAAGGTGGGGTTGGGGATTTTTCTGAAGACATATGAAAGGGTTTTTTGCAGTTTGCTGATACATTGAAATGTGATGAAGTTACCAAATTAAAATAGCACAAGTTCCTTCATAACCTGGACTCAACATGGTGTAATACAGAGAGGCCTGTGGCCCCTTTGGGGATGTGTTGGGTGAAGATGGGGTAGTACACCCTATTGAGTCATGCTGCTTGTCCAGGATATATGGTCAAATCCCTTGTTTCTAGCTACCAGATCAGTGCTTTACCTGTCATGGTAATAAACCCATTGTTATGTATTTTTTTAGGGAAACACAGGTGAATCTTACTGAAGTTACGACTTCTAAATTGTCATTTGTCACACAGGAGCTTGAAATCAAAATACTCTCAGGGGGAAAGGAACATGAAATGGTTAGGAATAAGAGCTGAAATCACAATATGGTCAGTGTGTTTCAGGCTTAAATAGCATGAGTCAAGCTGTAACTGTTTTGAATGAGTATTCAATAGGTATGTGGTGCCTTATGTTAGTAATTTTAAAAAGTTTCATCTGAGGAACATGTTGCTGAATTTGTGACAATGAAGTTCAATTACCAGCCTATAAGGTGTTACAATGCTGCTGTGTACCACAGTATAAGAATATTGATTTTATTTTCTTTAGTATATTTATTAATTTAGAGAAATAAGTAAGAATTTTTTCATCTTCAATTCTAAGAGAAAGACGTGGGGTATTTTGTCACAGCCCAAACTGATCTTACAAATGTTTATGCCTGTGCTCGGCTGTAGTCACAGGCAATGTTGTCTGACTGTGTTAAACAGAAGGTTTCAAGATAAGACCCTAATTTAAGTTGTCATAACGATAAGGCTAATAAACAGGAGACAGGCAGGGGATATAGATCAATGCTTAACTGAACTACATACAGGCACTGTATCAAGATCAACCTGTGGTTTTCCATTCCAGATAGTGTATTCTGGATTGTTCTAATCACACTAAATGTAAGCCCTGGTCCATATTGAAATTTCCTGTGCTTACTGAGATCTATACTTTCAGTATCCCACCCTCTAGTCATGAACCATCACTGAAAAGATAGCTATGTTTTTTTCATTTCCTCTTCTCCAACCCTAGATCAGTCAGGATGCTGTGGTAAAGAGCATAGGTATCTCAGAAAAACACACAAGCCTCTTGTTATCTCAGAGATTGTAGTGAGAAGCAGCACGAGCCATTCAGTAGTTTACTAATTACTTACTCAGAGGCTAAAGAAGTTGAATGAAATGTGGGTAACATAGAAGCTACCAGGGGTTGTTAACTACTGGAATCCGAGACAGTGGAAGTTTGCAACACTGCAGATAAGAGGTAAAACTGCTTATTGTGTAAGGTGACCTCCATATTTTGTGAAAATCATCTCTGCCATCTGAAGGATCTTTAAAATGAGTTTATGTGATGTTAATCATTTTAGCTTAATGAAGTGCATTCACAGCAAAGCTTTGTTGGTGGCTGTTAGACTCTTACTTGTCCGTGGAAAGTAACCAGAAAATTTCTTGTTCATCTTTATTCTTGTGTGGAGTCACTAGGAAAAAAGTTGATTCATTCATTATATATTTGAGAAGGTGGAACACAAAGCTTACCACATCTTGCCTTGAATTCCTCCAAAATTTCAGAAACTTGGAAAGAACAAATGTGGTCTAGTGTGTCATTTTAAATTTTTAACACAGATTGAAGTCAAGATGAGAGCAAAAAGTTCTCACATTTAAATTCAATTTAAATCAAAGTTAATTTGCACAACAGTGTTTTAATAGGATTGTTTATGGAATCAGGACATTACAAAGTACTTTGTGGAACTGTCTGTTTTCATTTGATTTGAAACATAATGCTTACAGACTCATAACTGAGGCATTGACTCTTATATTGACATGGATTTGTTTGAAAATAGAAGAAGCATCTGCAGACATAATTTNGAGAGAAGGACCTCTCTTGACCTACTAGCCACCCCCCTTCTAATACACCCCAGGATGCCACTGGCCTTCCTGGCCATGAGGGCACATTGCTGGCTCATGGTCATCCTGCTGTCCACCTGCAGGACCCCCAGGTCCCTCTCACCTGCACTGCTCTCCAACAGGCCAGTCCCCAACCTATACTGGTCCCTGGGGTTGTTCCTCCCCAGATGCAAGAACCTGCACTTGCCCTTGTTAAATCTCATTCAATTTCTCCCTGCCCAGCTCTCCAGCCTGTCTGAATCTTGTTGAATAGCAGCACAACCTTCTGGTGTGTCAGCCACCCCTCCCAGCTTGGTGTCATCAGCAAACTGCTGACTGTGCACTCTGTTCCCTTGTCCAGGTCATCAATGAATACATTGAACAATATTGATCCCAGTATGGACTCCTGAGGGACTCCACTAGTTACAGGCCTCCAGCTAGACTCAGTCCCATTGATTGCAACTCTCTGTCTTCTTCCCTTCAACCAGTTCTCAATCTACCTCACTACTCTGCCCTCCAGGCCACCCTTTCTCAGTTTGCTCACCAGGATGCTGTGGGAGACAGTGTCAAATGCCTTACTGAGTCCAGAAAAACCACATCCCCTGCCCTACCATCATCCATCCACCTGGTTATAGCCTCGTAAAAGGCTATTAGATTAGTCAGACATGACCTCCCCTTGGTAAAACCATGCTGACTACCACATAAGATCCTCAGCTCCACCATATCACCGGAAGGAATATCATTCACGTCTGGAGAAAGAGAATTACACATTTAACAGGAGTGAGCCCACTCTCATATTGTTTAAAGAAGACCTAAAAAACCCTAACTTAAAGATTTGAATGGAAGATCTGAAGGTTTGGTTGAAATTGGTGGAACATCTGCCCCAAGGTAAAATACATCAATTTAAAGTCTCTGGAGTTAATCCCAGTTGGATTGTTGGCTGTGCTTGGCGAATGAGCCAAGGAAGGAGCACACAGAGCCACTGCAGTGGCATGGTGAGTCAGGGTGTAAGGATGGGTCACCACATTTTGTTCAGGAACCAGGAGGTTAGGTTTGTGGAGAACTTATCTAGTGACCTCAAGCAGCCACCTCTTCTGTTAGTTGCTAGGACAGGTGTGGTGAGAAGTAGAACACACCTTGTACTTCATCAAACCTATGGTTCAGAATTCTTACTTGGATAAATGTTGCAGGGTTTTACCAAGGCAGTTACCTACAGACAGTGAGCATCTCTGAAACGCAGCCACCACTGCTGCAGGACTGCTGAATAGTGAATGCTTGGGTATTGGTCTTTGCCCTTTATTTGGGCTCTGGCCCAGGCCAAGGCTCTCCAGCTAGCAACCAGATTTGCCTCTCATGAGTGTAATCAAATGGCAAAAGATAGTAATTAGATGCTGTGTGTGAGTGCAGTTAATTCCTTCAAATGGGACTGTTTTGCTCACCTATGTGACACTTTGGAGGTTGTATTGAAGGGACATATGCAGGGCCACCAACCTCCAGGCCTGCATCTAGACAAGGTTGCCCAGGGCCCATCCANGTTTCAACACCCTGATCATCTTCATGGCCCTCCTCTGAACCCCCTTCAATAGCTCCATATCTCTCTTTATTTGGATCCAGACCTGGACTCAGTACTCCAGATGGGACCTCAAGAGGGCAGAATGGAGAGGGACGATCCCCTCTCTTTCCCTGCTGGACACCCCTCTTCTGATTGAGCCCAGAATACCATTAGTCTTCTGAGCTGATATGCCTTCAGAAATGTATATATACAGAAAGCATTCATACTTTCAACTGTTCATAAATATAGCCTGTGGTCTTCCTTTTTATTGTGTTAAATCCAGCATTACCTGAACAATAGCTTCCAGTTAAACTAACTGTTCTCCAGTCCCAGTAATGTTGTTCCTAAGGGAATGTGTTTTAGAGGGCTTGCCTAGGCAATAAAAAAACTCCAAAACAACTAGCTGTAAGAAAGATGCACATAATTTTCTTTAAACCTATATAGATATGTAATATTCATCTCGATCTTTAAGGTTCACTGCTAAACAATATAACATTTCTGCTAAAAAATCCAGGGATTTTAAAAAATGATTTCATCAAATTGTACATTTTTAAGAGTGATATGGGTCAGGAGACTGTCTTTTCCAGTCCTCTTGTATCTTCAAGCCATATAAAAGTGGTTTATCAGGCTGTGGAGGTGTTTAATGTCCAGATTATTTACATTACTGAATAACCAGAGCACTTAGAAGTCATTAAAGCATGAAAAAGCCTGGTCAACTGTTGTCAGGGTTTCATTATTTCATACAGTTCCAGCTCAACAGCGTGGAACACAAGTTTTTATGTTTCAGGGATGTAAAAGAAGAGCAAAAAACAACTTTATATAAAGTGGATTAACGTGCAAAAATTTAAAACACAGGATTAAAAAAAGGAATGTTATCCCACACTGGAACAATGAATACACATGGGTCCATATTCATCAATGTTTCTTGGAAGACTCTTCTTTCTCTGCTAAGCTTTTATTCTCCAAAGTTACTAGTCACTAGTCACAGAACAAATAAGTTTTATCCTTTATGGAAAAAAAAAATCTGAAGCACCAATGCCAGTTCATCATGGTCTTATTCAGTTAAAAATGTGACTCTTTTTTTTTTCAGTCACTGAGAAGAGATGGTCGTTTTATTAGTGCTTCTGTTAATTACCAACCCTAAAAGGACTTGAGTTACTGGACTACGACAGCATGGTATTTTTAGATGTGGACAAGTTATTTTTAGCAATTTTAATAGCTTCTTCTGCTCTGCGGAATTAATCTCAAGGCACTTTTACAGAACATCTATTAGAAATCATACCAATAAATTAGTTTAAAGCTCCTAGGGCTGAAGTAGCTTTTCTGTATTCTCATGGCATCACACAGTACAGAACCAGCAAGTGGGGCACCACAGTGCCTAGTTGCCAGAAGCCAGGCCCCTGGTTGGAGTTTCAACACATGGAGGTAAATTCATGTCGTGCCATTACTCCTGCAGCTCTTTTAGAGGGTTAGTTCCTATAATATCCAAATATCCCTCTAAAAAACAACCCACCAAACACTTTTCCTTCTTATTGACATCATGATCTAGTAGCTAGAGCACTGACGTAGGCAGTGCCAAGGTTTTGGCTGCAAGGCCCTCTTCCCCAAAAGCTGCCAGGGAGTGCCCTCACCTCCGCTTCCCAGGCTAACGGAGGTGGCAGGTATCCAACCCAAAGAAATGTCAGATTTTTGAGGCCATGTGGAAAGAAAGCAAGAGGAAATCCTAGTGGTTAGTGTTGAATTGAGGATTTCTGGATGCCATGTCCCGGCTTCGTACTTGGTTTTTACATTTTCCCCACCTCTTTAGGAAACTGGTAGTCTTTTGCATCAGAGCTGGACAAAGCTGTACTTTCACAGCTGTGTCAACCAAAAGATAGTTCTGTGCTTCATTTTTTAACCTGTAATCCAAAGTGCCAGGCAAAATATCCTGTCTAGATACTTAAAAGCAGGAATCTGAGCATGTAAATGTGAATTGGCTCTTCAGGGGACTGATGTCATCGACCACAGCTGAAGTAACATATTTCATTGTTTTAGAAGTGGGTTGGAAAGTGACCAGAGAAATCTTGACTCTGGCATTCCACTCAAGTTACCTGCCTGGCAGGGAACTGATGTGAAATTTCTCTTCACTGTCTAGGCCCTCAGGGAGGGTTAGGCTTCCAGATTTGGAAACACAGGGTCAAACGGATTAGTGTTGAGTTAATAAAAACTTGAATTCAGTATGTGAATTCTCTTGAGGTGCCTAATCCTGCAAAATACTACAGCTTCCCTTATATTAATGTGTACTAAAGGTTGTCTTGATTTGGGAGATCAACATCAAAAGCTGTCTTTTGTCCAACCTCTATTCATGTTTAATATTACATTGTAGGGTTACAGGAAAGGAAAAGGGAAGGGACAACACCAAGTCATTTTAGTTGTAATTGATTTTCAAGTCAGATTCTATGCTCATGAGCATAGCAAGCTCGAGCTAGGTTCTGTACCTGCTCTGTTGATAGACTCAGTGTAGTCAGAGCCCATCTGATTCAGATGCAAGGAGCATTAATGTGAATATGTACAGCTGAATTTCATAGTATCATGCATCACAGCACTGTAAAGAAGGATAGAAAAAATCCTGGAAAAATGTATTCCCAAAGTATGGGTTAGATTTTTCTCAGCTCTTCCCAGTTTAAAAAAAAAAAAAAACAGAAAAAAACAAAAAAAGCATAAATTAGGAAGTCTCATTCATGTTGAGAAAGTAAAATAGGGTATTGTTTGTGGCTCCCCACAATTGTTTATTGTTAATATTAATTAATGAATTCATATTGCCTGCATCCCTCCAATGAAGCTAGTAGAATCAATGATCTTAAATGTCTTTTCCAACCTAAATGATTCTATATACCTATTGAACTGGTTTCTTCTCGTCACACATGGACACTACAGATGTGTCTGTCTCCTTTTGGGACCTTTGGATACCATATTCAATGAGCTCCAGACCTCTGAGATGGATCAAACTTCTATTTAATCTTTGTTTTGCTCTTAATGGGAAGGATTTAATTCAATTATATTGTGCAAATTTGGGGAGGACAATTTCATTTAAATCTAACCTTTTATGAAATGGTTTGACTGAAGGAATCTGAACTTTGATAGTATACTTGTCTTGAAAGCCTCTTAAATAATTTCTGTTGGTTGCTTGTGTTTGTTTAGTTGTGCCCAGTATTGTAAAAACACTGCATAGGAATTAAGTTTAGGATCTTTGATCCAGATAAATAAGAATTTAATAACCTGGAAAACATTCACATGGAAAACATTCAGAAATGACTGTTTTCATAAATACTTGTCAGTATATGTTTTTTACCTTCAGTAATAAGCCATGGTGCTATTATATCACTGAAAGTACATGTTCTCAAGCCTTTTGGAGTAGTTGTACTAATTCAAGCCTTAGAGGTTGTGTAAGTGGATTTACTCTTTAACTTTCAATCTCCTCTAGTTAAGAAAATGGGAAGTGTCTAGAAAAGCAAAAAATGGGAGGTGTGTTGCAGAAAACATTATAGTTTCAGTACTTTTTTTCTATCCACTGAGCTGTTTTGGTTGATGAATGTTTTCTGTGAAACACATACACCCCACCATACCATCTCATAGCTCCTTTATTTATGGGCAAATAAGATCAACAGTTTGTGTGGTGCAATACAAATGAGGACTCCTGAAAAATCAAGCCTGTTGTCAGCAGTATCTAGGGGATATCTGCAGTCAGGAGAGGTGGCAAGGTCTCTGAACACGCTTTCCATATAGGAGTGATGTCAGCAGCACTGAGGTGAAGGATGCATTCAGCCCTCTAACCCATCATTTCTAGCCTTCAGAAATCAAAAGCTCTACGTAACCTGTTTTAGGGTAGGATGGCCATCCTGCTGTCAGATACTGAAAAGGTACAAGTATCTGGTGACCCTCTGAGTTTGGAGAACACCTGGAGAACACCTGGTCCTGCATTTCATTAGAAGCTCTGTAGAGCTAATGAATAAACTGTAATGGTCTGTGGAGGCATTTTAACATGGTAACATAGATGTAAAATAAGCCAGGGGTTCCCAGTGTTAGCCAGCTAAATCAAGGCAATAAGTATCCCAGTGCACAAGGTGAAGAAAAAGCTGTAGTCAGCTCTGGCTATTTACCTTAAATGTGTTCACTGTTCATGACAGTAAGATTCTAGAGGGTGTTAATCTACAGTGCAGGTAGAATTTTCACTAGAATGTATTATATTGTGAATAGTTACTGGAATTAGTTGTACTTAGATCTGATGTGTCCCACAACTAGAACACTGCTGTCTCTCCCAGTTTTGGCTTCCTTAAATGCCCTTTCCCAACTATGTGTCCTTCTTCCTCCCCAGAGCTCTGGATAACTTTGCACCCTGGAAACAATCAGGTTGGTTGCCCATATGACACCTACTTGACAAGTACAGGGAATTCTTTTTTGGCCAGGATAAACAGCTGTCAGGTTTGAAATGGAACATTTTCCTTATGGAGTGATTGTGGCACATAGCACCTTTCTTTGCTCTGACTGTTTAACCTATCGAAAATAAAACCAGCTTGATAGTAGATGGAAAAGCTGCCTGCTCTGGTTTTGCTGGAAAATGCTGCCTGCACTGTGGTTTTTTAAGGTAGCTAAATAGCATCCAGGCACTTTGCAGTGTACAGAAATTGATCTGTGCACAGTGGATCAACATTATGACCTGGAAATACCCAAGCTCTTCAAACTTCCCTATGTCTAGACTGAAGTATATAGTGA
This sequence comes from Heliornis fulica, assembly GCA_013399135.1. Classification (NCBI taxonomy): domain Eukaryota; kingdom Metazoa; phylum Chordata; class Aves; order Gruiformes; family Heliornithidae; genus Heliornis; species Heliornis fulica. The sequence goes on along the minus strand of VXBZ01004936.1, from coordinate 9,134 downwards.
TGCTTCCACTTCTCATTGTGTATTCAGAGATTTGAAGAAAAAAGAGTTTGAGAGATTATTACACTTCCTTTGTAAAACGGTGGGGAAATATATCAACTCTTCTTATTGCCACAATAATTGTAAAACCAATCATATGATGTATTCTTGTTATCTCTTAAGCTTTTATATTTATAAGACAGCAACACTGCAAAGTTAATACAACAAATATTCATCAATGCAGGCTTTCATTACTGTGACAGTTTATTTCCTGGAAATGAGAAGGGGAAAACAAACAACTCACAAGCCCTAGAAAAGCTGGCACAAAGATCACAGGCAGGTTCTGCAGTGGTATCAGAAGCTTCTTCTATTAAGCCTTTTTTTATTTTTCTTTCCCCCCTCCTCATGGTCACTACTTGCTGTGATATTTTTCTCCTTCAACATGGTATTTTCTCAGTTCTGTGTGTTGCTCTATCCTGCTGTTCCTAAGCATCTGTGTGTACATACGCTTAGATGCAGAATCTGGGGAAGTGGAGCACCTTGCTAAGTGCCAAAGGTGGAAGACAATGACTCAAACTCCCAAACCAGCAAGCATATTTCATGGCCATGGATCACAGATAGTTGGCAGTGGCAGTTGTGGAAGAATTGTGTCTAGGTACCTGCTCATGCCCACTTTTGTCTTGCCCACCTCTCTTTATCCAATACTGTGAATCTTAGAATACTTTTTTGGCCTTTAGACCCAAGTACAGTTGTGTTGAGGTGCTGCTGACCTGAGTCACGCAGCCAGTTCTCAGGCTATGTTGTAGCTCTCTCCTTAGGCACAAGAACATTCAGCAGCTTGAAGACATTTGTGACCCTGTCTTGAGGTATTCTGGCCAGAATGTGCTGGGACACTGTGAAGTTCCCATGGGATGGTGCACACACTCTGTTTTTCACACTTCTCTCCATCAAAGACCTCTTGGCCTCATATTTGGCTCATAATATTTAAGAGTGTGCTGTAGGAGCCAAACAGGGTGTATGGACTATTGTATTTCTTGTGATTTCTGCTGGACTGACCATATAAAGCAGATGATATGGAGGGAGAAGTAAACAACAGAGGAACTAGAGAGGAAGCAAAGGCTGAGAAGAAAAATTACAAGCTCTCATTCTAGATGTGGTGCCTCAAGGCTATTGATTGAGGCAGTAACAAATAAAGACCAGCAGGAAGCTTGAGGGTATGTGAGCTGAAGAAAATGCACTCGTAAGGAATCAATCAGAGAAAAGAGGTATTTATACTTCTTTAGGCAGTGCAGTGGTTTAAAATTGCATCTTTAAATCAAGATGTAAAGCTTTGTGCTTAAAGCTTTGCCAGACTGCTGCCTGTCCCCTCCTAGGTTTACCATGGAGAATATGTATCTTCATGTTTCTTTCCCTTCTGCAGTGTCCCTTCAGCCAGGCTGAACCTTGTACCTGAAGTAACTGTACATTGTCTCAAGTCCCAGAAGAGGCAGCTACCCCGCAGCTTCTATCTCTGCCTATTTTGTCTGATTCAGGCATTCCCTGAATCAATACCTCTGACTCCTGTTTAAAAACCCATGCTTCCTCCCAGAATCCATGCATTTCAGAAGTGACCTCGAACGCTGCGTTTACCAGCCCACCTTTGAGGAAGCAGATGGTGTGCTCTGAGGGCCTGACAGTGTCCATGTGCAGCTGTACCCATCTGGCACTGGAGAATGCTGTCCTGGATTGTGTACTCAGGGCAGTGAGCAAGCAGGCTTTCTGGAGGTATCAACATCAAATGTTTGCCCTCTGTCTTAATTTTCTTTATGGTACCAATGAATTCAAACTCTGTGCTATCATTGCAGCAAGAATTAAATGATGATCAAAACATCTTCCCTTCCTAGAGATGTCTGGAAAGGAATCATGCCCCAATGAAAAAATCATTGCTGTAGGGCCCGCAGCGGCACCCAAACACAAAGGGAAGCATCCTATAATGTAATTTCACCAAGGTTTTGTTCAGAGTTTGGAATTTGAAGCACTACCTTACCATGCTTCGTGCTGCTCCCTACTGGACTACAAATTATTAACTGAAATATTTATTAGCAGCTGGGGATTCTCTTTGCCTGTAGCCACTCAGCTGAGATGAGCTATGCAGTCTGCCTGTGCTGTTACCCACACAGGAGCCTCTATTTTGTGTTTTTCAATACCATTTTGCTCCTGGCAGGAAAGGTTTTGGGTTTAGTTTTCATTAAAGATGATCAGGCTACACTAACTCATCACGGTAAAATAAAGACAAAGGTTGCATACTTGTGGGGTTTTGGAAGAGAAAATCCTAGCTTTGCTGAGCAAAACCCAATAAAAATTGAAAAATTTGGGTTTATGCTCAAAGAAAAGTTTATCCTGACTGTAATCCATAGGTCAGTGGCACAACACTGGCAGTGAACTTTAATCCCAAGCAAGATGGGTTGCAAGCATCACAAGTGCTCATGTACCAGTGTCAGCTAATGGCCTATACACATTCAGCAGTCTCACAAGGGCCTTTTGTAAAATGAAGTAAAATGTTGTAGCTAGACTTCTCTGTGTGTAAGAATCAGTTATGAAAGAGTATATGTGAAGGGATGCCAGAGCTGGAGGAGAAAACTCTTTCCAGGGTGCTTCTGTAAGTAAAGAAATTGAGATTTGTGCCTAGCTTTTCATTCCATTAGTTCTTTCTAGGCTCCCACACATAGTTTTGCTTCCCCTTTAGAAATTATTCTGGGAACAGCACATGTAGAGCTTTAGCCTCTTCCAGGGGGTTGGACTTGATGATCTCTGGAGATCCCTTCTGATCCTATGATTCTGTGTGATTTTCTCAACAGCACTGGAGAGAGGCATCTTTAAGCCCTCTTCCTTGGAATCTAATGTTGAGTTTTCTCAGGTGCCCACTTTTCACACACCCTGATGCTAACAGCCATGTAAGGCTGAATATTTACTAAGAGCTTTTTCTTAAGTAGTTATCTCCTAAACCATTTTTTTTTAATTTTACACAAGTTATATACACTGTACTGCCAAGGGTAGAGAAGTATTACAAGTTTGTTTGTTTGCTGAAGTTTGTTGTCTTGTTTTGGTTCACTTTTTTTCCCCTTCTCATCAGTTATTTAATGTAAACCATTATGGGGACGACTGTCTTTCTACATCAGTGTTTGAATTCCTGTGCATTTTGTCTTACGCAGTTTTAGAAAAAACTGTCAAAGACAGGAAAACATTGCAAATGTAACTTTGTAGTTTTGTGACTTGAAAAATGAGCAATCTTTACAGAGGAAAGAAACTACAGGATTTTATTGTTCATTTAGTATTGGTTGAAGATGAGGTATACCATATGAAACTGAATATTTTGACATACTCTCAGAGCATCAGTTCTGACTAGACCTGTGTAAATCCTAATTGAAAACAGCACAATATTGAATATCAGATTACACACACCCCTACACCCCCCATTTCAGTTTAAATCCATGAACGTGAATTTTGTAGGCAATTTTTCTGACAGCAGAACTTTTGTGGGCATTTTATGAGTTTTTCCAGCCCTTTTGCTTATCCAAGGTAATTTTAGAGGCAACTTTTCAAAGCAGATTTTCAAACATGGAGGAAAGTTAAATACTGGTGGTCCTCTTTTTTTTTTTTTTCCCTCTTCCCCCCACCCCCAAAATGGTCTAATCTGGCATATATATTCACCTGGTTATACTCAGTTGCAGAAGAGGGACGGAGGGGTTAACTATACTGTCCTCTTACTGTAGTGAGCCTTTTAATGTTGCAAGTGTGGCTGGCACTCATGAAGCCTGATTTCTTCTGTGTCAGAGCTGAGGCTCTCTCTAAATTCTTTGTGATCACTACTGTGATTTCCTCAGTGGAGGTTCAGTCATGTACATTGGCTGTTTATAGCCAGGTAAGGTGTACAAATAATGTTTTAAAAAACTCACTGACGTCTGAATTTGACTGGTAGTTTCATTGATCTCTGGAGGTGGACACTTTGAATCAGCCTCATTTTCTTAAGCAACTTTGTTTAAAAGATACTGTTTCTGCTGAAACTACTTATGTTTTATGCTTTATTGTTATTCTTCCCTTGAAAGTCCTTTGACTATTCTGTGAATTCACTAGTTAATCAGAATTGCTGTCTTGAGGGAAATCCAGTAAGAATGTTTCTTTTCGGTCCTTTGAGATCCTGTTAATACCATACAAGAATATTATTCTACTGTTAAGGTTAATGATTTTTGAGAGATGAATGAAGACTGCTGGGAAACATTGGGATTTTCATACCCCAAACTAACAAAGTCTTCCTGTTTGGATCAGACACCAGCACTTTCTCTTGACAATACACTACAGTCTGTGGCCCGGCTCATGTTAACTCATGGTTACAAAAATGCCTTTGTAGGCTCAAAGCCATGTGGCATTGATGTGAGTTTCCCTCACTTGCCATTCCAGGTTCACAATGCGTTTTTAAGTTCTTAAAAGTTAAATTTTAACTTCGCTTAATATTTTTTGGGGGGGGCGTGTTGGACTAGATGATCTTTTGAGGTACCTTCCAACCCCTAACATTCTATGATTCTCTTATCTTAGAAGAATTCTTCATTAACAGGGATTTATATCAGTTCCACTGCATTTAATTGGTGCTTGACTAAAAAATTTTAGCCTCACTGTGGTAATTAGTTGCTTAACTGTGGTGTCTTGCAGTCTGTTTTGCCACATAGATGATATATTTTCAGTGTTCACATTAAATTGGAGGAGATTATTGTGTAGAAGAAATACAGCCAGACTGCATGTAGCCTCAGCTCTAGCTTTGTTGATGACTTTTGCAGTGGGCCAGAATGTGTAAACATCATTCCAGATGCTCATCCAAACTTTACTGAATAAAATTGAGAGCATGGATCCTGATCAGATCTGCTGTTGTCATCTCTGGCTTGAGGTGCTTAGGAGTTGGTGTGTTTAGTGTGTGGCCTAGCAGGGGAGGTTGCAACGGTAGCTGCTGGTATCATCAATCAGACATAACTGGGAAAAGGCAGGCTGGGTATGCCTTCAAAAGTTTTGATGAAGATTAGAATGATCTTTGACAATTTGGTGAGGTGCACAAATTTCTTATTCACTGTAATGCTCAATATGATTGTTTGGAAAAAAAAAAAAGGCTTTCTCGATACACACCCCTTCCCTTTCCCTTCCATTTCCTCTGATGCTACCACAACACTGCCATTTGGCACAGTATTTGTGACACTTTCTCTTGCCTTTTAGCTAGAGCAGGCCTTTTAGCTAGAGCAGGCCTTTTAGCTAGAGTAGGCCTCTCAGCATCCATGTTGTGGCCACCTAAGTGCTACATCATCTAAGGAAGTGGGTGGCAAAACGAACAAGCTTTGGACAGCTTCAGTATCCGTTTGTTCCGTTCTGCATTATTGATGTTGTGCAATCTTATTGACATAATGCAGAAATAGGCCTGGGGAAGGTCAAGCAAAGCAAATCGCTGAGACGCTGCTAGTGAAATTTCAACTAGACAGAGTGGAGCCAAAAGTGAGGGTGAGGGAAGAAATAGAAAGGAGAGGCAAGGATATGCAGAAACAAGGTAGTATTGGTGCCAGGACTATGCTAATCCATATTTATTGTGCCTATAATAAATTAGTGATATTTGAAGAATGAAAATTTACCACGAAAATATGAAAATGTTTATCTGCAGAAAGGTAGTTTGTGAGCTAATACTTCCTTCTGTCAGGGCCTGAGGCAGGAGGGTGTTTGGGTATTGCAGTAGGGAGTCCAGCTGAAGCCTTAAGTACAGCAGGAGAGCAAAGCTGATTCCTCTGCAGATATCCCCAACCTGATGACAGTCCTGCATGGCGTGTACAGTCCGACAGTGCATGTAGGAAATGGAGATGAGAGACATGTGCCCTTGCAATCACAATAAGAATATGCATAAGAAGTTTATTTTAATAAGTGACCTTTACAAGTTTCCTGTTGTTCTTTGTTGCATCTTTTTCTTATTATCACTATTCAAAGACATTTTTAGTGCTGCTCCTCTTTCTAACCTTGGTTTATTTCAAACAGATGTTTCTGAAGTGCTTTGTTTGTGTTCCATTGAGTGCGTGCAGGAAATCTCAGGCGATTTCCCTCCCCCCTTCTTATATGAACAGCCATGAACAAAAAGTGCTTCCTACAATTTACCATTTTCTCAGCTGCACACAATTTTCTTCTCATGATTTTTAGTGCAAACTTTGCGTTGTTTTATTTCTACCTGCTAATTTATTTCATACTACAGTGAACAAGGCATCAATCTCCAAAGTTTCCTTTCCCCCAAGAGTTCATTTCCCAGTCATACTCTCCAAATTTGGCTAATTGCACTTTTGACCCCTCCGGCTGCAGAATACATATTTCATGGAATCTTGAGGTTTTTCCATGACATTTGCAGTTGGTAATTTGTACCAGATGAAGCAGCCTTTCAAACTCTTTTCTGATAGCTCAGTAAATGAGAGGTGAGGTATTGCAATTAAAACAGGGAGGTAAGATTCCACTGAGACAGGAGTGCCTGATATATTCTTAGGATGGGCTTCTTGAGATGCTTACGTAGCCTTTTTGCATTTGTCTCAAACATGTTGATTTGGAAAAATGAGCATGGCTCTGAAATTTGCTTTCACCTGAAATGTAACCATCAGGGCTGCAGTGGCCAGTTTGGGGGTCTGGGATAAGTTCAGTTACTAGCAAACATACATATTTGAAAGGCAAGGAGTGGTTATCAACTGTGCACCTGGATCTCTTAGCCAGGCTGGTAATTAAGGTAGACAAGAAACACAGAATCAATAGCTTGGAAAAGACGATTTAGATCATAGAGTCCAACCACACCTGTCCTCTTCTAAACCATTTTCCCAAGTATCTCATCTATCTTTTAAATGCATCCAGGGATGGTGCCAGCCACCTCCCTGGGCAGCCTGAGTCACCAATAAAGAACACTGTCTGGACAACTATTCTGAATCATTTGCATTCCAAAAAAACATGTCTAGGACCCTATCTCAACTCTTTCTTTTTTTGATACAATTTGTGGCTTGGCAGCCTCCATCCTTCCTTTAGTAATTCCCTCTTCTTGCCATTTCTCTCCAAAGACTATGGTTGTCCTGATAGCGCTCAGGTTGTTATAAATTCCTGTCATGGCAAATAGCTAGCTCAACACCTTCTCCATGTGCAGCTCCAAGTTGGCAACAGCCTTGGCTTGCCAGCCTTCACCAAGAGACAAGGGAATGTTTACTGCTGACTTTGGGAATGCTTCCCTCAAAGTAAAGGTAATTAAGGGCTGCAAGAATGGGTTTGTTTTGTAGACAAATAGACTGGCTGACTTGCAGTCTCTGTAAGGGAAATGATTTTGCAGTTTTATGCAAACTTTTTAGGCTTTGGGATAATGGCAGCTTGCTTTTCACAATATTTTTTAGAGGGGTATGTTTGATATTGAGGAAAGGCATATTAAATATCTGAGCTAACAAATACACATGCTAGTATTACCAGAGAAGCGTGGTGAACTCCTGAAATTTCAGAGTGATTTCTGCAGGCAACAAAAAGTGCATAGGAGAGCTTTAATGAAGGGATAAGTAAAGTTTTTAATACTGAGTCAGTTATTTTTTTCTATTTTTATACCAGCAAATCAGTAGCATAAATTATGTCAGTCAATTAGCTCCCTAATATTCCTGGTATGTATGTTATCCTGAATGGAAAACAGAGGCAGAAAAGTGAGGATTCACATCTTAAACTTGTCTGAAAGCTTCAGTACCCATGTACCCAAAATCCACCAGTGAAGGGTATCAGTCTTTACATATAAAGGCAATGCTTGAGGTTTTTAACCAGAAAGCTGAGTGTTTGCCATTTATACCAATTCAGAATAAAGAAAATCTGAAATGCTTTTGTCAGTGAGTTGCCTCCCATCACAGCAAAAATTAAAGTTAGCAGCTTGTGAGAAAATTCGTTATAAATCCAGATTTATACCTAGCACAAATCTCTTTGCTGATATCAGCTGGTCTGTCCCTAGTGAGGTTACTGACCATGACCAAGAGCTTGTTGCTGCCTTAGGGATCTAGAGGATCATAGGGGTCTGCTGGAGTAAGCACAAGTTTGCTAATCCCAAACCCAGCAAAGAGCATCAAGGTCATAAGGGATTCACCCACTGATCTGTGCCTGTCTCTTGCAGTGGCTGATGGGATGTAAGTTGAGATGTAGTCTTTGTCTGGGTCTCTGGAAGTGCTGAGGGCTGAAGGTGGTCTGCAAGGAACTCCCTGGAAACCATTTTTCCTGCCTTTGTTTACTGGCCATTGCTGAAGCCCAGGCAGGGATGAACTCCTGTCTGAACTTCGCACTGCACAAGGACTCTGATCTGCACTTGCCTAACTGTGCTGTGGGTTCCTAAACGCTGCTCTGGAATGTAATTGGTTGTAGGAACTGGAAAGAATGAGATAATTGCAGACTTTCTGCCCGTGGATATTTTAATGGCAACAGATGGGGGACGACTAGGGTTACAATGAAATATTTTGAAATTGTCTATTGAACTTCTCCCTGATCTCTGCAGTGAGCATTAAGTAAAGAGCCAGTGTGGAGCACTGACATTCAGATCTGCACAAAGCAATCTGCTAGCATCATTTGGAAGAGTGACCTTGTTCAAGGACCCAGAAATGTGATAATTGTAGTTTCAAAGAAAGAAAAAATTCCTTCTGTGTAAAACAAAGGGGAATGCGTCACTGAATGCATCAACACTAAGCTGACAGTATGTGTTAGTTGCCTCAAATGCAAATTTAGATGGTTCGTTTCAGGTACCTATTTTTAAAGATGCAAATTAAAAATTGTTAGATTTGTGGCTGACATGTTATAACTGAGTTCATTCTTTATAAAAGGCACCAGTGATTTGGAAAAGCTGAATTCTGAGAGACTTTGTTTGCTTTTTTTTGGATCTCATTTTCAAAAAATCCAGTGAACCTTCAGTTTCCCCAAACCTAATAAACGCTAGCATCCCCAACAGAAGTAGTTGGTCAAATGGAAAGCTTCCTTTGGGGGACACTAGTTAGAAGATGGCTAGTTGTGAAAGCAGCCATTCATCTGCAATTTACCCTTGTTCAGTTCTCAGTTTATACAGTGGAGTCACACAATTGGACAGGAAAACCTCTATTTCCAAGAAATCCAGGACAGCTGATGAG
>VXBZ01004935.1:10922-71632 GCA_013399135.1 Heliornis fulica | reverse complement strand
AGTGGCGGGAGAGCAGCCTGGCACACTTCCAGTGCGAGGCACAGACTCCAAAATGGCAGCTCCCAAAAGAGTGCTCCAATGCTGACTAGTTTTCACGGGGAAATGACAAGTTTCTTAGAGTGCCTTTAAGAAATGGTTATATCTCATGCTACTTCAGAGGATCTAATTGCTGTGTGTGACAGTCAGGCTGATGAGTCGGTTTTAGAACTGGAGAGTGAATTATTATTTCCTTCCAGAAGTAATTGTCTCTGAGGTAGACCATGTAAACTAAAACCTTTGGTATCTGTACTCTGGCCAGAAAACATCTATTGTGGCAAGTCATGACAAGTTCTATATATGACAAGTCAGTTTTATGTCATGAAGAAAAACCCATCTAATCACACTGCTGTGGTTGTTGGCCATTGTGTTAGTTTTTTATCACTTGTTACATCAACATGAAGGCTGTTTGCACTGACTTTAACTGTACTTTACCCTAATGTGCTACCATTCAATTAGGATTTTCAAACTGTCCTTCAGCATTAGGGAAGTCCTACCTTCATCAGCCTCTCAGTTATAAAATGCTGTTTCTGATCTTTTTTTCATAGGTAGAAGGGAAATTTTAAGTGTGAATTTCTTTGTCCAGAAGTACTGCAAGATGTGATCAAAATACAAGGGATATGCTTCTGAAAATTAGATTTAAGTTACTGAAGCTAGCCTTGGCATGTAAGCACCTTACAGAAGCTGTTACACAAATGCAGTTCAACCTGCGTGTGTAGCCCAACCACAAGAGTAGTGGAATAGTAATGAAAACTGACTTGCCAGTAGTTTGTTCTGCTTGCTAAATATCAGGTATCAATATCACATCCCCTCTATGAGCTCCTGATAGAGCATCCTTTGCAGCACATCCATTTGTAGTAAATTTCCACAACCTCCCCTTTCCTGATTGCACTTCTCGTTTTGAATGCGTTTCAGTGTCACCCTTAAATATGCCAAAGTATATACATGGCATCCTTCCAGGTGAGATTCAGTATTATATTTGGAAAATATTTCTCATGAGATTCAGTTTGATTCCTAGAGGAAATGCACTTGCAGACTGGCTTTTTAAAGATTTATCTCAGCTCTGATTTGTCTACTCTTGAGCATTATTAAAATATTAACAGTTTTCTGAAACAGAAATTTGGACAATTAAAAATACTAATGGTAGCATTCATGTTTTTTTCCTTTTCCATCCTATTCTTAGATACACACAAATCACAAAGAATAACTTTGTGTAGTCAATGAAAAGTACGTGATTTTTTTAATGTTATTGTTTTGGGTTTGGTTTTTTTCAGCCTATATTTCTTCCTTCTATTCTTTACTGACTGGAGCTTACCCATCCATAAACTATAATCATTCTGAGCACAATCCCACAAGGTAGAGCCTTAGTTTTGATTAGGAATGTGTTGATCTGCCCAGACTTGAACTACTTCCCTTAAGAAAAAAAAAAAGCAAAGAAACAAAAAAATTCTGTTGAAGTGTTCATTCAACTATCTACGTATATCTGCTGTAAAGTCGGCTTTTAGCAAACAGTTATGCTATTCTCCTTTACAAATATTTTGCAGTTATCCAAGAATGTTATGTTTAGTCAAATTGTATTAAAATATGACAGAAATTGAAAAATATGACCTGATATTAAGAAAAAAATGCATTAAAATAAAAAATGCAGAATTTATAAGTGAAGCAGAAAGGAAGCAATCTGGTTAGATGTTACTTTCACTTTAGAATAAGATTTAAGTTCATCCTGTAAATTTCAGAATATGACTATATATGTCCAAGTAGAATATCTAATTTTGTTGTAAAATTAAAGATATTAAAAATTGAAACATTTGAAGACCTACATCATAACTCTTTTCTAGCTTATTCATTTCAGTTCTTTTATATAAATTTCTATGAAAATCAGTCTAAGTGTTGCCTATTATTGTTTACATTTTTATGGAAATATGGTGTGTTTTAAAATTAGGTAAAAAATAGGAATTGTAGGTTTCAAGTAGGAATTATTCATGGTTGTAAACATCTAATATTCTGCGCAAACATTAAAGTAGCCACAGCCTTCTGCAGTCATTTCTAAGGTCTGCCCTAAATCCTCTTAAATAGGATTCAGGTGGCTTTCTCATAGTATGTGCTTTGACCCTTATAAAAAGAATTCACTGATCGTTCTTAAACAAGCAGTTGCCTATGCATCTCTTGCCTTGATCTAACTTTGAAGATGATAGGATCTAAAGCATCGTTATTATTACTAATCATGTGATTGGAAGTCTGTATCACTTGTCTGTGTTCTCAGAAGTAGGGCTCTAGCTGTATAGTTTCTGAGAAATTTCAGTTATATTCTGAAAATTATACAGATTTACTGATAGTTTGAGGCATAGCAGAGGGCACAGAATAACTTCACTTGTAATCAGAGACAAAACACTGTACAAAATTCCAGGATTTGTTTATTTTTTTAGTATTTCAGTACAAAAGGAAGCACAAATTTTCAAATGCATAAACAAGATCTAAACTTTAATATGAATTAACAAGTAAAGAGTGCTGTGCTGGCATGAGCGTTAGCTTTCGATTTCAGCGTTGCTATTTCTGCTTGAGACAGCTGTATCCTTTAGAGACAAACAGAACAGGAAAGAAAGCCCAGAGCACCCAAAGTACTGAAGTGCTAACATTTTGGAAAATCATTAAGAAATGTTAAATTCCAGATGCCCAGAAGAAAACAAAGCCTTAAGATAAAAAGAATGCCAGATATAAAGTGGATGTTTTCCCTTGGTTATCTTCTTAATACCTCTTTCACCAAGAAGCTTATAGGGATCTTTAGGTAATAAAACATTTTCCCCCATTATCATAACTCTTATTGACAATACATCTTCAGTAAGAAATTAGAAGCTGTGGGGTTACATTGCTGTTCCTTGGTACTTCAGGAAAGCATAGAAGTCAGAGTTCACTCTGATGGATATTGTTTTCTGTTTCTTCTTAGACAGTGGATCTCTAGTCTTTGCCTTTATCAGATCATGGTCAGCTAAAAGAAGCTGAGTGTTTACTACTGGTGCCAGTTCAACACGTATTACAGCTCATTATGGTTTTTGGCTCCTCCCACTACCCTTTTCTATGGGCTTTTAGCCCTTCAGAATCAGGGCTTGCTATATTCAGATCTATATTACTCTCATTTGTCTGTGAGATCTTACTTGTATATATGAAATCAGCCATTGCACTGACAGTTCTTTGTACAATCTGTATTACAGACTGAGGAAGGGTGAATGGAATCAGTATTTACTTTCTGGGTACCCTTATTACTTAAGAAATAAAGGAATATGGAAAAAAGTTTTCAGAAAAATGGGAAAAAAATCTGAAAAATTACTGGTCTCAATTATGTCACAAATGTTTGCTTTGTAGTATCCCCATCAATTGGTGAGATCTTACTGTGTTATATTTAATTCATGTAAACACTTCTGGTCCAGAGTTTCAATTTGCTTCAGCTAATTTGTTGAATATTAATTTCTGAAAATCTTGGAAATTGTCACCTGGATGTTTGGATAAAATAAGCTTTGACCAAGTTTTTAACTCATTCCAAAGATATTGTTCTTATGTCAGATAGAAACTGTTATATAGTGCCGTCTAACTTTTGTTCACAACATTTGACTATTAACTGCACTAGACATCATTATGATGCTGTCTGGATTATGTTGGCAGATGTCATTTTCTTTGCAGTAAAGTCATTAGCCCAAGTATTAAACATTCCTAATCTTGCTGTAGATATCCCATGAACTAGATTACCGAATGTCTGGATGAAATAATTACCATTATTTTCAGTTTTATGTCAATATTGTCTTTCAGTCAGTTTGTGCCATGTTAATGGAAAGAGTGAACTCTTGAATTCCTCCACCAAAACCTTGGACAAGCACCCAGAGCCCATTATTTTGATGTCCAAAATTCTACAGCTGACTTTCTGTTTTGATTTTGTAGGCAGCAAATGCAATAATTTATGCAATACTCAAGGAAAAAAACCTCAAAACAACAAAACAAAAAGCAAGAACATTCCAGATGGGCTTTCTAGGACAAATTAACCTTCTCCCTAGGACTAAGGTCTATGGAGGAGTACTTGTTGCAAGCCTCTCAAAATAAAAGGTTTCCTTCATGATTAATTTATCTTTGTTTCTCCATTTCCCATTAAAATTTCTGGTATAAATTCAGCATAAGAAAGCTTTCACAAAGCTCATCATTTCAAGGTCTCAAATGTTTCCATAAAATTTATTCAATGCAAGTCAGACAGTTTAATACACTCTAAATTCTGGTATTCCAAGGACATCTACTAAGGCTTTCAAGGAAATTTAAAAAAGCTGCCTGAAAAATACAGGGTAACATGAAGAGATGGTACATTATCAGACAATTCTATTGTCCAAATGCTGGTAAAAATCATGCCCTATGAAGTTTATTTTAGTCTTATGTCTTGTGTTACTGACACTGTTATGTGTGTTCACTAATCTGCTGTGAGGTTGGGTGTAACATTAAAACTCCCTGTGCAGGCCATTTTATCTGTGCAACCCCTTTGAAGGCACGAGTAATATGGGGAACGGAAGATCATATTGTTCTTTCATTGAATAATATATCACATCTATTATACACCAGGGGGAAAAAAGAATTAGAGTCTTTAATTTTAATGTGTTTCATGTTAAATAAATAAGGCCAAAGACAAAGAACATGAAAATATTACCATTCAAGAATGAAGTGAGAATATTTATAAAAAGAAATTGGACAGTTCAGTCATAAACAGCACAGTAGATCACCACTAAAAATTAGCATAATTGGCATCTGGCATGTTCAATTTGTCAAAGTGGTAGGAGGCATGGCAGACTTTTGTAGGCACTACTGAGATTCTGTTCTGAGTCCCTTGAATATGATCAATAATTCTCTAATTCTCTAAAAAATACTGGCTGTGGATATTAAAAAAAAAAAGCCATTAGAGATATTTTTTAGCTGCTTATAGAAATAGAAAGGGCTGCATATTAATTTACCATGCTCTTTCATTAGTTTTGTGTCATTTGTTTCATTAGTCATCTGCTGTTTCACACCAATGTCAATGACACAAAACTAATTTCTGGCTAAATTGTGCTGGTGAATTGCAACCTATTACAGGAATAATTCCATTGTGCTCATTTGTATTTGGAATGAATGGTTACATCAATGATGTTGGCTCAAACCACTTCATCCAAAACACCTCCTCTGTGAAAAAGGAAATGTTTACTAGGAAGGTTAAAGGGTATTTAAGTTGGATTTGGTCAAACAGTCAGTACCTAAGTTCCTTTGTAGTTCTTGCAGTGAGTGCGTTCCTGAGTTTATCCCTAGTATAAAATTTAATCAGACTTCCTTATAAGTTCTACTAATGTGTATAGGTACAGTTATTCCATGCATGGAAACACAGGAGTACAAGTCATCAAAAACCAACCAGACCAACCAGAAACTCAGCCCTGAAAACTGCTTGTCAGCACATTATAAAGAAAGTGAATTCCCAAAATCTGGATATAAATCATGCCAGGCTTCTCTCTGTGGGTTAATCAGTCGATGAATATATCCCTCCTATTTCTCTGTGGAGGGGGAGAATTCATTTTCTTTAAAGAATTTTCTGTAGGCTTCTACAGCCTAGTTCTTTTTTGAGGGCTTCTACTGAATTTTACAGGATTCTTTTATCTGATGATAACATGGCACATTCATATTGCACAACTACTTCCAGAAGAACACCTTGAACCTTAATGCTATCTAGAAAGATTTCCTATCAACAGGTTTTTGAAAAAAGGGATGTATGTAAGGAAAAAACCAAACCAAACCAAAACAAAACAAAACCCAACCAAAAAAAAAAAAAAAGAAAAAAGTATAGAATAAATTGAAAGTAAAAGTGTAAGGAAAGAAATCTTGTTCAAAATAAAAATCAGAACTTTCTTCACAAGACCGCAAAAGTCACACTCATAAACTAGATGCAGAAAAGGTGTTTTTTGTAAAATGAATGTGACACAAAATGTAGCCTGAAACCTCCAGCTGAAACTGCAATCACTTGCTTTAACATTTCCGTCTATTATGTACTTAAAAAGTGTGAAGTATGATACTGTGTAGTAGGAGAGAGAAAATATTGTATCATTTGTGTTTGCTCTTCACTTTTACTTACATTTGACTATACAATTTTTAAAAGGGAAAATATTTTAGTCTCACAGAATGATTACTCTTCATTCCTTAGATGTAGACAAAAACCAGGGATTAATTTTTTATTTTTTTTTTCTGTGCTTCCAGAATTGCTGTGTTTTAGGTATCTGCTATGAAAAGGAGTCTGGTACTTTTCCAGTCTAAAGCAAACTGCCAGAGCAAATGACAATGTCTTGAAAGGAGAAAGGTACTTCATTCTGAAATGCATAGCACAAAATGACTGTTGTGACATATTGAAAGATGTCTAGCAGGCACATTTTTAATCAGCTTGCTAGTAACCTTTGACCAGTGCCGCGAGTGGCTCTCAGGTAAGCAAATTCTGAAGCCCAGCACTGTGCTCTGTGTGGTTACACTGCACTGTGTGGCTGATAGACTGAAGTAGTGCATTATGCTGTTCTGTGTCAGGGATTCAGAGCTGGGCTAGGAAGGGCAGGTTTTGTCTCTCCCCATGTTTGTAAGGTTAAGATGGTGTTCCTGAGTGTTCTTGCACTTACTCCTTGTGCTTCAGATAAAGTTAGTTTGCTGTGAAGAAGTTTTAAGGAGAAAAATTGTGAAATGTTACAAATTCAATGACCCATATATGAACACTGACTCAAGAAAGTGCTTAGTTAATTTTTTTATCAGTTTTTCAAGTTTCAGCCTGGCTAAGATGTGACTTTTTAAAATTATATGAGAAATAGGAATTAAGTCCTGGGACTTGGGTGGCATAAAAACGACAATAGGCTCTCGTAATTAGATTTCTGTTTACTTTCAGTTCAGGAACTCCAAGAAGAACACAAGACTGAAGAATGAATCAAATTTAAGGGTTAATTGAGGATCTGATATGATGCTAACACACACTAATCACAGAATCACAGAATGTCAGAAGTTGGAAGGGACCTCGAAAGATCATCTAGTCCAAGCCCCCTGCCCGAGCAGGACCACCTAGATAATGCAAGAACTCTAGGAACTCCTAAGTCAGGCAATTTGATTTATTAGCTTTCTTAGTGTCATAAATTTACAGAACAAAATTAATCTGGAGTTTATCTCCACTCCAGTGAAGTTAAATCAGGTGATACATTTGCTCCTCTCTCTTAAGACACTGCTGTACTTGATGTACTTTGCTTTGTGTGTATGACAGAGAGAAGTTTGATGGTATGTGGATGATGAAGTTTAATATGGTTATCAGAAGGTCCTTTAATGACTATAATAATTCCCAAATCTGAGGCTTGTCAAGCTAACTGCTTTGCTTTCATTTAATTATAACTAATGACCATTCTAAAGACAGAAGAGGAGAACTAAAATACAAGAACAGAGAGATGAGTTACTAGAAGGGACTTTATATGACCTTATACTGTTATAAACAATTAAAAACCCCAATCATTTTGTTTGATTAGATGGTTTACACTCATTCTCTTCCAACATGATCTACTTTCAGGTCATATCATTAATCATGTTATTTAAGTGAACATTAATCTAATGTCTCTTCATTATGAAAAATGCTAGGAGAGACACATTTGTCTTAGTGATCAGAACAATGACCTTTCTCATTTCTTTGATATTAATAATTAAATGGAGATCCTTTCTACATTTTATACTGAATTTTAGATCACAACAATTATGGAAGCAGAGCATCAGACCTTTCAAAATAAGAAAACGAACCTTTTCCTGCAGCAGCCTGGTTTTGTTACAAATGAAAGAGCAATTTTCATTTGTCAGAGAATCTTTCTGACTCACGTAGGACAATTGCTGTAGTCAGGTAAAGTAATTTTATAGGACTCACAAAACATTGTTACCATGAAAAACACCTATTATTCTGTATATAAGTTTGTGTGTGAAACAATAAAATAAACAGTGAAACCCTTTATTTAGAATCCATGTGGGTTTTAGGGTTTTGTATTTTATTTTGCTTTGCCTTGTTTGGGGTATTTTTGCTTAGTTTTAATAATCTAGACACACAGAAAAAGAAGTACCTACAGTGACTCTTAAGCATGTATTTTTCAACAACTTTACATCAAACACATTTAATAGAAATTTTATAAAAGAGAAGTATTAATAAAAACTAGAATTTTAGTATAGTATGCAAATGGATGTAATCTTTCTCAAGCACCAACTGTTGCTATGCTCATGCAGCTAATGTAGGAAAAATGTCTTTTTAAGTAACAACTTGGATACATTAAAACTTAATGTTGCAGGATTAAGTTGAATTCCACCATCCAGAAATAATAATAAAAAAAGATTAAAAAAGTTAATTCAAACTCCAGATTTCTAAGGTTCTCCTTTCTAGTCTAATTTTAGGATAACTTCATACCTGTAATATGAGGAAATATTGATTTACATGGAAGTATTTGGAGCTATGTTCTACCTTTGTCTCTAGGAAACCACGTGAGCTCACAATCAGAAACTAATTTCTAAACAAAGGGTTACAAAAGATATAAAATAATCCAGTAATCCAATTACCAGTTGAGATAAACACAGTGCATTAGGAAAGAAATAGAAAAAAAAAATACAAGTAATGCACAAATAATATACAAATGAGGCACAGAACTGTTTCACACTACCTAAACCCAATGCCTAGCTAGTTTCCAAGATGCACTGTCTCCCAGCCAATCTCCCAGTTATACACGGAGCATGATGTCATATGGCACAGAATTGGTCAGTCTGGGTCAGCTGTCTTGAATGTTTCCCCTCCCAGCTTCTTGGGTGGTGCCTGCCTTCTCAATGGCAACTTCTCATTCTCATTAGAAGCTGAAAAGTCACACAATCACAGGATGGTTTGGTCTGGAAAGGACCTTAAGGATCATCTAGTTCCAACCCACCTGTCATGGGCAGGCACAATTCTCCCTGGAAGTGTCCTTGAGTGTTTGGCAACAACTAAGCAATCAGTGGTTTATGAGTATTATACTCTTCCTAAATCAAAAACACAGCACTACACCAGTTGGTAGGAAGAAAATTAACTCTATCCCTGCCAAAACCAGGACAATAAAAATTAAAAAAAATAAAATTGAATTGTAGGAAAATGAGAACAGTAAAGTGTCTGACTCCTCTGCACCACAAAATTGTCACCAGATAGGTGTAAAACCAACCACACAGTAGCATTTGAACCTCCCAAGAGAGGTTCTGTTACTTTCTTCTGGCACCACCAAAAGTCATGTTTATGTTGCACAGATGTACAGATACATATTTGTATGTACACGAGTACATGTGTATACTTACCATTTATGAGTATATATGTGAACATGACTCTCATGTACGTTATACAATGAAAGTCATTATATTCTGTATTCGACCCCTTGTATTGAAATTAATTTCCTGTCATGTTTGCTATCAAAGCTTCCAAGTAAATTCAAGCAAACACACTGACAGACAAGGCTTAATGTTCTCAGAATTTCTTTGGAAGCAGAACTGGACCCATGAGAAAAAATATTAGGTAAGCATAAATGGTTGTAAGTGAACTGAGTGCCACACTTCCTAGTAACAGCTGCACTTAGAGTAGAACAGAATTCAATACCTTGTTCTCCTAGTGCTTATGTAGTGCACATCCTTTTTAATTTCTTCTGTGTGCTTAGTAAAATAAAGTAAGATCAAACCCGACAGTCCCCAGGAAAAAAAATTAAGAAGGCAACAATTAAAACAGACACCTAAGATGTGTTTATTAATGGAAAGGGACTTTTTTTCCCCTTGGAAACACATTTCAAAATGGTAATGAAAAGTACAAGAAATCTATTGACTGCTCAGGCACCTGCCACATTTTTTGCTGTGACATGATGTGACTAAATACAGTCTCTCTGAGGCTGTTGCCTGGCTGTGCAGGGGTCTCACAGGGTGTCTGGAACCTGACATGGTCATGGCAGGGCTGAACTGGGTTCTTCTACTTTTCTCCCTTCCTCTTGGGGACAAAGTGAGGATAAATTTCATTCAGGGCTGTAAGTCACTGGAATGCTGTAGTAGCTGACCCATATAATAAGGAAAGTGGATCTGAGAGACAGATCAAATAGACAAACACACATCTGGATGGAGACTCTCGACATAAGTATGACAAAATAAAATATTCATAAAAAATATCCTGCAAAGACGCAGAAATATGGAATGCCAAAAACTGAGCTGTAAGCTGACCTGAAGAGAAGCCAAAGCCCCGAGACTACTGGCATGTTTTGCTCAGCTCGCCGTCTGCACAGAGGGAACCCAAAACACTGGGAAAACCAGACAAGTCAGTCACAGCCTTTAAATATTTCAAACTCTTTTTATGAGACTGATATCTTCTCAACTGTTTCTTCTGAAAACTTCCTCTGCCTGAGGACAGGCATGAGAAGTAACATATAGCTGTAGGATACTATAGTTGTGAGTGAATTTAATTGCTTTTATTGGTGTAGTGTCATCCTTTTGTCTGAGTGACTACACTGTTGATGAGTTATATCTCTTTTTTTTTTCCCTCATGGAGAGCAGATAACCCTTTGTCGTTGATCTAAGAGTGGTATTTTGAAGCAATGTACAACATACAGAAATAAATTACTGTGAAAAAATACTACATTTTCAGTGCTCAAAAGCAGCAACTTAGTACCCCGGAGTTTTGTTGGTGTCCATATGAAATAGCACAGGAGAGGGAAATGGTTACAAGGAGAGATACTTGTATTGGTTTTCTGCAAAAGTTCTTGTAGCCTTTTTTTAGTCAATTTTCTTGCTATATGGGAAACAGGACTTTTTCCACTGTTCCTCTCCAAAGTCTGACTCTTCAGTGCCTGCACTTTTGAACTGACAAAGCAGTTCCATGAAAAACAGTGCTGGTTCATAAATCAAAGGTAGGCTGAGATCACTGCAGCTGTCTGCCTTCCATGCACACAAAATTCAAAAGAAATACTTACTAATAACAATAACAACAAAGAAATGAGCATGAAGAATCATGAAAATGTGTATATTCTCTTTTTTTAATTTCTTCACTGTGGACATGACTGGAACTTAATATTGTGTATCAACGTGGCAGCCTTCAATTTAGAAGAGGTTTTTTCCTTTATAAGGCAATTAACTGGGAATCCAGAAACATTAACAGCTTTTTGGGTTATTCCCAAAACAAGTGTAGTGCCCCTGCTCTGCAATGGCACAGACATAAAATTATTTGGATGAGTTAATGTGCAAAAAATTATACCACAAAATGTTCTTGAACATTTTTATGTGATTTTCATCTTTGTTGCTTTTGGAACTATCTAAATGTTTAAATTTTTCTGGCAGGCATGTTTTGCATGTTTGGGCATGAATTTTTATAAAGTCACTTCACCTTTTCATCTGTTGCTGTTTGTAACAATTCCAGTGCTTATTCTAATACCTTTGATTATAAAATTGATTAATATTTACAAACATTAGTTGGATTTAAAGAAATAATTTAAGGCTGGGGAGATAATTGTCCTTACTGAATTTATAAATACTGAGTAACAGGTGATTTCTCATGTTTAAGCATTATACAAGACTTAGTAGTTGCAAAAGTTTTACTCATATTTTCCCATTCCAATCTCTGATGTCTCCTCAGTATTTTGGTTGACCTGGTATAAAATAAAGCAGTGCTAGAAATTTAATTTGTTTCTTTGCCATGAATTTACATTACCTTCTCCCCACACCACCTCCACCCCAAAAAAATCCTGAAAACCCAAACAAAACACAGCAAACCTCCTGAAAAGTGTTACCAGAAGAAATGCCACTAGTTTAAACATTGACACATTTATTTTTTTTCTGTGCTGACAGTAACTGAGAATACAAGTACATGGTAACAATTTACACAATAGCTGAGCTTTATAGTTTTCTAGCTATAACATTTGCCTTTGACTTCAGTAGGGAAAGAACTGGAAAGAGACATGAAAGACACGCAAAGCTGAACTTGGTGAAAAGGAATTAATAGCTGCTGTACTTGTTCAGCATCGGTCTAGCACAGGGCTTGTGCTTCAGTTCACAGGTGATGGATATTTTGACTGGGTCTATTTCTGTAACAAATATTCACTTCACTAACTGTATTTGCTGAACCAATTTTAACCATGTTTTGAACATATTTAAAGTATGTCAAGGCTTTCTATTTGTTGAGGTTTTTGTTTTGAGTATGTGTAATTGCTATTTCTACAAATGTCAGAAAGTGTCATGTTTTCAGTAAAGTATAAGCAACTTTGTCAACTTAAGGGCACATGTTCTATGAAGGACATTTTATTGGTTTATTTTTTTAAGAATAACGAAAGAATATATATGTACACACACACACAAACACACACACACACACACTATTTCCTCTATCCCAAGTTGGATAGACTAAATAACACTCTACGGAGTAAATAATAGAGAAAATGTGACAAATACTGTTACATTAAGTGTTGTCAACTATTAGGGTATTTTTTTTCTGTGTGCTCTCCTCAAAGCCACTGAAATGTTACTTCAGTTCAAACTGCACTCCAGTCTATTATTCATGGAAACTGCATATTATAAATATATCTTGAAGGCTTGATTCAGTTGCCCACCTGCTGGTAGCTAAAGACATTTCAGGTGGACCTATCTGCCATACAGAGGTACTGCAAATGACACAGATCTCCCACAGGTACCAAGCGCCATCACAATGGGATATCTCAGATATTGACATTAAGTACATTAAGTATCTATTTGTGAGCAAAGTAGGTTACAAGTGACTGCCCTGATATTTGAGGTGAGATTTAACTCATGGAAATGTACTCAAACGTGATGTTCTAAATGTAAGCTTGATGTGCAAACATCTAGTCAATATGAACAAGGGAAACTTTAGACATCTTTTAAGTTTACTCTAAGAAAACACTTGATGTTCAACTATCTAAAAAGTCCTCCAGATCTATGTATCAGATAAATTTGCATTGACTATGTGGTTTAAGTACCGGCTCACCCCATGAAAACAACTTAGAGGACAGAGTCTCATCCTTGTATGCAGTCATTTTCACTAAAACTGAGTCATTGGACAGTTACTCAAACATCATCTCCTGTAGTGGGACAGGAGGGGAGGAGAGGGGAACATGAAAGAGTAGCTCTATATGAAACAATTATGGCTCTATTTGGTTTATTTTTACTTTTATAAAAAACATTCTTTTATTCAAACTTCATAAATTTTTACAAATTCAGGAGTAACTAGACTCCTCTTATAAAAATTATCTTTCAATAAAGTGTTTTTTTCCTTTCTGTTCTAATATTTATTAACTGAATTTGTATGTTGTTTTTTTTTCCTATTATATACCAACTTTAAAAAATTTTCCTGATAATCTGCAGTCCATATTTTCTGTTTTCTTAGTCTCCATCTTAAATGAACCTTGATAGAACAGCCTCTTCAGACTATGAATTCAGTGCCAGCACTGAATCTATATTTCCTCACTACTCCCTTGTATAGCGTGATTACTATTTCATGTCCAAAAGATAAAACTATGATTTTTTTCTAGCAGTAAAATGAATATATCTCATGACAGAATGCTACAGTCACCCTTAATATGCTGCAGTCAACCTCATCTACTCTCACTGCACTCCCCATCTTTCTGGAGATTCAATCAGGTAGCCTGATCTATTTTTCAGGAATAATACACATTTTGATAACTTGCCTTCTTTCATATACTATCAAAAGCCTATTCAAAGCCCATAAAATTTTAGTGATCATTTCTGTTCTGTGAGCTTCCTCTGAATCTAACACAAATATCTGAGCAATTGTCTTTATCTAAACCTGGCTGGCTCTTTCACAAGTGCTACTCTCACAGATATCTGAATTTATTCTTGAAATGTCTTAGTAGCTACTCTTGCTCTCATATTTAATAAGCTAACTCTGCTGTAGCTTCTGTGTTGATTCCTATCTCAGCACTTGTCTTTGTTTTTACATCTTCTTAGAGAGGTACTGAGTTGATCAAATGGTTTCACCAGGATCTCTTGATTTCTCAAATTTTCTACTAGAATCTCTACTTCTAAGAATTCTGACACCTTTTCTCCCTTGGTTACAGTGAGTGGCTTTCATGTCCCCTATTATGCCATATGATATTCCTTGTCTTTTATATTTACACTTACGCTGTCTCTTTTCTTTAGACCTAATGGTCTAAATGGTCCTATTAGGCTGGGGGAACATTCCTAATGTTCTGGAGAACAATAACTCCATATACCAGTTCAAGTTACAGGTTGACAGCTGGAAATAATCTGTTCAGAGAAGAACCTTGGAGTCCTGGTCTACAAAAAGTTCTCCATGAGCCAGCACTGTGCTCTGTGGCCAAGAAGGCCAATGGCATCCTGGGGTGCATTAAGAAGGTTGAGGGAGGTCCTCTTTTCCTTCTATTATGCCCTAGCAAGGCTACATATGGAGTGCTGTGTCCAGTTCTGCCCTCCCCTGTTCAAGAATTCATAGAGCTACTGGAGAGTGTAACCTGTGTAATCAAACACTTAACATACATAGATGATGTTTTGCTTGTCTTAGTGATTGGACTCCACTCTGGAGACCTGAAAGTCTCTCTGAGTGATATATAGAATCTGAGAGCCAAGTAAGTGAGAGTAAGTGCAAGGTTCGTTTTCAGGACAAAGGAACTCAAAAGCTGTTTCAGTTTCAACGGCCTATTTACACCTAGTGTTTATTCTTGTACATCTAGTTCAAACCAGCTAGCATTGAAAGTCTTCAGAGTTGCTAGATCCTTTACAGTCTGGGTGAAAGACACTGATTTGGTCAAATGTTTTCAGCTACCTAACCATAGAAGAATTATTTATCTTTTCTTACAGTATGTTGAAGGTTTTATTGTGTTTGTTTGTTGTTTGGGGTTTTATTTGTTTGTTTTAAAGAAGCACATAATACATTTAAAAAAGCTAAAGATCCATGTAGTGTAGTGTTCTTCTCTAGATACTGATATTTTTATTACACTGTGTATTCTAGAGATCACATAACCATTTTATCAGCATTTTCACCTACCAGTAAACTGCAATTGACTATACTTTCCTCACTATGTAGTTCTGATTATTTATCTTTAATCCATCAGATGTTTATTTTAGGAAATTATCAGAAATCCCATCTGCAAGCCTAGGTGACTAACTTGAATGAACTTGTTTTAAGACCAGGACTCATTTTAAGACTTGTTTATCAACTTATATCGTATACGCTACTTGACCTGACTCTAGGTGCAGCCATAGGCAAACATTTAGACTACCATGAACATAATTTTGTCTTCTGTATGCTTAAATCTTTTAGGTCTCCAGGTGTATTTCTATGCTCCTTCAACAGAATATGGTCAATTTGTAGTCAATTTTCTCATGCATAACACAGGTTAACTCACCTAAACAAAGGCTAATCTTCCCTTCTAGATGAAAACTCACATAAAACCCTATTTTTCTATTGCTAGATATTTGGAACGCAATTTTTGTACCAGCAAAAAGAACCCTCAAAAAACACAACCAAAAATGAGAAGAAGTGTGAGGAAGAAATAAATGCATTGTGACCAACTGAAGAATTGTTCTATTGGTTGTACTTTAAAAAAAAAATGCACTGTATAATGCAAAATAAATGTTAATTATTATTACCATGGAAGTTCATGGGCTAATATAGAAATTATATAAACCAAACCTGCTATAAAGAAACTAAGATAAATAACATATATCTAGGAAAGAAAACCTATGATCTCTTGGACCTGGCAGCTAGCACAGCAGTAGAAATAGGGTGGACTAAATGTGTGAAAATACATTCTGAAAAAATGTGTTCAGTGTTTTTTTCCATTTGGAGAATCTCCAGGGTCTACAGAAAACTATATGCATGCCCTGCTAATTGCGTAGCCACCAAAGAGCCATTAAAATGATTAGTATTTTACATCTATCCTAAGACTCTGCATACAGTGAATGCATGCTTAAGTTGAAGATGTGATTGAATATTTTCCTAGTATCCTGTATTTAATTTGTTCATTTGTACTTTTTTTTTTCCCTGTAACTATTGCATGAACTATTTTATGAAGACTTTCTTTAGCTCCTTCTGTGAATTTGGGAGAAGACCTTTCACTGAATTTCAAGTACACAGAATTATTAAGCTTCCTAGCTCAGTGAATGTTCCCATGAAAGATTATCTCGAAAGTTTTGCCAGCTCTCATTTCCATAATGCATCTTTTGGGGTTATAAATATGGGTGTATGATGTTCCACAGCTTTTTCTACCTATTTCATGGCTTATTAGTGCATCTCAAATGCATTTTGCAAAAGAGAGGTGGATCAATAATTTAATTTTACATATCAAGAGGCTGGGAGAAGGAAAGCTGAAGTGAATTGTTCAAGGTCAGCTGGAGGCTAGGGGCTGATGGAGAGGCATAATGCAGGCCTGAGATCCCAGTCAGTTTCAAAAGGCACCCAAGAATGCTGCCTCACAGCTGTGGAAATAAAAGACTAGTGTCTTCTGATACCTACTATCTCATCTATATGCAAATGTGACTGTGTGTATGCCAGGTACACACATGTACTCAGATACGCGATGTGTAATTTCTTTCTTATAGAAACTACTTTTCAAATCTTGAAATTTTCTTCCTGTCTCACTCATCTTCTGCTCCAGCACACTGAAAAGATCTTGACAGTATTTCATCTCATTCATGTGTTATCATTACTACTGTCAGGAGATTTTGGATAATAAATGCAGTGCTTTACCAACTAAAAACATTTTCTTTTTGCACTGACACAGTCTCGTCAATAAAACCCCACGGCATGTTAACTTCCCATCTCTCAGATGTGGCACACTGACATTTACAATGCAGAGAAAGGTAACAAAGTGTGAAACAGATCATAAATCATTTAAAGAGAGTTAAAAAGAGACTTAAAACAAAAGCCTCCAGGAAAGGAAGAAAAAAAATGAAAAAGTGAAACGGGTACCAAAAATTATTTTATACAAGAATGAAACAGTGACCTTTTCACCTATCATCATTCACGTTGGTTTGCCTTTCTCAGCCTCTGGAGTCTAGAACAATTCAGTCAGTGTGCCGAACACTGCATGAGGAATGAACCTTTTATTTTATTATTACCCAGGGCATGATACCCTTGAGAGGAATGACAAAACCTAGCAAGAACTGAGTGAAAGGGAAAGCAGTAGTCACTACAGGTTTGGGATAATAAAAGCAAGCAGTGAATGTAATCTACTTAGAGATCTTCAATTCAAAGTTCACAAGGCAGGCAAGTGCACTTTATTGGAAACTTTTACATTTCAAAAGATGCTTTAAAATCTTTTTATTCTGCCATTTAAATATGAGCTTTGCAGATGCCTGGAAATGTAACAAGGGAAAGGGGCACACTTCATCTTAGTTTGAAAATGTGAACGTACAAACAGTACTTTTCACGAAGGCACAGAACAGAAGGTTGGATATTTATATGATCAGCTCTAAATCATGATTTTTTTATAGGCAAGTTCTGTTTTCAATTAAGTGAAGCTATGAGAGTGATATAGACTTGTAACCAAAATCAGAAGTTGGATGTCTGTGTTAAAATCCTCACTCCCCTCCCACAGAAAAAACCCAACACAAAACATATGATTGAGTGAAAGCATTTTAATCTGAGATATAAATTATAAAAACTAACAACTGTGGGTATATCAGAACCCTTTGTATAAACAAGCAAAACTGGAACTAGAAACTAAACAAAAAAATAAAGTGAGGTCACTGATAATTCAGCTGGGTTTATACACATACCAGGTAATTCTTGAACACAATAGCATGCATTTATATAAAGCCCTTTGTTATCAAGTACTGTGCAGGCATAATACATAAGCTATTTCACCAGATTCTGAAACAGCAGTAGTGGTCTGAAGCCTAATTATTGCTAAAAAACACAGAGCAAAAAATGTTTAACAGTTTTTGGCAGGAAGAGAAGAATGATAATATATCCAATTAACACTGTAAAGGTTATTTTAGGTAGACAGATTGACATAAGTAAGCTAGATCTTGAAAATGACTTTACAGTTAACCATGAGCTTTGCTGAGTACATTAAGAAAAGAAAGCTATTCCTCGGTGTGAAATACCATCAGGCTTCATCTGTGACTTTTGTTTGGAAATGAGGTAAGCCACCACAGTAAGTAACACAGGCAGAGGCTTAAATTTCCACTTCCCTGACTATTTCTGCTAGTTGCCAAGTCACCAGTGTTTTTCAGCAAGTTATTCCCAGGCTGAAAGCAATAATATATCTGCCTTGCATCTAGGGTCTTAGAGATAGAGAACTGCTAGTGATCAACATTATCTGAAATATGCAATTCTGAAAACACACTCTTTTTTTTTTCTGAAAAAAAAAATTGAATTTAACAGAAAAGGAAAAAAAAAATCAGTAGTAAACACTACTAACTAAAAGTTCTTTCAGTTCTCTATTGCACCCCTATTTAGATTTGAAAAGGAGCTGCACTGATTCTTTCTTTCTGCTCTCAAAAGCTGGTCATTGACCTGAGCTATTTTTCATCTTTCTCCCTGCCACTGAGAGTGCATTTTGAATTCCAGTTGCCACCCTGAGATTTATTAGGCTACATTTGTCCAGTCTGGATCTGACTAAGTGTCTGATGACAATACTGCCTTTCACAGCAGGGCATCCTGTAACTGTGCAGGAATATGGGTACAGGGCTGATTCTGACTGTTGCTGACTCACACAAAAAGTTCTACCCACCTAATAAACAATTTAATATTTTTCTAGTGACATTAGATTGCTTGTGTCTATTTCCTTATTTGATAATTGAGTGTCAATATTATACTAAGTTTAAATTTTCCTCTATTTAGATTGCCAATAAAGTGTCTTAAGTCTGTCAAAGTGCTGTGAAGGAGATGTAATTAGCTTGTGTCATGTAACCTCTTTTATTTGTTGATGTTTCTAAAGCAGTTGAAAAAGGTCAGAAAAAAAACAGAATACAAACACACATGAGGAAAATAAATTATTAACTTGCCTCTCCTCAGCGTTCTACTGCTTGCATTCCTCTGATGTATTTCTCATCATGCCTGATCCTCCATTTTCCAGTTGCTCCAGCAGAACACATTGTTTTCCATAGGCATTGTGCCTGCATAAAAAAATTTGGATCTGACAAATAGCTATCTCTTAGAACATACAATATGCCACACAGATAGCCACAGTAAAAAAATTGAGTAAAGATGCTATATAAATAGTAGCAAAGGAAAAAGCAAACTTACAGCTTCAACAAGACAATCTGACATAGATATTTTCTGTATTCAGTGATAAATATCTTCAGTTTCTATTCTTTTTTACTATGATAAGTATTTCTTTTTACTTACCGAAAAATGGCTTTAATGATTGAACAATTACAAATGTTGTCAACTCCTAATACAGCTAGAAGTGGTGGTCTAAACACATTCTTGCATTTTTTTTCCAGTTGTTTAGTTAGACTGCTTTCATTTGCAGCAGCAGTGGTATGACCATAGAGATGCTGAGACTAATACAAATGCTAAATCAGGGAAATAATCATGATTATTCCTAAGGTTTATTATAGCATCTTACTCAGCACTTTAATTTCTAGATGCAAAGCAGTTTAGTGTAACTGGAAAGATACAGAATGCCTTTTCATTTTTCCTCTGTCTCATAAATCAGAGACACTATAAAATTACAGCAGTAATAAAAATACTAATAATGCACTGTGAATCTCTTTAACCAATTATCCCATTTCCTGCCTGGCTATTAAGCTGCACTCAGAATTCTCAGAGAAAATGCATTTGCATTGTACAGTAAAAGGCAAGTTTAAATGCATTACATGACAGCTAGCGTATTAATGTCACTTGTGATCAGCAGCATGAATTGTCTATCTGAGAAATTCATGGACAGTCAAGAAAATGAGCTGAACTATTCAGTGGGGAAGACTTTTGTGTCCTGTAGGAAACAGTTAAGGTATATAAATATAAGTTATAACAGTGAACCATTTTATAACACTGGAGACCTTTGTGACTAATGTTGGTATGGGGACAAAATCATAGAATCATAGAATCATAGAATCATAGAATCATAGAATTTTAAGGCTGGAAATGACCCCTAAGATCATCCAGTCCAACCATTAACCTACCGCCACCAAGTCTACCCTCAGACCACGTCCTCAAGCACTGCATCTACCCGTCTTCTAAACACCTCAAGAGATGGGGACTCAACCACCTCCCTGGGTAGACTGTTCCAATGCTTGATGACTCTTTCAGTAAAGAAGTTCTTCCTAATATCTAACCTAAATAAAAATCCTGTAAATCCTACACTTCAGGATCCCTACACCTTTGAATGTTTGGAACATGAATTCTGAGTTTAGAAATGAGTCTGTTAGTTTTGTTATTTGTGTTTTGTTTTTTTTTTTTAAAAAAATAAAAAGAAAAAAACTAAATCTCCTAATAAAGTTCTGTGGAGAAGTTGTATGGACACCCAGGATGGATCTTCTTTTAGGGCTATTTTTTCTTGTGTGGTGTTATGAATCATGGATTTGGAACAGTTCAGAATTGTTAGGGAGGAGGGATTGGTGTGTTTTGGTTTTTGTTTGTTTAGTTTTTTAATTAGGTCTCTGTGTAAATATTTGACCATTTGTCTGTGACCATAACGACTTATATTTCATGGATGTTTTAATTTCATGATATCTATGCTTAGGCATTTGAAACTTTAAAAAAAAATAGCAGTAGTATATATTTTCTTTTACAAACTCTTTTTCAAAACCACTTCACAAGAAGTAATGAGTCATGTGTAGGAAATACTTTTTGACACTTAGAAATCTCTCTTTGAAAGAATGATTATAATATCATAACAAGATCATATACATCAGCAGTCAAGGTCTTAATAACTGCTTAGGAATTCTGTTTTGCAACACTCAGAGAAACACTTTTTAAGTCACCCGTGTAATTCCCACTACGGTAAAAACCTGTCTCTATTGAAGTCTAAAAGTCTTTGAAAATTTATTCCAAGGAATTTGTATGATGAGTTCTATGTAAGTGTTGATAAATATTTCTGTTCAGTTAGCATAATGAAAAACATAGTTAGCTTTCCTACTGCTTGGAGGCCAGACAATTCAAACCCAATCCTCTTTAAATAACTACATGTGGGCAGCAGCTACCCTTCACACCTTCTCTGTGACACTTGTGTCCCTCACACAGGAACATGTACACACACATGCACATATTTGCCTTTTTTTTTAACCTGCTCAAAGTGATGAGGGAGTGCTGGGACTGGTGTATAACCATGTGTTTAGACATTTGAAAGAACATGCTAGAACAGTGTTGGAGGTGTTCTGGATCAACGGAGGCAGACTTGCCATACTGATCCTCTGAAGTGGGCCTGGGAGCTCAGACCTTGAAGAAACTCAGGAGCAAATTGGCAATATGGACCATAAACAGGGAATATTACCTGAGGAATCCTCAAACTCAGTGTATTTGGTGGAGTTCCTAATTCTTTTTCAGAAATATAATTATGTTGGCTTCAAACATTTAGTTAAGTTTACTGCAGTAGAGTTGTAAAGCTACTTTGGTTCTAGGCCAAAGTTATGTCAGTACAAGTATGACACAGGAGCCCTAATAACTGGGCTATATAGTGTAAAGGAATTGGTGCTGCCAGCATGACTGGGAAAATCTATTGTCAATATTATGCATTTTAATAACTTTTCACTAAATAAAAAAAAAATAAAACTTCATCTAAAAGAAATACTTATCAGGGTATTGGTATAGATGTAATTAGGCCCAGCTTTTCAGTTCTCATTATTAAAAAAAACCCATATCTTTGAAGTTAGTGTGAGTTCTGTTTGACTAAAATCTTAATATCTGGTCTCTAAGTAAAGCCTTCCATGTCTGTATTGCATGTTGGGTTTTTTTTCGAGACTGTGCTCTGGTTGCTTTTTTAAAGTCTATAAGCAGTCCTCTGAAGGGATCTATGTTTTAATGTGCATAGTGAGGTGGTTTGTTGTTTGTGTGTCTACAAGAAAGTAAAAGACACAGAATGCAAGGAAGATCTGCAGTACTTTGTGTTTCTCAACAGAGAACACAGACTCATGGGTAAAGAAAGGGCCAAATCTCCAAATACATAGAAGCCAAACATATTTCAGGAGAGCTCATGACCAGCATACCTGTGGGACTGAGATCACAGTTTTACTCTTGTAATTACAGCAAGCAGGATCAAGAAGACTCTCTTTTGGGAAGTGAGCCCAAATGCATGGACTAAAGGACACTGTGTTCCTAACTACTCCAAATATTTTTCTGTTCTTTTATTATTAAGTGGGTGAAACCGTTTTTGTCAGTGCATGTTCCAAAAATGTATTGTTGGCATTGGAGGATGTTGAACCAGATCTCAACAAGTAATTTGAGATTGCTTCTTTTTGAGAAAGCATAGCATAGGTTTCTTTTTTCAAGTGTTTTCAGTCTTATGGTAGCTGTTTGACTGGCTGGTTTCAGTAATGTCATGACTTTTTTACCAGAGCAGGAGATAATCAAGACACCCACATTATTAACTTCTCTCCCTAAACCTCTGTTACAATGTGATGATGTTATTCACTTAATTTATTACTTTTTCCATAACTTATGATGCTATCATTCCATCTGTAGACAGTCTAAGTGTTATGTTTTTAATAGAGTTGTTGAAGATTTCACCTGCTCTTCTTCAGAGCTGGCCTCTCTTACTGTACACATAATTGTAACTGCAGCTACTGTATAAAATTTCATAGACCCTGACGGATTAAGTCTAGTTATTAATTTGCATAGTTTTATGAAACATTTATTGGATTTGTCTTCTTTACTGTCTTAACATATTACTGCCTAATTTAAAAATAACAACAAGGGACTTGGAAGCTTTATGAGGATTTATAAAACTATTCCCCAGTGGAAAATTATAGGAACATAGCTTTTCAATGTAGTTGTGCTATGACATTTTCAAAGTATATGCTATATTGTTAATATGTGAAAGCTATCCACATGTATTTCTTCTTCGTAAAGCCCTTACACATACACTGTTTCCTCCATGCTTCTGATTTTGACAATTGTTCAGGGGAGAAAAAAGGAAGCACAGGGGTCTTTTATTAGCAATCTGTTTCAGCGCAAACCACTTCCTCTAACTCCCTTGGGAGCACAGTCCTTTTCCTTACTTCTGTATAGCTATGCAGAAAGTCAAACATTATATACAGATCAATACCTCAGAAATTCCACAACAGCAAATTTTCTCCTTGATATGAATGGCTGTGAATTCTACATTATAAATAATTATTATTTAATTTTATAATGTTTGGTATTGCATTGCCCAACAGGAAAAGAAAAGGCTAAAACCTGAAAATTCACAGTTACGTATTTGAAATTACAGCTGCAAATATATTTTAAAAAAGAGCTGCATTGTTTGTTCCTCAGCAAGCTGGAAATGAAAATTTAGCAGATTAAATTGTTTCTTAGGGTTTCCTCGTTGCATTATGGATGCTTTTGATAGCCCTATCACTTATATTATTTCATCTGACATATATAGAATTACCTCCTTTTTTCAAAAGTTGTGAAAGAGTATTTTTGAAAGGTTTTATGCTGCTGTAGATAAAAGGAACTAGAGTTCCTGGTGAACTTGAGCCAGCAAAGCACTCTTGCAGCAAAGGAGGCCAGCAGTTTCCTGGGCTGCATTAGGCAAAGCATCAGGTGCAGGGAAGTGATGCTTCTCCAGTACAAGAGATGTGAACATATTGGAATGAGTCCAGTAAAGGGCTTTGAAGGTCATTAAGGTTTTGAAGCATGTCTTAGATGAGGAGAGGCTGTGAGAGTTGGTACCTTTCAGCCTGGAGAGGAGTCAGATCATATTGCTGCCTACAAACACTTACTAGGAAAGTGTAGAGCAGACTGTCAGACTCACCTCAGAGATGTGTTAAAAACAGGGTAAGAGTCAAGAGGGGAAACCTGGAACCAGGAAATCTGACTGCATTTTCAAGACAAGGAAGAGAAAATGAAGGAAGATAAAGGAAAATAAAAGGAAGAGAAAAGAAAAGAAAAGAAAGGAAAGGAAAGGAAAGGAAAGGAAAGGAAAGGAAAGGAAAGGAAAGGAAAGGAAAGGAAAGGAAAGGAGAATTCACTCCTATCTGGAAAGTTTTAGAGGGACAAAGCCAAGTAATAAACAGAAATAGGATGTGAAAAAGTTGGACTTGCTCTTACAACCTTAATTCCTTACCTCTTTGCTTTTTATGTGCATTCATCACTTATGTTGTTCAAGAGTGGGTCAGACTTGGAAATACAAGGATTTCTTACATGGTGCTTTTCACTCAGCCAAAGTCTTTTGCAACCCTATTATCAACTGCAGTTGCATAATTTTTCACAGGATTCGTGAAATTTTCAGTTTACAAGATGGATATCATTCATTACTTTAGTCAGTCTGTGGGTTTTTTTTTTTTTACTTTTATCATTATTGAGATATTGTGACGCACTTCACAGTAGTTAATCTTGCTTAGGAAAAATAAAATCCCCCAGAAGAACAAGTAATGTTGCATTAAATAGTACCTGTTGTATGTCAATACATTTATTGTAATGCATTTAATTAGTTTTGTGCCATAATGAAGGCACTTCCTAACTCAGCTTTTATTCTTTAAATCTTTAAACGAGATATTAGCATGCATAAGTACATGCTTATTCTTAATATGAATGTGTATGTAGGCATATAATGTAGCAGATACACGTTCACTGTGTGTATACTCCACATATACTGGACCTAAAAATCGGGTAGCAGCTGGTGCAGCTTTTCTAAGTCAGTGTTTTGTACTCTACATCGGTATACATTGACTTTCTCTAAAGTTGAAAGGGCCACATTTAGGATTAATTAATGTTACACAGGTAGTGACAGATTTTGCAGTGGACTTTGCAGTGAAAAGATAATATTTCCAGTGTTGCTTCTGAAAGGTTATAATGTAATCAGGAGAGCCATTGCAGTTAAATTCCAAAGTTCTCAGAAAAGAATGCAAATCTTATCATTTTCACAGCATGTTCTACTGCACATTTGATTACTTATAGCTCCCTTAATATGAATCAGTTGTTTGTTTCACACAGGTTTTGTTTACACTAGTGATACCCTTTCATCTTTTCAATGAGGCAGTTAATATGAACCATCTAAAACATACTCGAGTTACAAGCTGGAATGTCCTTTCCATACCCTCCAAAATGCTGTTATTTGCAGAACAAATGTTTTCATTTTTGAATTCACTGTTTGAGGATTTGAACACCTTCAGTTCCCCGTGAATATTATGTTGTGACAATATACAGAGTGGATCATTTTCTCAGTCTCTGTAATTCCAGCAGCCATGTGTGCTAGGAACTCATTTGGCATAAAAAACCTATAAATTCATCTAGCTTTAAGACTACTTTTGAAAGTCGCAGGGAGGATTTAGGAACCAAATGATTCTTCAGTAGACAAGGACAAATAGAAAATAAGTGAACCAGGATTTGCAATTCTTAAGTGTTACACACAGCACATATTATTTTGGCAATCATATAGTGACACATCACTACTCTAAATATTCAGCCTTCCTTAGTGTTAAAGGGGCATTGGGATAAATTGCAGTAGATGTCTAAGGCTTTCTATATGCGAAGAATATATCATTACTCAAATTCAGATAATTCAGCTGTAGATCGTTGCACTTGTATCATTCATTTGGCAGGAAAAAAATGCTACTGTGCTACACTGGAATTCAATGAGAATTTTTCTAAAGGTTTTGACTCACTTGCATGCCTAATCTTCATTAATTAAATAAGTATTCTCCAGAATTTAATATGTAATGTATGGGAAATTAACCTGTCCTCTAGGTGATCTCTGTGTCCACTGAAACAGGATTAAGGTCTTAAAGGAAAAAAACCTAAATTGGCAAAATTAAGAATGTACCATAAGAGGATTTCAAAATTACCGAATTTTATGGGACACTTCAGAAAATAAGAGTTAAGACAAAGCAAAACAAAACACTCAATATAAAAAAAAAAGTGTTGGCCTTTTTTGGGAGATTTTGGGGGTTTGTTTGTGTAATCTACTGAAGGATTTAAGGATTACATCTCATACAAATTGCCGTAAATAATTTATCCTGGAATTATCCCAACTGCTCTCTCTGGAATGCCAGATCGGGTCCATTAAGAAGTGAAATGTGACCATCTCCAAATGTATTCTGCTGTACTGATGCGAAAACATTTTATGAAGAGGTAGCTGAATATAAAATAGGCTTTTCTTCTCTTTGATGAGATCTCAAGTAAAGCTATATACAAAATCAGCTGGGTGTGGGGGATTTTTTCATAAGCTGTTTCACTCAGATAAGTTTCATTTCTATGGTGAAGGCAGACTAGAATCAGTAAGCAGAGTACTCTGACTTACTCCAGTACAGCATTTTCCTTTTTGCTGCTTAGCATGAACATTATGGTGTGTCAGATTGCACAGCCACAGAAGTAACTTCTTCCTTTTAAAAATCTCAAAATAGAAGTTAGCAGGTAAAACTCCAGAGACTTTTCAAATACATTCCTGCTCCAATGTAATCCCAAATGGTGGACATGCATGTATCATTGTTCTCTTGAGTTTTGGGATCCAGCAGGAATAAATTTCTGCTGGTAACTAGCAGCCATGATTTCATTGCCATTGCAGTAGAGACATTTCCATCTGAGAAGAATTTCCAGTGTAAACCAGTCCAATATCGGATGAACCTATTGCTACATTCACACATGAGTTTGCTTGTTTTTATTACAGTTCTAAGAGGTAATTTTTTTCCCTGTCTTTATTGTTGAATTTCAAAATATTTTAGACATTATTAGAATCTATAATTAACTTAATTAAAGAGGCTCTGGGTTTGTATTTGTTTCAAATTCAGAACAAATTATTCTGCATTCTATCTATCTATCTATCTATCTATCTATCTATCTATCTATCTATCTATCTATCCTACCAGACTTAAAATGACATTTCTTTCTAAGTTTAAATATTATTAAAGAGTAAAGAAAGTACTCAGTGCAGAAATACTAAAAATTTTTTGCTTTGTCATTGCATTTGTCTTCCAATTTCTTCTTCAGCTTGCTCAATTTTTGAATCACAATGTGTGAACTCAAGCAATACATAATTACTATCTCAAATTTAATAAAGTTGGTCTAAATAACAGCAGTCAGATTTCATAACTTCATAAGGACCCCATTCTGCAGTAAACAGTTGGTTCTATCTCTGTAAGAAACCACAAAAGCAGAACAAATAGGAACCTTGTATTATCTCAGAGCTCTTTAAAGTGTACTGAAAGTGGCGATGTGGGCATGTTGAACTTCCATTGGGCAAGGCTGAAAGTTCAAATTCTCATTTACTCCCATTTTCTGCACCTAGAATTGGTATAATTTTGTCATGTAGTCATGCTCGGTTCATATATCTGCAGATATATGTAATAAGTTTCATGCTTTCATGCAATAATACAATGGACATTTTCTATAGTTAAATACACTTCTTCTTATTCCCTACAAATATTTTTCTAGGACTGATGACAATTTCTGATTTTCACTATGCTCAGATTTGGGGCTGTGGTAGCTATTACAAGAATTCTATGGAAAAAAAATCATATCTATGAAGTATAAAACCTATTGTGCAATGTATGTCATATTTTTGCCACAGTTCAGGACCAGGAATCCAGGTGAAAACATTGACAAGTGCTGGTTACTCTGACTGCTTTCCCATCTTTACTAGCAGTGACACTTTCAAGTATGTGAACTTTACTGTATGTCTAAAGACATAAGGAAAGTTTCAGGATTTGCCTGCAAAATTTTAGGGTTTGTCTGAGAAGTTATTTTCTGTAATATATGAATCTTTCTGTTCTACCACACTTCAAATGAGTGGCAGAGCCCTAACTGAGTTGTGGGGTAGCTACTTCCAGAGTAATCTTTTAACCCCTTTTCTTATTTTGTATACTGGTGAGCTGGAAGAAGAAACAGGATATGTTTTCATAGGAATTTGCTAAACAGTCCCTAAAAATGAACTATTGTCCAGTGCATAGATTATTAATGATGGGGGGTGGGGGGTGGGGTGGGAATACTGAACTGAGAAATACACTAAAACACATGGGTCAGGAATAAAGTAGAAATACATTAAATGTGTGTCTAATTACTTTAGAAAAGCAAAACTTTTTTTTTTATTCAAATAAAACCAGAATAACTAAAAGATATCAGATTGTCTAACTTCTCTTTGCTAATGATGAACCACATTCACACATATATGTATTAATACCTAGTAGAGGGTATTTAGAACAAAGGATGAAGTGACAGAGTTAATGCCCCTTAACATGAAATGCAATTGCAACTGATATGGAGTGTGAAATTTCGATTGAAACTCAGTTGAGATCATTGCTTTCTTGGACAGAATGCAATTTCAGAATGTCAACAATATATTATGTCATTAAAAAAAATGAGGTTCTAAAACTTTGATTTTACTGATCATGTCTTCACCTAAAATGAGAATTTTTAAATGGAAGACTACCTCTGATTTATGTTAGAAAATAAATTTAAAGGAAAATAAATAATAAATATTTCAATCTTTCTATTAACTAAATACAGAAGATGATGTCAATGAGCTATTAACTCCGGCAATTTTTCTAAGGGCAGTTAGTTAAATGTATCCTCTCCATAAATATAAATAAACCATCTCTCTTTAGAGTAGAGATTTTATATTTTCTTCTCACTCTGTTGCAACCAATTTGAATTTTTTGCATATATTGTTTTTCAACAAGGTGGTATTTTTTAAGAATTTGGAGCAACAAGGTTGCTACAAGATATGGAACTAGGTATTTAAAAGATATGGAATTTGTAATACGTCACGACTTCTTTAACCTTTCCTTTTATCTCTCTTTTTCTTTTTACTTTCCACTTTTATTTGGGTTTGACAATGTACTGAACAAGTATGAACTTCTGAAAGTGGAATGGCACAATTTCAGCTAAATGCAGGAACCTTCAGATCGTGCAGGCTGGCTTAAGGTCTTATGCCCCAGAAGCTGTATTCTGACGCTTGCCACAATCAAAACATGTGCTTCTTTCTATTCTCAGCTGAGTCAAGATCTTCCCTAGTTCTACTACTTTGCAGAACTGTATAGGTTTCAATCCTGTGTATACTGTGTAATGTGGGGTGTGTGGGATTCTGAAAAGGGGTTAGAAGTACCAGTCTGAGAAGCTCTTAGTTCTCTTCACTTTTGAGAAGTTTAGGAAGTTTTCTTGTGTCTGGATATAAAGCCTTCCAGCAGCTGGACCATGATTCCAATGCCACCAACCCATGGTAGGGTAAGAAAAATCTCCTTTGCCTTGCAATCCCTTACAGGAGCTTTTGTTTTCACCGAATAAAGTTCTGGAGCATTCAGAGATACATTGTCTCTTTGAAATGTCTCCATGCAAGTTATAAATTCTGGGGATCAGAACAGCTCAACCATTTCACTCTTATTAATGAGAACCCATTCCATTAAATAAATTAGTTTTCATGGTACATTTAATTGTGACATATCAATACTATATTTTACTCTCTTTCTAAGTTCATGAGTCTACTGGGCAAGAGAACAGACCTGGGGTTTGGGTTTGTTTTTTTTTTGCATAATTCATAATATTTTTGTTGATTTACAAAGTTGCATGTGATGAAGATTTCTTTAAATTGCCATTATCTTGGTCATTTTTGACTGCAAATATATAGAGATTGATCCTATCAGTAAACATATGCAACGAGGCTGAGGAAAACTATTTAGGGTTGGATCATCTTGAGAGTGTGATTTCTATTTAAAATCACCACTATGTTTTCTAGGATGAGAACAGCAAATCCTGGAACATTGCCTTAAGACTTGTCCATTCTCTAGGAGGGATGCCTGTTGAAGACCGTGGTGGGCTACCAGGTCACTTATGCTTTCTTTTTCTCTGCTGTAAAAGGTTATTCCTCTAGGAAACATTAAGATATAAGAGCAGTTACCAGCTGCTTTACTGCTGAAAATGGGACAGATCCTAAGAAACTGCCTTGCCTCTTTTCTTTTCTTTTCTTTTCTTTTCTTTTCTTTTCTTTTCTTTTCTTTTCTTTTCTTTTCTTTTCTTTTCTTTTCTTTTCTTTTCTTTTCTTTTCTTTTCTTTTCTTTTCTTTTCTTTTCTTTTCTTTTCTTTTCTTTTCTTTTCTTTTCTTTTCTTTTCTTTTCTTTTCTTTTCTTTTCTTTTCTTTTCTTTTCTTTTCTTTTCTTTTCTTTTCTTTTCTTTTCTTTTCTTTTCTTTTCTTTTCTTTTCTTTTCTTTTCTTTTCTTTTCTTTTCTTTTCTTTTCTTTTCTTTTCTTTTCTTTTCTTTTCTTTTCTTTTCTTTTCTTTTCTTTTCTTTTCTTTTCTTTTCTTTTCTTTTCTTTTCNTTCCTTTCCTTTCCTTTCCTTTCCTTTCCTTTCCTTCTTTTCTTTGGTTTTGGGGTTTTTATTTGTATTTTTGGGGTTTTTTTGTTGGTTTTTCTTTTTCCTTTGGCAAGCTTACTGAACGAGTCAGAGGAGGAAGGAATGTATTAGCAGAGGAAAGGAGAGGGTGTGGTGGAGCAGAGTTCAAATCCTGTAATTCTTTATTAGCACAGCAGCTATTAAAGAAATTCTTTCCTATAAATACACTAACTTAACCCCTTTGAAATTATATGCCGGCTGCACAGCTGAGATCAACTAACCAGCTACACTAAATCACAACAGGGATGGGTGACTTTATACAGCTGTGTCAATTTTTGTTATAATACAGAAAACTAAAGCTGCCATTACACAGATAAAACATGGGCTATAAAATTAGCAAACTTGTCATTTATTCATTTTCTCTCCTATTATTCATATTTAATGGCAGACACTTGACTTTAAGGCTTAAAAAAAATAGCTGTTCTGAATGACATTCTCTGAGCTCTTTTCTTCTTAATTCAACTGCTTTTTTGCTCTTAAGTTCACCACTAATACTGAACTACATGGGGATCTAGTGTAGAAGAATGCTTTTACTAGATTATCTCTAAGTTGAAGGCAAAGTTCTAAGAGAATTTATGTTCCCCAAAAGAACAGTAATGTGATATTTTTTGAAGAATAGTACTTCTGTTAATCCAAAACATGCAAGAAAATTTAATGTCCAGAAAATGCATAGTTTCTGGTGGTTTTCCCCTGTCTATCCCATGGTTTGTAAAGGGTCATCTGATGACTCTCTTAGACGCCAATACATCTGTTATTTTTAAAGGGAGCTTATGCCTGGAAAATTTACTCGGGAAAAGAAGAGAGAAAGATTTTCTCTGTGGCAGAAAGAGAGTAAGTTAGGTGAAGACAAAGGTTTCAGTTGGTGGTAGGATGTTGCAATTTCTTATATCGGACACGAAGGAGACAGAGATAGCAATGACAAAGTTCTGCCTGAAATCTGACATGCAGACATCTCTGCTCTTTATTCTGGTTCCTCTACACCCTGGTGAACTTCAGACAGGAAAACATAAAGGATTTTCCAGTTTAGACAGACTGGTTTATAATTTAGATATCTGCCGTTTTTCTTCCTCATGTGTCTTCTACATTCCCTAGTTTATTGCTAGATCTAGCCACATGTAAACTGTG
This sequence comes from Heliornis fulica, assembly GCA_013399135.1. NCBI lineage: Eukaryota > Metazoa > Chordata > Aves > Gruiformes > Heliornithidae > Heliornis > Heliornis fulica. Next base: position 39,982 of record VXBZ01004935.1, on the reverse strand, counting down.
TTTATAACCAGGCAAGTCCATGAATTTGGTAGGAAAAGATTCCCAAAGGTCAAAAACATCTTTCTTCCCTTCCTCATTGCCTTGTGTCTATGACCTTATACAACCAAATGGGGATCTATCACTCCCTGACCTCTTTCTTACCTCTCTTTTGGTTTCATGGAGGATGATGTGTGGCATTACAGGTTTTGGCTTTCTGTTCCTGCAGCAAAGGGAAGATCTTAGCTGTCCTGCTCTGTCCAAGTGGGTATAGGGCATAACAGTCTGGCCCTTTGCAATTAATACTGGAGCCCGAGCACAAACAAGAGCTTGTCTATTTGTGATTTCACATCAGTCACATAAGTGACTGTTAGCTTTCTGTTTGTGGCCTTCCTTGCTTTCTGTTGGTAAATCCTTGTAAACAGATTTTAGTCCAGTGCTTACTAATATCTTCATATCATCTTCTGGACAGAATGTTGTGCTGTTATCGAAGCCAAGAAAGAGACTACGGCTGAGATGTGTTGATGTTTTGGCTGCTTTTCAAGAAGGCACAGATGCTCTGAACATCTTTCTAGAATTCTTAAGCATGAAAATGTCCATTAAAATTTATAAAGGAAATGGAGAAATAACATTTAATATCTTTTTCTGAAGAGGCATGGCTATATACTGATGAAGATAAGCTTCCACTATGTTCAGATGAGCAATCTTTTACATAGGAATCAATATATTTAAACAATAAAATTCATACCCCGATTGGCAAAAATAAATGGGTTAAAGACATTTTAACAATTACAAAACCCAATGAACAAACAAGCAAATGAACAAAAGTAACCCTCCAGTGGTATCAACTGTTTTGAATAAAATTCTTAACTTCAGAAGCACAAGTCTTTTTCTCAGTCTTTTTTGTTTTTATAAATTAAGGAGAGATGACATTTTTTGATTTGGTTTTCTAATGTATGTTTTATATCCAACAGGTGAAGAAACATCAGTCTTCACTTTGTGAATATGAAGGGAATAGTGTCCTTTTAATTTAAAGAAGAATCTACTAGGGTTTTTTATTTGTGGGGTTTATTTCTGTGTGTGTGTTTGTTTTTTTTTAAATATGGGGCTGATATCAATGTTATTTAATAAAGCCTTAATGAAACAAAGAATCTATCTCTTCTCTGCAACTGCTTGTCTGTTAATTACTAAGTAACAGTCTGTCTTTCACTTTAGTTGGAAATGAAGTTGCAATTAGAAAAGGTTCTTCAATCATTTATGGCTGTTCTTAAACTAAGGATGGTAAAACTTGCATAGGTAAAATTAAGAACTGACCCAAAATTGTGTGTTAGGTCAAACTGAACTTGAACAAATTACTCGGAATTGTTTTCTAAGTTGCGAGGACAAATGAAGTACGGGGAGGAGGGGAACAGTTCTGCCATAATTCTGAAAAATGGAAAAAAAAAAAAAAAAGTCCTGAAAATCTTATTGAAAAGAGCAGCTTTTGTGACCTTTCCAGAACTACAGGAAACATTAAGAAAGAAAAGACAAAACATGCCCATTTCACCTAAATTTACAGACCCTGTTTGAAGAGGTTGTTACCTATTTAGTCTTTTTAACACCAAGTCAGGATCTTGTGATTATTAATGTCTCTTTCTGGCTGGGTACCCCTGGTCTCCAGCTCTGGCACAGCCCTACCCTTCCTGACCATCTCAGGTCCATCCTGACCCAGATCCCCGTTCTGGACTTGGTCTGCATACCTGCCCACAAAGCTGAAGCAGGCATTGTGACACCCAGTGTGGATTGGTACCCCGTGCTTCTTGCCTATTTGCATGCTTCCTCTCACAGTAATTCCCCTAAGGACTCATGTTGTCAGCCTCTTCTCTGAGGGATGTATAACTGCCAGAGATATACCAATCTACACTCCTGGTGTGTCTGGAATAAAGCAATGACCAAGAGAGAGCAGAGCAGACAAGCTGGTGAAAAGCTGAACTTGCATCTGTATGGAGTGAGGCAGCATGTGGATGTGGTAGGAATAAGCCACCCCATGAAGTTGCCCAAGCAATTCCTTGCTTGATGTAGCAGTGCTTTTAAGCAGGGTGGCTGATCAGCACCTGTGTGGGAGGAAAAACATCATTGCTGTTGTTTCTGAGCAGCATTTTTTAAACCTTTCCTGGCTAAAACATGCTACAACTCCCCACTTGCTCTTAGACCCAGCAACAGGCTACACCAGAGCAGAGAAAAAGCCTTGTAGCTGAGTTTAATTGCCTACTTGTCTACAGCAGTTAACAGTCCTGCTCAGCAGAGAGGTGTTTCACTTGGTAAAACCTTATCTTGTTTAACAGACTGAATGCAGGTCTTTATTCACCTCACTCATAGTGACTTTACTTCTTGCTAAAACCACCCTATTCTTCGTTCTCCAAAGTCAGATCACCTGTCTGGGTGCCTACCTGTGTGACCTCCTCTAGGCAACCTGCTTTGGCAGGGGGGTTGGACTCAATGATCTCTCAAGGTCCCTTCCAACCCCTACAGTTCTGTGATTCTATGATTCTGTGATCACTGACTTCAAAAGTCCTGCTTCCATGGCTTACTGACAGTCTTTTTAGTTCTTTCAAAAACCTTTCAAAACCAAAACCACTTGTGCCCATTTAATTTATGGTTTTGTGTTTTAGGGGATTAATATTAACATTAATATTATTTCAAAGTGGTTTTTTTTTAATTTATTTATTTTCCTTCATTCTCACTCTGCTCTTACCTCAGGACTAATGACTGTAGTACAGACACCAAGCTGTAGCTCCATAAGACGCAATGGCTGGTGGATTTCAGAGTTATAGCTAGGCTTAGAAATGTTGTTCAGGCAGATGTAGAGTCTCCACTTCTGCATCATTCCATACTCACATTTCTAGGCTGTAACGAAGTCTATTGCTGTTTGGTTCATTTGCAGCTGAGCACAGAAAAAATGAATTCCTCACGGGTATGTATAGCTAAGGAAAACCTGGCTGAGCAGTTTAACTCAAATAATCTTTCCTTCTTTCTTTTATCCTAGTTTCTTATTTATTTCTGGCAGGCATCAGCACTCCTGGGAAAACATTCCTTGTATGTAATAAAAATAAGATTACTTCCATGTAGCTTTTGATTGCCGATGTTTTTCCAGCTTTCAAAGAACCCTAATTCCATACCCTTTGCAGAGGAGTGTCATATTGTTATTCAGTTTGGTTTAACTCCATGATATGTAGTAAACATGTTTAATGTTTTCTTTGTTAAACGAAATTGAATAAGTTCATGTCTTTAAGCTACAACATTTCTCAGTTGCCAGCGAAACCTATGCAGAATGAATGCCACAGGAAAGAAGGAGCATCAGAATTAGTCATGTAGCTTTTTAATGCATGAAGAAAACCATGGGCTAGATGGATACTGTTCATTTACTGAATACAAGTTTTGAAATAATTTCCCATGTTTCAGCACAATTCGCTGCAAATACAGACTTAACTGTAAGTGGCCCAGGAGATTAATGATGAGTTCTGCCAGTTCTGCTTGTCCTCTTCAAACCTTACAGAAACCTCTGGCACTTTAGTATGTTAACATTTAGCAAAGGGAACCGTTTCTTAAGAAAACTGTATAGCCGTTAATTGAAAATAAAAATTATTTTGGATTGTACTACAGTCAGTATATGGTCAGTAGAATTGCAAGTATTGTGGAACAGAGCTATGTGGTTTATATTGGTTATGGAAAATTTGTGTTGCTTGGTCTTTTGAGAAAGTTATTCTGAATATTCAGTCCTCTTTTCTGTGGAAATGAACCCAACTTTCAGAATGTCATCTGTAAGAAACGTTGAACATCTGCTGAGTTCTGCATGTGCGGAGAGCTCTTTTCAGTGCTCCACCTATTAGTCATCAAGCTACCAGTAAAAAGCAGATTAACATGACATTAGGAATACAATACTGGCTATCAATAATAAAACCAAAGACAATAAAACATCAATCCTTCAGTAATGCTGTTGTGATCAATAATGTTAATAATAAGGAAGATATTTCAGAGAGAATGCTCCCTAGCAAGCTTCTCTCAGTAGATATTAAGAGTTCACCAAGGGGTTTTTCTAGTTCCATTCCTAAATAATCTGTCATTCATTTGTGGCTGCTCTACACTACATTTTAGCCCCAAAAATATGCAAAGAACTCCACCCTGGATGGAAAAATCAGCCAATCAATAGATAAATATGCTATTTTTGATACTGCCAGATGTGTCTGAGATCTACCAAAATGACCAGAATTTTAATACACAAACTTGCAGCTTAAAGGTACACAATATCAACAGCGATACACTTAAACACATACTGTTGTAAAGTCAGTTAGGATTTCCAGCTACAGAAAAACTGATGAATGAAATTAAGAAATTAAAAAAATATATTAAGGGATATCTAAAAAGGCTTTTTAAACTACATAGAATTTATCATAATGACTAGTCTTTGTCCACAAAAAAGCCTCTTCTTTGAGATATAAATAATTCACTTGTCAAATTTTAAATATCTATATGGCATGGGACAAATTCTAAGGAAAGTTATAATTGATGAGGAATATTTAGATCTTTCCTGCCGAATATTTAAAAACTACAAAAGCTCACAGTAACTTTTATTCTCCTGTTTCTTAATTACATTTATTTTTTTAAACAAAGAATGCATTTTGTCATATACTCCTGTTTCATTAAGTAATGGAAAAGACATTGCTTTGTTTCCCAAAATTAGCACATTTCTTATGGAATTTTACATATCCAACCTTATACTTTGTCTTAAATAAACAAATACATAAACATACACATAAATAATAAATAAAAAAACCCAAAACCTAAGAAATTGAGCTTTTTTGCCTTTTCATGACAAAGAGGTAGAGTGGAGTTATTGTTATCTACACCACTGACTTCTTTCTGATGCTCAATACATTTGAAGCACTTTTTGCCCCAATTTTTCCTCAGTATTCCAAGCTCAATTCAAACATCACTTCTCTGTGCAGATAAATTTGGAAAGTGCCCAGATTGAACAGCAGAGTGGGTGGACTAATACAACTGAAAATCATTGCCTGAACTGATCCTGGCATTTTAGTTTGCTTCATGATTAAATTCAGAATGAAGACCTTAAAGGCCAGGCAAGTTGTGAGGAGAAATAAAAAAAAAAAAAGTCTAGGGGAAAGTAACCACAACATTAAAATAATAGTCAGTGGAATATATCTGTGAAGTCTGGGTCACGCTCCAGGGTCAGGTCAACTTTTATATAGGCACAGTGTAATTCTGAGCTCATTATTGTAGTTGTCTGAACCCAGAACTACTTCTTGCAAGGTACAGGACTTGAATTCATGTAGAAAATGACATAGATATGTGTATATGTAGGGGCAGTAGGTATATGCTTCAAAGTTCAAGTCCATTTTATGAAAAGTAATTTCATTTTAAAAACAATACAGTAATAAAAAATGCCTAAAAATCACCAAACAGAAACCACAACAATATTGGACAAAGGAGATGTCTCTTCTAGTTGACTATTCTGATCCCCAAGAACAAAATGTCAGCTCCATGCACTTATGGCACCTAAGAGGTGGTTTCTAAGACTCCCGTTTTTTCCTGGGTACAGGCTGTTTCCTGCTGAGCTTTCAAATTGTGCTGAGCATCCATGCTATACCTGTTTTGCATAGGAAATCTATCTGTGTCAGTTCATATTATCATTTCATGACCCAACACTTGATGATTGGGTAGCATAGAGCCTGTGTTCCTGACTGAATTCATCTCTGATGACTTTCTGTTACAGGGAAACCTCTGAACACAAGTAGCAAAACAATCCTTTTGACAATCAAGTCTCCAATTTTCTCAGTGCACTCAAGGTAAGGGCTCTGTGATTGCAAGAAGAGCCTAAACAGCCCATAAGGGAACTCACAGTTATCATTATTGCTATTATTACTTCCTAGTTGTGTTCATCAACACACCTTATAAAACTCAACCCAACCTTCTGTCAACATTGTTCTGCAACTGCTCTCCTGGTTGTAATGGAACATTTTAATATCTAACTGCAGCCAGTCTGCCTTCCTCAAAGTTTTCAGCTGTGTTTCTTGGACTTGTTTCTGTGCTTGACACTGTCACATCCTCCTCAGCATAAGGTGTTGTAATATTTCACATAAGATCTGGCACATTCTGTGAATCTTAGAGTAAGATTGGTCTCTTCTTTGGACTCCGATTACAGAAAAGCTCCGCGGTTGGAGGGTGTTCACACTTTCCAATATATAAAGCCCTCGTGTAAGAACTCTTCTGCCTCTTCTAAGTTCAGTATTTTCTGGATCCTTCTATTTCATATCACATGATTTTCTGTATATGTAATTAGTGCATCAAGAAACAATGTAGACAATATTTCTGCCAAAAAATCTACAGATTCAGACTGAAGCAATCTGGTATAAACAACACCTAGCATTAGTCATTTCAGTCTCATTAGTTCCCTGTAGCTTTATATAACTTACAGATAGGGCTGACCTACAATATTTGAATTAGACTAGATTTAAAAGTCTTTGGATTTTAGAAAACTGAGTTCTACTTTTTTCTTTAGCTCGTGATCTCGATAGCCAACATTGAAAAACACAACTGTTCCAAGATTCAATTTTAAAAGAAAATGTCTTCAGTCCTTATAATTTATTTTTTTTTAATTTTAAGCCATATTTGCTTCATTTGTGGTTCTTGGTTTACTGAAACCACATTCTCACAGACCTCTGTACGAAAATACCAATCATGAATAGTCATGGACAGTAGTACAGTGAGGCTGTAAGGGGTAAAGGAAACAAACTCCTTGTGACCACATCAAAGTTTCCCTACCCAAGGAAGTTTCTTTCAGTGTAAACCCCCAGAGATATTGTAACCTAAATCCCATATGCACACAAGTAAGTTGGTTAGAAGTTTAAATGAAACTTCTAATTGCTAATGGGCATTTACATAAGAGCTTCATTTCTGGTCTGCAATGCTCATCCTGCAGAGACACCACTGTAAAATTTTTAAGACACTGAAGAAAGAACAGTGGTTTGGGGACTTTCTGGGGTCTATTGAGTTTCAATTCAATTCTGTGCTTATGTTAAAAAAATAATCACAATATGAATCATATGCACACATGTTGAAACCATTATTTCATTAGTTTTGTGAAAGTATATTTCTATCTATTTTTCTTCTTTTAGCATTACATATAGTTTGCAGATTTAAATGGTCCTAAATTTGCTGCTCAATTTTATCTGATTTTCAGATTTGTTAGCTCAGTTACAGTACTCAGCAGGTAGCAGGCATGTAGTAAACGTGTCTTGAAAGAAGTGAAAGAGCAAATTTAGGAAAGCAGAATAAAAATTTGTTAAGTCTCTAAGTGCACAGGAAAAAAAAAAAAAAAAGCTGTTGTGCATGTCAATGTATAAAGCCCTTTAAAATGCAGCTAATATTCCAAAATATATGTGCTTTTGCTTTAGCACAAGGTCCCTGGTAACAAATAGCAAAATCATCAGCTGCAAATGGTCTTGTGTGGATTAGATGCAGACTTCCTTTAACATTACAAACTTCTGAAGAAGCCCAGGTCAGAGCAATCCCTTACATTCCCAGTCTGGATGCCATCAAGACCTACCTCTGAGTCTGAGTCTGAGTAATTTCATCTTGATTATTCTGTAAGCCTCTTCAAAAACCTTTTGGATTATTCTTAATGTGTGATGGAATATGTGTTTCTTTCATATCTGGTCTGCATTTCAGCAGAAGCCATGTAGGCATCTTTATATGCTTCTCTGCCTTAAATGTTTCTTCAGCATTATATTGAAGGTAGAAAAAAATAGCTACTAAATATTTTTATCCAGTTTTGTTTTGGTTTTTTTTTTTCTTGAATTCTCTGTCCCTCTTAATATCCAAACTTATCTAAGTGAGTAATCATTCCTTTTATATACATGCCACTAAATAGTCCATGTCTAGAGAGTTTAGACGTGAGCTACTGCTTCATGGAGTAACTCTTCACGTCTTCTCATGAAGCAGCTATTAGAAACTTAATCAGGGTAGCAATAAATCACTTTGGTCATCAAGGTAGCCTTTATATTTCTCCTGCTCTTGTCATCCTGGAATTCAAAGTCTAGTTAGCAGTAAGAACAGAATCACACTACAGAAGGTAGTTGTCAAGGTGGGTGACTCTAAGCAAGCCTGCAGCACTTGCACTAAGAGTAATTTTATTCTGAAAAAATAAAGTGGAAAAAAAAAGATAAATTAATCTGATGTTTCAATGAAGGATTCTTCTACCTCTACTGGAAGACTTGAACATAATTTTATGTTCTGAAAATTATGATAGAGTTATCTGTTTTGCTGAGTGTAACGGTCACCAAAACTATGTCCTGTAACACAGTCTTATAGATGCTATTAAAGCAGAAGACATAACTTTTGCTGAGGTTGTGGAAATTCTGCAAAATTACCTATCCCCAAAGCCACTTGTGAATGCAAAGCATATCTGCTTTTATAGATAGAATCAAGAAAATGAAACATTTGCTGAATATGTAACTGATTAAATCAATTAAATGAGGATTGCCAGTTTGGAGGGAGTTTAAATGATGCATTAAGAGAATGGTTAGTGAGTGTTATGCAAAAAAACACAATTGAAAGACACTCTTGGATGGAATCAGAATTGACCCTGAAATGTGCAGTAGATGTTACAATTTCAAAGGTGCCAGAGAGCTACACAACTTCATAAAATTTATAAAACAAATAAATTGTTCACATGTTGACATTGCACAGCACAAAACTGAAGGAATAGGTTCCTCCAGTGAGGAAAAACAATCTCCCGATAACAATCGGTGGTTCAAGGACAAATTCAGAATGAACCCAAGTAACAGATACCTTCAGAAAATGTCTGGGTCAGTGCAAAAAGTAAAACTCCCATCTCATAAAGACAATTTTAAAGAACATCTGATGTGCTGTCTTGTAAATGAGCGCTCTGACTCTGTGTGGAATACTGTAGCATTTTTAATCTAGTTATTTTAGAAAGCCAAAAGAGGAATAATACTTAAAATTGTGCCTGAAATGGCTTATGTTGTTTTGTCCTTCAGTAGCAGAATTATAAAGACCGTGTTTAAGAAGGTACACAACAGAAAAATCTTAGCACTTCTAAGAATGTGTACAGAGGAAATTCTTAGTCTTATGGATGCTATTCTACAGAGGTAAGTGGTAACTGTAAACAGCATATGCTAGTCCTTGGTTTTGTAATACAGCAGTCATGCGTTCCTCCACAAAGACCGTCTGAAAGAAATTCATCTGGACTGGCCAAGTGTAAAGTGTGTAGGCTCCAAAAATAATTATGAACTATTGCCCAAAGCAAAAATTAACTGGGCTTTTGAGCAGCTGATCTCTTTCTGAGATGGTACCCAGAAGCTTAAAACATATAAATTCAGATTGTTGTAATAGCTCTCTTCAAGCATAAATTCAGAATGTTGTAATAGCTCTCTTCAAGCATAATTTCTGCTATGCTTGTCCAGTACATTTGCACAACAGCCAAATACAGAAGGAAAACCTCACTGCTCTGATAGCCTTGATAGCCTTTTACCCAAGTTTAACTGAAGTAAAGGGAACCAGCAGTAGTAGCAGTAATAAAAAAGAAAAAGGCTGTCTGTATATATGGAGAGTCACATTAATTGAGATGTGCCTCACCAGACTAGAAGATACTTGTCTCATTAGTGATTAGCAAGCATTTCCAAAGGATGATACTGATTCAACCCTATTGGCATATGAATATTGGAGATAATAACAAGCAGTACCTTACAGTGTGCTCGGTATAATAGGCTAAGGTTTAGAATGGCATATCTGCTTGTCTTTGGCATAATCAGTGGCTGTAGGGTTTAATGACATTATCTGTCACTTGGTGCTATTCAGACAGTAATACACATGCAGGATGTAGTGCTGAACACTTTGAATGTAGCTTGGAGTATAGTTTAACACCAATGATGAACATTGTCAATACTTCTACAAATACTTGTACTTTGAAAGTTGCATCATAAAAAATAGGCTGCCTGCTTTAGAAAAAAATAAATATATATAATAATTTTAACTATCTTTAAAGACTCCTGGTTCCTAAGATCTCTGATATCATAGCATGGTTACTCTGTAACATTGTTTGTGCATTATATAAAATTTGGTTACAAATACTTGTCACACAGTAAACAAAATTATGATAGTTGGTAGATGCTCTTGATGAAGCATAGGCACTCAATCTTCAAAAAGTCATATTACCTTGTCACTTTGTGCCCATGGAAGAGTTTCAGCAGTTTCACAGTTGAAAGCCCCAATGCCTTTGCACCTAAATCTCTGATCTCTATATAATCTCTCTATTTTTATTTTTTTAATCTCCATAATGCTCAAGTGGCTAGTAGATCAAGAGAGGCCTTTCTCCCCTCTACTCTGCCCTATTGAGACTGCAGCTGGAGTATTGTGTCCAGTTCTGGGCCCCTCAGTTCCACAAGGACATAGAACTCCTTGAAAGGGTCGAGTGCAGGGCCACCAAGATGATGATGGGAGTGGAACATCTTCCTTGTGCGGACAGGCTGAGGGAGCTGGGTCTCTTCTGCTTGGAGAAGAGGAGACTGAGGGGTGACCTCATTACTGTCTATAAATATGTTAAAGGGTGAGTGTCAGGAGCATGGACCCAGGCTCTTCTCGGTGTTTGCCAGTGACAGGACAAGGGGCAATGATTCCAAGCTGGAACATAAAAAGTTCCATGTGAATATATGAACTTTTTCATTGTGAGGGTAACAGAGCACTGGAACAGGCTGCCCAGAGAGATTGTGGAGTCTTCTTCTCTGGAGACATTCAAGACCTATCTGGACGTGTTCCTGTGTGGCCTAATCTAGGTGATCCTACTCAGGCAGGGGATTGGACTAGATGATCTTTTGCGGTGCTTTCTAATTCCTAACATTCTGTGATTCTGTAAAGAAATCCAGAGCTGAATTATCCATAAAGCCAGAACAGATTGAAACTCAACACTTATGAACACTGGAAGAAAATAAAGGTTCTAATTCTGTTTGTTGTAGCTTCTTTTATGTTGATGTTTTTAGGTGTGGGTTTGTGGTTGGTTTTTTTTTTGTTTGTTTGTTTTTTAGTTTTGTTTTTCTCTGAGTAAAAAAATGAGGCAAAATATGTGTCTGCTACAGTTTATCTTCTTACTGGCTCTTTCACTTCCTGATATGCCTGCACCTACTAGAAAATCAGTATACTGAGGGTATACAGAATGAGTTATTCCAGCTCTAGTCATTAAATTTGGTGGCAACATCACTGACCACAGACAAGATTTCACAGAGAAAATTATTCCTTGGCCTTATTAATTGGTGATATTGCCAAATCAGCATATTTTCATATCTATGAGGCATTTTAAATAAATATTTGTCTAAATAAATTTGATTGCAACTCAACCTTAAGTATTCAAAAGTCACAAAGCAGGCTCCACAAAGTGTTCAAAGTGATGTCTAGGTTTTTTTATTCTACCTACCAGCATTCATAACATTACTGTTTACGTGGTTGTGTTCCGCTTTACAATAAACAGGTAATTAATAAGGACATTGAATTAGTTAAGTCTATAGGAAATATTTTACTGAAGGATATTTTGAGAAACTACTTTATGCTTCAACACTGCCAACATCTGCCAGACTGTAATAAGAAGTATGCCAATACCCATCACAGGTTTCATCTCTGAGTTCCAACAATATTACACATATAATTAGGTATCAATAACGTCACATTATCATTGAATTAGTGCTGCTTCTTTGTGTCATCCTCTGTAAACAGTCTTAAAGCTGCTTCTCAATTCTTGGCTTTACTCTTTATGTGTAATCCAATCTCTTTCTTCAGCAGGTGTCATTCAGAACTTCCCTGATAAAACAGAGGTGTCGTGGATGTGGAGCTCCAGATGTGTGTGCATGTGGGAGGGCAGGGATGAAAAATCTTGGAAAGGAGATAGATGATGAAGAGAGAAATCATGTATCATAACATAAAGTAAAATTTCATAGTACATCTGCCGTTACAGGTGGAAATACTCAATTCATGATCCATCAAGGGAAAAGATTTCAGTGACATTATCTGGAAAAACACATGAAGTGTTTACAGAAGAAGTGGAAAGGATCCTTTCCATCATTAACAGCACTCCAAAATCTTTCCTTATCCAAAAAGCTGAATTTCATCTCTATAGATGGTGGTATCATGGCACAATTATTGCTATTAGTGAAAAAGAAGGGATGAAACAGTATTTTATATTGTAACCTCAAACTGGGAGGAAATGCTGCTTTAGACAGATACTACAAGGCTCTCTGTGTATCTTTTACATATTTAAATTAGTTTATTGTAAAAAAGAAAAATACTCTGCGAGAGAGCAGGATGTGAGAGTTAAACCTAGCCTGTGCAAAATCAATCTTATATTCAGCGCATTTTCACCTATGTACTAACCATTATCCAGATAAGGAGTTATCTGGATGGAAATAGGGAGATGAAGTTAACTAGGAAATTAAAGAAATCAAATAATTAGAAATTTTCCAATAAGACCTGAAATTGGGAGAATTGTGATACTCTCTATTACACCATGAGTACTGATGCCGTGTTCCCATAATGAATGAGGACAAACATAAGTGATGCAGGTAGAATCACAGTTTTATTGATTGAATAGAAATGCTTGATATCTTATTGAAAGGAAGGCATTGCTGTTTAATTATCCCACAAAAAGCCCTCCTACTTATGATGGATCTGATTTTTTTTTCAGTAATTTCTACGTTACTGGTACTGCATTCTGACTGATTCCATCAAAGAGTTTGAAATATTTAGTCCCTGTTTCTTTCTTTTACCATAGTAAGCCTCTTATATCACTTATATGTTTCATAACTGTCCCATGATATGCTTCAATAATGGTTATTAAATTAAGGTATACAAGGCAGTTATATGTAATATACTGCTATGAAACCAGTTGCTAATAAAAGAATGAAATTATTTCCAGAGATATATCCTACAGGCGTAACAGCTCTACATTCCCCAGATACTGGGGTTTATCTCAAACATCCTAAATCAATGGAAGAATTTACTCCCAAAGGCTTTGAATTGGGACCTGTAGGGAATACCAATAATTTTAGATGCTATCTTTTGTTATTTAAGACTCTGAAAGAACATGGATGAAAATAAGCAGCTCACCAGGACTGTTTTGCTTGCTGCAAGGGAACGACTGCTGAAGGCACATCTGACACCTCAGGCCAGGATTCTGGAGACAGGATTTCACAATGTCATAGTGACGTGAATCTTTGACTCAGCAACCCTTTCAGTGAGAGTTTATTATTTTGATGGTGTACTTTGATATTACTTAATAACCATGGTCAGGAAGCAGTATATCTCAAAACAGTAGATGTACAAACACAGAGCAAATAAAATTTCCTTCCCTCATAGTGCTTCAAAATTTACAAAATCAAGTTAGACAACAATTAAATATAGAGGAAAATGAGAAAATACAATGAAGGTATCACCTACTTGATAATATCAGTCATATCTCTGGCCAAACTAAACGCAAATTTTCTGGCATTAGAAAGGAATTAGAAGAATGGTAGTGAAAAGACTTTGCAGATGATTTCAAAGCATTCTTTACCTCTGTGATCATAACATCAGAAAAGTTTGATTTTTTTTTTTTCTTGTGAATCTAATAAACTGGCAAGCAAGGCTAGCGCTTCCTCTACAAACTATGGACAGCAAGTGAACCTAACTCTAGTGAATGCGCAGTTTAAAAATGGTGGTGGATTATTCACAGTAATTTGGAAGCTCAAAGGAGTCAGTAGCACTTATGTTCTTATACTGCAGTTGTTTCTATTTTTGAGAAGTCTGAATTAAAAGGAGAGCTGATTAAATTCGAAGTCATGTATTAATATTCCAGAAGATGGACACAAAGCAATATAATGAAAAACAGGATTATTTCAAACAGAGCTAGGCACGAATAAAAAGCCTGTCCAAGTACAATATGAGCAGACATGCTGTTAGGATGCCAGTTGGCTTCATCATATGGAGATATTACTGCCTTTAGTGTCTGTTTCTCCACAGACTGACACAATAAACCGAGGCTCCAAAATGCTAAGGGCTTCTTAACTGCTCATTGAAACAAAATAGTGGTCTCTGAGTACTCTTTCAGATGTCATTATGCTCTATCATGTCAGTGATCCACGGATAATAAGAGCGCCTCATGTAAATCACTGGGGGGTGTTCTGCTAGCTTGTTAGTTTCTTATATAAATTTAATAACAGATTTATTTTATTTCCCTTTTGAGAAATTAAAATTGCTTGAAATTTGCTTTAGATATAGCCACAAAAGCAAAATGTTGTCCTTTGTTTCAGAGTGATGTGTGCAGCCCTACCTTTGTGTTCTCCAGTTCCTTCCCCTCTGACCCCACTCTTCAGTTGAGAAAAGAGCATATTTCACACATTTTACCCCGGACTGGCATCCTACAGCTCAACTCCCAAAGTTCCTATTCCTTCTACCATTACCTTCAGTCCCTTCTTCATCTAGTCCTGCTGACCTTTTGAAATATGCTTCATCTGCTGTAATATGTTATGTATCCCTATAGTTTTGTGTGAAGGGTATGTTGGTGGAAGGTCTATAATTCCATCTAATATAAAAAAAAAATCACTTTTATTTTTCTTCTAGTTATATTGGGAATTCTGAATGCCAATATAAAAGTAAGGTAGGGATACTTGATGTACACCAGAAAGGACACATTAAGTCCTCCAATCTGAGACATTATCTGTACTGAACTTTTCTGTTTGGTATCCATTCTATCCAGTATACCATATCCATTCAATCCAGTTCATTAACACTGAAAGTTCTATATCTTCTGCAAGGACTTTTCTTCAGGGTCTTTACCTGACTCTGAAATGTTTGATTTTGTATCAGTTGTCTTTTAGGACGAAACCTCCTCTACCTCCTCCACAGCAAGTAAAAGCTGCATCTGCCCTGACATATTGGATTCAATTAGGTAAATTCAGCTGCCTGCCAAGCTGTTTTGTCAACACTGGAGAAAGGTGGATGTTTCAAAAAACTGTAATGATTCTTTTTTTCTGCAAATTACTCAATGATACTTTTATGGAAGTTATAAAAAAAAAAAACAACATAGAGTTTGAGTGTAAATAGACATTTTTGTTCTTGAACAACTGAGGTGACTGCTTTTTTGTAAAATGATGACAATATGAGTTAATATTTTAAGAAATTATGCTATAAAGCGGATTCTATTTTTCTCTTTGACTTAATTTAATTAGAAATAATTTGCCTCAGAGATCTCTTAGGTAGTTTGGACAAAATCATCTTCTTTCCAAATTTAATTTCTAAGGACAAGATTTCTGTTTCACACAACTATTAATATATGTCTGTAGAGATATATACACGTGCACACACACGTATAAAATATCTTCTTACTAGGAATAGTCATAACACTACAAACTATGTCACTTTACAGGCTAAAAGACTGTTGCAACCTGACAACTTGCATATTCAAAACAATGCATTCACTCTGAGAATTTGTGAGGTTTGATATTGCTACAAGAAAAGTTAAGTTCCTTTATGTTGGTCCCTGTGTGAGTACTTAGATTCATCTGGTAAGAGCAATTTTCAATGTCAAAATTCTGCTGTATAAATTATCACTGTGATAACCTCTTTGATTCTCTGGGAAACTTTTTGGATGTGTAGCATGAAATTCACCTTTTGGTAGAAATGTTGACTCATGACTGGTATCCAGTGTAAGCCTTGCTCTTCAAAAGGCAGACATGAGAGAAGAATGCATCAGAAGGAATTCATTCAATCCCAAAACAATGTTTATATGTATGTAAGCTAATGACTCTAAAGGTGTTTCTCTCTTACTGTGTTATAGCCTAGATCAGTAGTTAAGCCTGTCTAAACTTTAGACAGCCACAGGTAGATGAGATGCATCCCACCCTAAATTATGTGGTTGGGGTTTTCTTTAATTTACTTTACACCAAGATCTCTCAAGTGGTTTCTGAAATTTTCATTCTGGTTTTGTTGGAGGTTTTTTTCAGCTCAGAATCAATGCTTTCTATCTCTTGCATATTAATAGGTATATCTTTTTCTTTACTTTCCCTTTTGCTTCCTCAGAGCACCTACAAATATCTGTTACAGGAACTACCAGAGAGAATGTTGTTCAAGAGCTTGCTCCCAAATTGTATAGTCTGATCTTACTAAACCCAAAGACTCAAACACACTTTTTACTTTTATTTTGCCCTTTCCCTTCCATCAGGGAGTTGGGAGTAGCAGTTTCCTAAGCAGGTTTTTCATGAACAATAGAACAGTGAAACAGACACATTTGTCTCCGTAGTGAGATCTAATGCATCACCTGACTGTCATCTTTACTAACATCATTGAAGAGAGGAGTCACAGACATACATACTGTCATACTCGTGGTTCCAGCTAAGTATTCCAGTCAGCTTTGGTGCTCTATTCCTTTATCATGTTTTGAACACAATCTACCCATAGCATGGTTTTTTGTTTTTTTTTTATTGGTATGTTTAGTGCCCTATCTTTAGTGGATTTTTTCTAAAAATAGGAAAATATGATTGACATTTTGACAAATACATGGAAGCATTCATTCCATGTGAATTCATGGGAGTTTAGAAGAAAAGTCAGAGGTCTTTACCAAATAACCCTACTTGCTCTTATGTTTATGCATCATTTGCTGTGCATCACTGTGTGTAGTGTACTAGTGTTTTAAAAACAAACAGGCAAAGACAAAACTGACATTACCTCTTTTCATTTGTTTCTCCCTGACTTTCATCAGATCATTTTCTGGTTTATATCTATGATATTTCTCTGACTAGAGAGGAACTATGGAAATGCTAGATTATGATCTGCTTCACAGATCTGATCTCAGCAAAATTGCTTAGTAAACGTAAAAGCACTTCTGATGGTTAGATTTTGATCTAACCAGATTCTAATTAGAAAATATTTTTGTACCACATGTTAGATGCTTAGTTTATGAACAAAATAAAACAGTTAATGAGAAAAATTCTTCTCAACTTTGTTCAGTCACCTGTAGTCAATTGTTTTCTGACATTTCAAGCTTGTTAAAAAAAGGTAAGAACACCATGTTTTAATGAATGATTAAATTAAATTTTAATTCCTTAGCTAGTTCAAGGCTACCCTATTATTCACTAAAATGTAGTGGATCCTACAATGTGGCTGAGTGAGTGTTCGAAGTCTGACAGAAATATTCTGGGCTGGCTGCATGTTATTTTTGTTGGAGCCTTAAAGGGCAAGTGGAACCAACAGTTTGTCAAAACTGTAATTGCATGATGAAGAGAGGGTAAGAGTTTCAATGTTGCTTTCTTTTCAGATTAAATGGTCGGTAGTAAAGCATTGGCTTTTTTTCCTTTGAATGTAATAACACCATTGCTGTAGTGGTCATCAAACCTTTTGAGACACTGACTCCAGACCAAACTCCTTGGGGATAATCCCAGCTGTCAGATGTAAATCACAATTATCATCACTCTGTGTTCAAATGGAGATCATGCTAAGGGTGTGCTAATTCCAAGGGAGAAATAGATTTGGGTTGCTGCAGCAGTGGTAAATACCACAGATGGAAATTTTTTTATGCCCTACGATTTCTCTTCCTTTTCTTAAATTCAATCAAAAATTTTGCATGTAGATATACCTTGAGTTTATGATCAACAGAATCAGTCCCATAATCACTGAGGATGGAAAGCACCTTTGGAGAGGTCAAAATTCAAACCCTTTGCTCAGAGCATGGTCAGTCACAGCAGGGTTTTGGTTTTTTGCAGCTTTTTATTTCCTATACACCTGAATGCTGACAGTCTGAAATGTGCTCACTTACAAGTAGTCTAAGTAGCTGAAAAACTTTATTGTATGAATACCCCATTACAGCAAAAATACTTGTTCTGTCTGCACACATAGGAAACTTAGGAAAATAATGAGTGGGTTTTTTGGGTTTTGGCCTTATTTAAAAAAAAAAAAAGCGCTGTCTTGCATATATTGCAAGCATATTAGTTATAAATAGTATTTGATGCTATAAAGATTTCTCTTTTAGTAATATGTGAGGTGTTATAACATTATTTAAATGTCTATAACAATGTTTATTGATGTAGCTGCAAAGAGGAAAGGTACAATATTAAATTTTACATAGCTACATGACTGTTTAGGAAAATAAACCAGACTCACCTGGGATACAAGTAACTTAAATAATGAAATATTTAACTGTTTTGAAGAAATTCTATAGAGGAAGAAATTCTGCAGACTCTGGGAAAGACAATTACTTGGTAAATCTCTTAAATCCAAAAAAGCATAAATGCTATATGCGTTTTATGCAAACATAAAACAGATGGGCTCTGGAAGCTGTCCCCTTTACAGACTTACGAGCCAGTGCAGAGCCCTTAAACCCAGTGCAGCAGCATTGAGAGAGATGGATGTAGTGTTTCAGATCACACCAGAACACTAGTCCAATCCAATATGTCATCATTGTACCAAAACTTCTCATTTGTTTTGATGCATGGTTCAAAAGCTTACAGAAAGCTTTCTGAACATTTACTTCTGTCCACATGGTCAGAAGGAGACAGTCATTACAAAAAGCAGAAGCAGCTCTCATTTGTCTGCTAATATAGGCTTTTACAGAGTAACAGTACCCATGTTAATCAGGCTTTGCGAGAGATGGGTTTTGGAGCAAGGACACATGTAGATGCTAAAATGTTTTCAAACTTTCTGCAGGCAGAGAAAGGGTGCAGTTATCTCGGTGTGAATATGCAGCTACACAGACAGAAGTTGCCAAGAACTGGTGTGAAAAGATACCCCAAGTCACACTTCAAATTTAGAAGAGAGGATTTGGGGGTTAGTCTAGAGAAATTCAACTTGCTTTCAAAACTAGAAACCACAGCTGATAAGAAGGAGAAGGGAACAGCTGTACAGTGTGTGTCAGAAAGTGGCAGACAGTGGGATGACAGTAAATCCCTCCCAGTCACCTGGGTGAGGTCCATACCATTGGCAGAACTCAGCTAGGATGCTCCTGAACTGATGGAGTAGTGCTGCACTATTCCTCAGCCGCTTCAAAATCCTGACCATCAGCTCACTGTTAAGACACAGGTAAAGGGCTCTTTGGAAATACAGTTGTCTCTTTTCTGAAAGAACAGCACTGTGCTTATCAAGAATCGTATTTCAGTAGTGATGATGGTACAGTCAACAATAACTTTTGCTGGCTGATGCCCAAAATTCATATAGAACATTTATACTCAGAAAACAACCTTTAGCTGATGTGGATTAATGCAGACATTTTGAAGTCAATGAGCTAGGCCAAACTAGGCAGCAGAAAATAGTAACAAGAACACATTACTAAAATATGAACATAAATAACACTACTTCCTTATGAATATTATTTATTCTGATTATTATTCTGATTATTATTGTTGTTGCTCTTGCCATTAATATTGAAAATCAGATGAGAGTGAACAAAGATTTTTGTTTCTTTTAAAAAATCTTGGAATAAAGATGCAATTTTAACACAAACATGAAGAAGCATAATTTACTGAAAGGGTGATCACACACTGGAACAAGATTCCCAGAGAGGTGGTCTAAGCCCCAAGCCTGTAAGTGTTTCAGAGGCATTTAGACAAACCCTTAATAACATGCTTTAACTTTTCATTAGTCCTGAATTGATCAGGAAGTTGTATTAGATGGTCATTGTAGGTCACTTCAAGTGAAACTATTAAATTATTCTATTCTATCCTACACATGCCATACCATGCCATGCCGTACCATGTAGAGTTTTTTCAAAATTTTATATTGCCTTTTAGCTTTACTTTATGACGTTACTACTAATCTCACAAATTATGGAGTGCCAAATGGACTGGAAAATTAGGGTTGAAAGAGATTTGAATTCCATAGATATAAAGTTCCATAGGTAAATAGAATTATTTTATGTTTTTTACTTTAATGGTATCATAAAAATATAAGTTGATTGGAAAACTATGCCTTAAAAATTGGGTATTATTTACTGATCTATTCCTGAATATAAAAACTTAAGTAAAATAAAGAAGTAGGATATTTTCACTCTAATATGCTATTCCTTTATTTATAAATGGTTATTTCATTTTCATGTGTTATATCTAATCAATACTTCTGTTGTATGTGAACCAGATAGCTGATCACCATTGAAAACCAACCCAAACCTGTGGAATATGTTATGAAAGTAAATATCCTAATGTTCAAAATACATTTTCCCCATAAAATTGTATCACATATTTTACAAAGAAAATATTATCTTTTATTATAAATGTCATTCTGCCAGAACACTGCTGCAAAATACAGTTGAAATGCTTAGGAAATCCAAGCTTTCAATAAAGAAACATTTAATGTAGTTAGATACATTGATTTATGTTAAGAACTTTTGGTTTCCCATGACAGGGTGTCTAGAACTTCTCTAAAAGTTTTATGGAAATGTTTTTTTTCTTCCTTTACCAAAGGCTTGTCACTGATATGTGTCTGCCTTTGTAGTAGCATAATCCAAGCTTTCTAGTTCAAAAGAAAAAAATTTCGTATTCTTAATTCAATCATTTTAAAGCAATTTACTGAATTGATTGTGTTCTATCTTGTTTTAAGGCAGTTATATTGGTCTGGCATTAAATTGGGTACTAATGGTGTTTCTTAACATTAAAACTGTCACTTTGGAAACAAGGCTAGTAATAGTATTTGTCTTTGTCTCATAGGAATTATCAATGGGATGAGTTTGCTTACAAGGATTTCTGCTCAGCAGATACAAACTCATTTCCAGTATGGAAAAGTTATATCTTTAAAAGGGAGAGAAAATACAGTTAAAAACCACAGACATGCTTGATATCCATGAGATAAGAGGTCCATCTCAGGAAGAAATATCTGAGGGGTTTTTATTTTATTTTTTTTTTAATTAGAAATATTTTATCAAGCTGAGAAAACTCTACTTGATCGTACTTCTGATATCAGAAGTGAACTCATGAAGGACTTGTCCTGCTAGGAGACTGAAAATTCATAACTCACTGTCTAAGCATTGATGCAGAGGTTGAGACTGAAATTAAAACTGTTCCTGAAGACAGATTGACATTCAGGGCCAACTTTATACCATCTCTTACAATTGATGGGAAAATTTAACCGGATGGGCTCAGCTGGACAACTTGAAAAATTATTTCATATCCTGAGCTCAAATGATTAATAAATATTTGATTCTTGGCAATAAATCACAAGCTTATCAGGCAAAAATGAACAGCCATTTCTGTGATCTAACACTGCATCAATAAAGTATTTTATATATATATTGAAGAAAAAGTGAACACAAAAAGATGTAAATATTGGACATATCACTGAATCCTTGAAAGGATAGGATAGAGCCATCTCACATGCCATGCCCATGGGATGTATTTTAAAAATATTAATGTTACATATCCTGTTTCTTCATGCAACATGATGCATGTCTTGTTCTCACACAGGACTTATGAAGATAATGGGGAATAAAAAATCTTGATTATTCTGTACAATATATACATTCCCACAATCAGATTTTATTAGCTGCATGAGGATTCATATTTATTGTTGTAACAGGAATTGTAATTTCCTCTGATTACAGGAACTTTTGACAAGAACATGGAGGCACATGGTGGCATTCATTTGTAGTATCACTTATGGTAGCTTGTTTTGATTCATGGCTTGCTATGACTGTCTCTGAATAAATGAGGAATTGTCATTTTTACATGCAAGGAACATGTAAGTGAATCCAGGTCAGAGTCCAATCCCACTCTGCATGGTCCTGTAAAGATTCCATTGATTTCATTAAGTTGAATGAAATAAATCTCCTTTACAAGCATACTGTATTTGTAGACCTGAAGCCAACATTATAACCGTAAAACTACTGCTTTTTCCTCTATACAAGTCCTTTATAAGATATATTTCTATTGTACCATCTATAAAAATAAAAATGCAGCCTTCTAGAACAAAGAGCACTTTTATCAAAGGGAGGAGGAACTCAACTCTGCCTTAGGGGAAGAAGGCAGCCTGCATGTAGCATGTTGCAACCTTGAGTAAAACACCCATCTGAACAACATCATGGGCAGTGAGTCAGAATTTGTTTTGCTCCTTTGTCCTGGCAGCAGACTGATAGGCAACTAATAGACAACAACTCAGCCACACCAGGGTTCCTGTGGGTGCTGTGACCTATTATGTGCCACCTCTATATCTTGTGCGCACAGGGCCAGTGCTGGACAACTTCATCCTTTGTCCACAACCTGAGCTGACTAATGCAAGGTCAATCTGGATATCCTCTGTACATCACACAGGGTGACTGCAGCTCTGCACCGTGACCAGAGGGGAAACTTCTGCACACACTGTTTTATTTTGTTGTTTGTTTGTTTGGGTTTTTTAATTAAAAATGGTTACATCAGCTCTGGCCAGCCAAAATTAAGCCTAAGAATTGTGCTGGTGGACTGCAGAAGATGGTAACATGTCCTGAAATGTGAGCCCTGTGTTTGGAATTCGAGTTTCAATCACAGTAATCTCTTCCAGATTCCTTGCCCCTTACATAACATGGTAAAAATTGTCATCTGTTTTCTGATAGCATCTACTTGTAAGGCTGGAATGAGCAGTGCAAACATTCCTGAAATCTCTCCTGTTTGTCATACCACTGGGTCCACAAGCAATCACAACTGCATACGTGCAAAGGGAGACACGACTTTGAATGGTTGCAATATATCACTGCAACAGCTAGAAATGGACTGCACCAGCTGAGTGAGAGAAAAAATAGAGTAGGGAAACATGATTTTTTTTTCTTCATTTTTAATAAGTGTCCAATTTCTCTAAGCATTGCTCTCTCTTTATTTAAGTAAAGTTGTCCCAGCATCCCTATAGTACCTTGTTTAGAATTTTTTCTAAGTTTTCACTGCTATGGCATTTAGGATCATCTAGAAATTCTGGTTTGTGTATCTAAAATCCCTAGCTTCTCTGAAATATGCTGATGTACAGCAGATGACTATGAGAACTTATAATACTCTGAAATCATACATACCTGAGTTACTGTAGCACTTCTGGGCAAGGCAGCTCATGTTCATTGTTTTGCCTTAATGGAAAGGAGCTGAGTTTAGTTTTCGAAAAATGTTGAAATGAAAACACCACCAGCAACAATAAAACCCATAAACAAACAAAGGAAAAGTCCCAAGAGAACAGACCCCCCCTGAAATAGTTCAATTAAAAATAGGTTATCCTCATCTATATCACTATTTCTCAACTTCCTAAATTCAGGTATCTTTCTGAGACTCAGTCTTTTTGAAAACTGAGGTTTCATCAAAGAAAATTTTCAGATAAAAGCTTTTAGACAGTTTTGCTTGTAAACACAATGAAGGAAAAAAAAGTATTATAATAATATAAAGCTGTTATAATTTTTACAGACTTCTTGCATCCATATCCTTCAGGGACACTAGTTAAGCTAACTGCCTATAATCAAATCATACAACATACATATGAACAGGATTTGTGTCCACCTCTTAAATGTAGACATATTCAGAGTATACATGCACTGATCTTTTCAGGTGGAAATAATTCAGTTTCACTCTTTTATTACGCAGTGATCAAGGGAAGAACATCATTAAAATAATGAAAGAATGAAAAGTCACATAATTCACTTACTACTGAAGATGAGTTGACATTTGAATTTAATTTTTTTTTCCTTTAGCATGCATCCCATTAAACAATAGCTACTGGAGACACACCAGCACACTGCAAGGGGAGATGGCTGATTGCTGGAGGAGAGTGGAGTGACGGATGGATTCCTCAGCAACCTATAAATGAAGTAATAAAACTAAATGACATTTCTGTTTATGAGATTTCTTTGGTTCTCTAACTGTCACTTTAATGGGTCAATAATCTTCCTATTTTTTGTAATCCATTATTACTATTTCATTTTGGACACCATCAAAGACAGAAAGCAGTATGATATGGCATTTGAATTTATATAACCATCCTATTTGCAGAAGTCTTACTCTGTTTTTTTAAAGATACCTTTCTTTACATCAGTGCTGAAGACCACAGAGTTTCTTTGAAGAGTTATCCTGGTAAAGAGAGTGAAGGAGTTATTTTCTCCTCATTAATTGCAACAAAAGTCATTTTGAGAGAAGAACATATGAGTGCCTGAACTAGGAAGAGTATAGACATCATGATTTCAAAGCCAGCTCAAACTGTTGACAAGTTCGAGAAGCCTAGTCAGGATTGAACACCCAGGAACCCCCACTAACAAGTGTTGTTCTGTCTATGTTTGACTAAATACTCCAATGTAGAACTGGATCTTGCATGCAACTTTTCAGGAAAGCTCTTCTATATATGCCTTTCAAATGACAGACCAGATGTAGACTCCTACTGGATTTCCAATATTTGTCAGATTTTAGGTGGTGTGGTCATGATTCTATGCGGAAATCTTAGAAAATCTTAGGAATCTTAAAAAAAGCTTAAGTTTCTGTGCCATATGTGAGAGGCCAAAGTCACCTTGTATTCCTTAAAGCCATTTGAATATGACTACAAGTTGTCTGTAACTGCTTTTCTCTATGTCTTTAATCTGTAAAATAACATGTAACAGCTCTGCAGAAAAAGGGTTAGAAAAGAAAACATGAGGAGTTTCGGACAACCTCAGTTTTCTGCATGAATGAACATATCACGTTCATTCTATTCATTGATGATGCTGGAAGAAAATTCATATGATCACACTGTTAGATTGTTTAATTCTTCATTGAGTGTTTTGATATTCTGCTACTGTAATATAGAGCATACAGGTATACTAATAATCTCTAGGACTGCTAAAGACAGGCTTTTGTTTCAATAGAATTATCTGTCTGCTTTTCTGACTGTGGGGGTTTTTTTTAAGTTTGATTCTGAGAGTGGATGAAAGACAACATAATTTGTATTGGTACAAGCTAAGGACAGAATTTGTCCCCGAAGGGTTTATGAGGCTTGTTATGAAAACAGAAAGTATCTGAAGTGTAAATCCTTACAGCAGGAGAAAACAGTATGAACATGATAAGTGATGACAGTTTTGTATCAATTATGAAACCATCCTAAGGTGTACTTTATCACTTGCTGGGACATTTTTTTCACTACTGAACTAATTAGGAAATATTTCAGCTGACTTTTCAATAGTCCATAAAAGAGAGTGAATAGGCAGATGAAGCTACAACACAAGCATATAGGAAAAGGGATAAAAATTGGTAAAGTGACAAGAACAGAACTAAGGCAGAGATGAAATCACTGTAACCTTCATTGTTATTGCTGTTATTTTGAAGTTTTTCAAAAGAGAGTTTCATACAAAACTTTTCTTTCCTGCTCACTTCAAGTTGTTTGCATATTTTCCTTCCAATACTGTCAGCTGTTGGCAGAAAATCTTCAAGACTGACTTTAAGAAGGGCAAGACAAAGCTATTTGTCATCATGCAGCTAAAATAAAGGAAGTACAGAAGACTACCCAAGATATATGGCAGAGTAAAAGTTGACAAGGCTGACTTCCAGTATATCTCTTAAAAAAAAGCAGCAATAGGAAAAGTAACTTGCCAGGAGACAGCTGAGCTATGAGGCCCAGGAGCACAGATATCTTTCTCCCAACATGTCTTTACAGACATTTGGGATGCTTTTCACTCATAAAAGAAAGAAAAGCTAGAGTTAGAAGAATAAAAACCAAACAGGACACATATGAAGCAAAGAAACACACATTTTGCCAGAGGAAGAAGGAACATGGCCAAGGAAACCCTCCAACTACATGGAGGTAACAGAGCTGAGAACTCAGCTGCAGGCAACCCAGAGCACGGGGACTGATCCTGGTGCCTCTCGTCAGTAGTTGTTGATACCTTCTCCAAGGTGATTATCATTTTGATGCAACTTCAGTCTCCCTGTCATACCCTTGTGTCTCAACCACTGTTTTCCTTCCTCACTCCTTCAGCTTCCCCCCATAAAAAAGTGGGTAAAAAGAGAATTTTATCCTTTCTGATGTCAGTGACGAGCATGAAGCTGAGACTGAGGGACATACAGTGTTTAGAGACTGTATGTGAGACAGTACAATCTACTGTCCAACTTCAAACAGATTTAAGGAGTGATTCCCTTTGATCACACTGGTTTTGGGGCCCAAGACCACCTGTGATGTGCTAAAAAAGTGTCTTTCTGCCTAAAAATCCCATCCACTCGTTGTTTTCACTCCACAGACCATTCCACTTTGAGTCTCTTGGGAGATTTTTCCCTTCTCTTTAACTTGACTTCTGTGTTAGGTGAAGGCCTTCAGGTACTATTTTCCTCCTATAAGCTGTGGATTCCTTCCAATGAATATCTTCCATATTCCTAGAGCTGGTGACTCTTCACTGTGATGCAGCACATACTCAGCTCTGCTTCTAATGATGTCTGCTGAGCATACAGATAACTAATCCCGGCAGCAGGAAGATTCAAAGGAAAGGAGTCAACTCACTTGCAGATTTTAAAGACCATAAGTTTCTTATTCCTTTGAAATTGCTAAGAATGACCATGACCCTACCTTTTATGACCAGGAGACTGTTATAATGCTTTAAAGATTGACATGAAACAACCAGGTTCTGTGAAAATTATTTGGCGCTCGCATCAGCTCTGTGTTTTGAACTTCTGGGCCACAGCACCAGATTGACATATTTTTTGATCATTCAGGTTACCTGAGTCTCTGCTATTATTTTGACAGGCTGTGAAAATAGGAATGTAAGAGTTGGTCTGAGTGCAGTTGAGGTAAATTTAGTTCTCAGGATATCCTGCTGCAAAGGAGTCCTAATCAATTAATTTCTCTGCCTTGCAAATGACATTTTCATCACTTTAATTCATTCTTTATTTTAGTATTTTCTGACTGTATTTTCAACAAGTCTTAGCTGTATCATAGGAATTCGTCTTCTTTATATTGCTTGTGCTAAAAGCTTTCCTTTTTTTCTTGGATTACAGTATAATTCTGCTTTGCTGAGGTCTTACCTTGCTGCTGAACCTTGAATCAGAATTGCTTTTAAATGTTCTTGTGTAATCCATTGTTCACAGATGATAGCCAAATTTTTTCCTGGTTTTGACCTAATTTTAATCTCTTCCTATTCCCTTTTTTACCCAGAAGAGGAGAGGAAGGTTCACTCAATATATACAATGGGCTTTTCTTTGATAGACTTAAACTTACTTTTCCATGTTGCCCTTTTATAAAATGCAGAAAAAAGAAAATGAATGACAGACATGATCTGCATTACCTGATGAACTGCTCAGTAAGCATGTTTCCAAAAAGTAAATATCAGATATGGTTGCTATTACAACACTTGGATATATAAAAAAAGATAGACCATTCACTTCTGTTGAAATTAAAAAATACAGAGAAGATCTTCTGTCCACATAAATTATCATAAATAAATATTTTTACAAGATCAAGACCAAGCTCATATTTTTCCTATCTGTAGGACATTCTTCACATTCCACTCATTCATTTGATGCATTTGGTAACCTTTTCTGTATTATATATTTAATTTTCAGGTTAGAATAGTAAAGTGCTTGGTTTATATTTATACTTAGTAATCTGTACTGAAGGGGTTTGTTCTAAGAGGGTTCCTACACTGTTCTCAATAATGTTGACGAAAATCTGGTATAGATCCATTTATTCAGCATCTGTCCATCCCTTTTTAATAAAAGAAATATCCACTCCTTACAGAAGAGGTATTAGAAAACAATAAAAAGACAACAGAAAGCTCTTACCTGTTGCTGAGCATAACATATGCTTTTCTGAAACTACAAGAAAAAATAAATACTTGTGATTTTTTTTTTAATTCCTGCTAAAATTCATGCTTTGTGATGATTACTGAAGTGCATGGCACTATTTGTCATAAGTAGCTATTATTTCTCAGAAATCCTGTGCTGCAGAGGAACAAAATGACATGGTTCCTGAAAGATGAACACTGACAAATGTTTATATCTGTTCCTATCTGCAGTCATTGCTCATGTTTATTTAACAAAAAAGGCAAAATCCTGAGGAATTTATGTTGATGCTGAATTGTTCTCTCTATAACTGTCCAATTAGTATCATGATGCTACCAAGGAAGATAATGCCATATGGACTGCAAGATGCTAAAAACACCTAGCTTTTTCTCCCTCTCACAAAGAACAAATAAAGCAATCATTCAGTGATTCTAATACCTGATGATGTGGGAATTTAGCTGACAAGTAGGTCTTTCACAAAAAAACCTTACAAAGTGGGAGATGATAGAAAGATGAAACGGAAAAAATCCTTCTGCACCATCAAGCAAAGACACTGAAAAATGTGTGCACTGCATTTTCTTTTCCCAGAGACTGTGAAAAATTAGAACTTTATAATTTTAATTTAAAAATATATGTGTCGATAATTTTGGTCAGTTTTCTCACATGGTGAAGTTTTAATCTTATATATAGTTTATAGCAGTGCTTATATAAGTTTTTAAGTACTTTTGTTACTTTTATCCTTACATTTTTTATGGTTGAACATTAAACTGCTGTTTATCCATTTCCATGTTCCTGTTTATCCACCTCTTTCTGACTGATATTCTTAGAATGTTTGCACTGATGAGGTCTCAGTTTCGCATTTTGCAGCTTAGCCACTTTTTCGTTTTATTTATATCCACTTAAAATATTAAATGAAATCAGTTTTGAGTGAGATTCTGGAATTTCACAAGTAATCACCTTCTGATCCGATACCTTTCTGATCCTCTTCTGGGCTCCCTGGTACAAAAGACCAGGGATCTCCTGGAGAGAGTACAGAGGAGGCCACAAAGATGATTAATTAAGGGCCTGGAGCATCTCTCCTAAGAAGAAAGGCTGAGTGAACTTGGGCTGTTCAGCTTTAAGAAGAGAAGACTGAGAAGGGATCTCATCAATGTTTATAAATATCTGGTGTGGGAGTCAAAGGGAGATTGCCAACCTCTTTTCAGTGGCCTGTGGGGACAGGAAAAGGGGTAAGTTGGACCACAGGAGTTTCCACAAACGAACTTCTTCACAGTGTGGGTGATGGAGCACTGGGACAGGCTGCACAAGGGGGATGTGGAGTCTCCTTCTCTGGAG